>LR812534.1:52282540-52327540 GCA_903798195.1 Danio kyathit | reverse complement strand
GACAATGTAAATCAGTTTGCCTGTCCTTTAAGTAAATCCATCCTGAAGGACATGGCCGATAACTTGACCGCAGGGGATGGCCAGGGCTGGATCGGTCTCCGCCGCAGTCTACTAACTACAGAGTGGTACTGGCAGGACGAGTATGCAAGTCAAACTGCTCTCAGTTTTGTGCACTGGGATGATGGCCAGCCGGTGGATCCTTCACGCGGATTATGTACTTCAGTGTCTCTGGATCCTACAAAAGGCTACAAATGGGAAAGTGGACGCTGCTGTGACACGAAGAAGCCTGTCTGCTACAAACGGCCAGCGTACCTCGTTCCCACACAAGACTGGTTGACATTGTTTATTTGAATTTAGAGCTTTTTGTGATGCTGTTTTAAATGTAATTATATGTCATTTGTCTTTATATCAGATTTATTTTAGATGCATAAAGAAATTCAGACAGCAGTAATAAAATGTTTGTAGTAAAATTAGCAAAACGTGACAATTGACTTCCATCTTAGAACCATTCAATTACTATAACAAATTAAAAGTATATAAAACATGACATAATTTTTGTCATGAATTTCACTGCATTATGCTTTGTAAAAACATGCACGCAGACCATAATTTATTTATTTTCAATTGATTCAATATTAATAATTATTTATAATTTATTATGCTGTCTCTCAGAAATATTTAAATATAGTTTAAATATTTAAAATAGGCACTGTCCTTATAAATAAACTGCATAGTTGCAATCTAAACACCTACATTCTGGCCTAAAAAAGCCTCAAAGGTACATTATGTTGTCCGACAGCAGCGATATTTGTCAAACTGTAGTGAGTTCATTGATCTGCTGTCACTCTATGTGGGCGGAGTAATACACAATGGTGAAGAGGCTGTACGAGTTCTGATATTGCAAAATATCGCACTGCTATCAGCCAGTCAGATTCGAGAACCAGACAGAACTGTTGTATGAAATACTATACACATCTCTAATTAAAGCATATAGTGAGCAACACTTTTATATTTCATGTATAAAATTATTAGTGTACATAAAGAAAATCTGTGAATCTGCAGTTCACTGTATGCAAACAGAATCACTAATCAAACATTGTCTTAGATCTGATGTGAAGTGAATTTAAAGCCGCAGGACTGCATGAATTAAATTTAATGCTTAAGTAGTTTAATAGCTCTAATCATACCCTGCAGTAGGATGTAGCTTCTTTAATAAGCCGTTTTATGATTTTAATAGCTGGCATGCTTTTCACACTTGAAGCTGTTCACCCTGGGCCATCATTCTAATGCTGCGTTCCAGAGAGCTCAGAATTTGGATTTTTTTCCCAAATGAATATAACTTGAAGTCAGACATTTAACCTGTGAATTTAGTATAGCTGGATCAACCTGCTTTAGCAATACTCATTTTTTGACAGCACTTCCAAATGACATCAAGTCCTGTTTCTAATTAAAAGTCAAGTCATCCTTCTTTGTAAAGTGCTAGGGGTGAGTCCTGTGCAGTCACATACCCTTCGCTATACCATGGAGAGGGGTCTGGATGCAGACCTGGTGTATTTGCAATCTGAGCTGCATGCAATGCTTTTAATGCCCACACCTAACCCCACCCCTAACCCTGCCACTCACAGTGATGTCACTAGTTCTATTGAGTGCATTATGTCTGACATTGCATCTCTAAGAGATGCAATCTCAGCTTGCATCATCAAGCCTGCATCCAGATACTATTGATATCATGACACGGACCCTAAATATACATGGCACAGAGTGCAAAATCTGTAAATCTATAAATCAGGCTCAAAAAAATTTAACTGCACATTGCAATTGGTATCTGTGACTATTGTGGGCGGGGCCAAGAGTCATGGGCCGTGGTATGAGTGTTTAACAAGTGTCAATGAGGAGCTCTGGATAGATGCTTTTGTATTGTGTTTAATTTTTGATTAAAGTTGTTGAATGTTCACTGGTTCCCGCTTTTTATTGTCCCTGAAAGAGTGTGAGTTTGTGCTACTGCTACAGTTGCATTGCACATATTTCTGGCGTAAACTCAAAACACTGGCAAAGAATCTTGACACAGTTGAACATTGAAACCCCACAGCCTACTAGCGTTTTGGAAGTGTTATTGCAGCACAGACAGAATGCAGAACTATAAATGTTTACAATGGCATCAACCATCCAAGCAGACACACAATATAAGACGTTAATATTAGGTCAGATTTAGGTCACCAGCATCTAAGGACAATGTTATTTTGATGTCCAATAATGACGTCAATTTATGTTGATATTTGGTTGACTTTTAGGTTGTGTTGGAAAGTGACCAAAATCCAACGTCAAGCCATATTAAACCAACGTCATATTGACATTTATTTGTCAGGTATGACAACCAAATTGCAACGTCTGATAGATGTCATAGTAGTAACATCCACACAAAATCAAGCTGAACAAATTTGTCTGCTCCTCCTCGGAGGGTTTCTTTTGCGCGCCCTTCTTATATCCCCCTCGCATTCAGCTTGAAAACAATCTATTGAAAATAATTTATGTTCAAATTTCATTATAAATATAGCCAATGATCGTAGGCTGTCCACAAATAGACTTTCAAAATCCCCTCCTTTAAACAAGGTTTTTGTCAACGAACTTAATCTGTTAATGAAGTCTCTCAAAGCTGTAAAAAATGTAAAAGCTTTGTCTGTTGTAAGCTATTATGAATCTGTTTTTGGCGTCTTTTAAATGTCTTCCATTGGTTTTTGTTTTGTTTTGTGTTTTTTTATTTGAACTTCAATTATCTTTGGGATTTTTGTTTGTTGCCTGTTTGTTTTTGCTGTGTTGGTAAATTACTTATGCACAATTTAAAAAAGTGACAAAAATGTAGGCTATAATAATTTAAAATAATAATTATAATAGATTTTTTTTTTAAATAATTTACAATGACCGAGGGTCAGTCCAGGCCTGAGTGAGACAGTTTATATCCATCAAAAATGTTTAAAAATAAAAATACATTTTAGTGGGGGTCTGGTTGCATTTACAGTTATTTTCGAACAGGCTGACTCTGCAGGGCTGCGACAAGTGGCTAATTCTGAACGCGCGGTGGCGCTGTGTTCTTATAAATGACACATTTTGACTATCTTAAGCAACCACAACTTTAAATCAAAGTTATAAACCACCCAAGAATGTAATTCTGTCATTATATTTACCCATCCTTTGGATTTTTTTTCTTTTATTGAACACAAAGGAAAGTATACTGAATATTATTTTGTTATTTAAGAATGTTTTTTCCTACTATGGATGTCAAAACGGCTGCTTTCTTGCTTTCCCTCCCAACATTCTTCAGCATGCCTTCTTTGTGTTCAACAGAAGAAAGATTTCATGAAAGTTTAGAACCACTTGAGTTGCCTAAATGGTGAGGAAATGTTATTTTTGGGTATCGCTTTAACAGGAATTCGCAGAACATAATATTAAGTTTACCCCATCACAACTAATTAAACTAAAGTAAGAAAATGTATTAACTATACTATTCTTATAGTATAAAGTCTGAATTTATAGTTAAATGTAAATCTGAGTTATTAGCCTATAGTCCTAAATGAATATTATTTTCATATATGGTGATTGCTTGAGCTTGCATCATAAGGATAATTACTTATTTTGCCATTCTTTGTTAATCTAGTTTAATTATAAGTTTTTAGTTCAATTTAATTTTTAGAACTTTAAAAATAAATACTTAAAAACTTCACCTCCCATGAACACGTGCGGCGCTTTACGACAGAACTTACGGGCACTCGAGCTGACGTCACGTGCTGATACATGTGGATAAGCTATGTGTAACACAACATTTCAGTTTTTTGAAACAGTGTCGTTTTACCTGTAGTTAACTTTGATTTTAAGAATTTCATTTGACGCCTTACTCCTGCATTTAATTCAGATGAAACGACATGAACCAGCAGTTATTTAGAAAAGTCGCCGCAGCCGCCTGAATGTGCTAGCCGCATCGCTAACTCCCTTTAGCAAAGAAAGTAAGTTTGTGAAATATTTCACGTCAAATTTGGTATATATATCACATACACACACTCAGTGCCTATAGGAAATCATCATACACCTTTAAAATAATTACTTTATTTGTCATACAGCTTGAAATCAAATAACTTTTACAGCCTTTGAATTGTTTTTGTAGCATTCTCCTACCCTGTGTCTTTCTAACTTACAACTTTATCCCAAAGCTCTTTTGAGTTTCATTTTAACAGTAAACAGCTTTTTATATTCATTGTATTCATATTTATTCATCAAACATTGTATTCATTTATAAAAAATCTGTTTTGTTCTGAGTATATTGGTACATAAAGAAAATGTGTGGATTTTACTTAGAATATTCTTCTTTATTAGTCTATTTTAGTAACAATAAATAACTGGCAAAGAAAACCCTCTTGTAACCGGGTATGTGGTAGTGGTGTAACGGATCGAACCATTTTTCGGATCAGCCAAAAAGAGGAGGAGACAAATGTAATTTGCTTTCCATTTATTACAAAAAAGTACTGCAAGAATCTTTTGGTTTTAACAAACAGAACTCAGAACCTGTAATTTTATTAAAACTAAAATTAAGAAATAATCAACTGATTAAAAATAATTGTAAATAAAATTTTCAATAGTGTGAAAAATTCCATGTTGCTACTAGGGTTGTCGCGTGACCAGTAATTATTTTTTCGATACTATACTAGCTGAAGTATCACGATATCAAGTATTATTGTGATATTGTCAATATTAAATATTAAAAAAACTGAATTGAACTGAACTAATCTATTTCAATCTTTTTTAATGGTCTTTTGTATGACAATACAAATTAAATATTGAGAGGTAAACAGTAATGTATTGTCCATTATTAATCCCATCCACTTACCTCTCGTTCATTAACTCAACAAAACAATAAATAAATAATTACATAAATACAAAATTAAGAAAATTAAATACATAAGAACATGACATCAGAATAACTGAATACAGATGGAAATAATAATAATTAAAATAATAATAATGAATAAAATAAAAACCTTCTAATAAAATGATAAATGTTACAGGTTGCCATCACCAGGTGTAATGGGCAGGCCTTTGATGTAATCAAGAAAGCAATCCCAAGTCTTATAAAAGGAATCTAGTGAGCCAGAGAGTGAGCATCTCAGCTTTTCAAGTCTGATACAGTAAAAAAATGTCCTGTATCCACTTGTCATGTGTAGGAGGGGAAGTGTGTTTCTATTTTAAAAGTATGGCACGTCTGGCTAGAATTGTGGTAAAGGCAACAGCCTTGCTGTTACGGACTGTCAAATAAGGGTTAAAGGGATACACCAAAGAGGGCTAACAAAGGATCAGGTTGTATATTAATTTTAAGGGCTTTATTAGATGTATTAAAAACACCTGACCATAAGGTGGCCAACTGTGGACATGTCCAAAACATATGCAGATGGTTCAGCAGGTGAATATTTGCAACGATTACAAGCAGAGCTCCTATCTGGAAAGAAATTAGCCAACTGAGCATTGCTTAAGTGAGCTCTAAATAATATTTTACACTGCATCAAACCGTGCCTAGCACATAATGAAGAGGAATGGACCCGGGCTAAAATGTTATCCCATAAATCCTTTGTCATAGTAATTCCTAGATCTCGCTCCCAAGTATCTTTAAATGTATCAGTAGGATCAGCATTAATTGCATTTATTAAATGATAAATAACTGAAATCAAATGTTTATGAGTGGCATTCAATTTGAGGAAATGGTCTATATGCGTTTCAGGGAGGTGGTTGGGGAAATGAGGGAACTGCTTCTGTATAAAATGTCTGATTTGGAAAAAGCGGAATAAGGGATGATTGGATTAATTATACTTCTTAGCCACAAAGAAGGATGTAAAGACACTAGGGGTGTGAACCTACACTGGTCTCACGGTTCGGTTTGGTTACGATTATCAAGCCATCGATTTGGTTCAATTCGATATCTCGGTGCATCACGGTGCATTGACGATGCTTTCCATACATAATTAGATTTTTTTCTTTACAACACAAGAAAAAAAATTGTATTAAAATCTATAAATATGTTTATATTTATATATTACTTGAAATACAATTTTGTCCTTTAATACAAGCAGTCAGATACATGAACTGTACCTTTAATTTTACCTGCTCAAAAAAAAACAAAAAAAAAACACTGTGAATGTTTTAGACAAAACTCCAATACATGCACAGAAGACAGCACGAGCATTCATAACAAATAAACTAATGTAAATATTATCCCGCTTGCTTTTTGAGCGCTGGCAAGTTCTTACACCCCTATGACTGGTCATTGTCTTCACCCAATCAACAGAAAGGGCTGCGCTTGGCTTTAGAAACGAAAGCGCTGTTCACTCATAAATGACGCGGGATAAACAGCCGCAGGTCAGTCTATATGGGCATAATACGCGGTTATCAGGTAATCCGTAATAGAATAAATACAATGCAATAAACTCGCACCACAGGCACGCTTGTGTCTGGATCCACAAGTGTCGCTTTAACAGCCTTCGCCATAGTATTCTACCACGACATCGCGATTGGGGGATAAATGACGTCAGTGCGTAATAACCAGTTATGATCTATTACTGTACCGATATCGAATTGTCCCAATCTACATCGCGGTGCATCAAAGAAACAATTAATTTTGACACCCCTAAAAGACACCCTCTTCATATAGATCACTGATCTTGCAAACACCATTGGATGACCAGACACGAAATGCAGGATCTGAACTGGATGGAGGGAAAAAATAATTGTTAAGGATTGGCAAATGGATAGAACTTCTATGTAGGCCATAGTGTTTTCTAAATTGCATCCAAATTTTTAGAGTATTTGTCCTTAATTACTAATTACTAATTACTGGATTTTTTGAAACATTACTTATAGCTAAGGGAAGTTGAGAGCACACAATAGAATAGAGGGATTTTTTTTTTGTTGACAAAGATTCAGTATGTACCCAAGGTGGACAGTTTTCAAAATAACTTTCATTGTTCCAATAAAGAAGCTTATAAATGTTGCAGGCCCAATAGTATTGCTGAAAATTGGAGAGTGCTAGGCCTCCCTTAGCCTTGGGGAGTTGTAGGATTGACTTCTTAAGACGAGCAGGGTTATTTCCCCACAGAAATGAGCGTAAAAGACCATCAAAGCTTTTAAAGAATGATTTGTTTATACGAATTGGTAAGTGTTGGAAAAGATAAAGAAATTTAATTAAAAAAATTTTTTTTACAAGATTTATACGGCCTGCAAGAGATAAAGGCAGGGAGGACCATCTACACATGTCCAACTTTGATTTATCCACGAGCGGTTGAAAGTTATTTATAAATAATGTATTGTAAGAATTTGTAAAACAGACTCCTAGATATTTTAAATGGCAAGGAATATCGGAGGAGTTTTTTGGCTTGAGAATTACCAAAAAAAGAGTTCACTTTTTTGTCAATTTATTTTGTAGCCGGACAGTTGGCTAAACTTGTCTAAGATATTCAAAATTGGGGACAAAGAGGTGACAGGGTTCGAAATGAATAATAAAAGGTCGTCTGCATATAGAGAAAGTTTATGGGCTAGTCCATGATGTTTAATTCCTTCAAAGTCATTGTGGCAACGAAGCCAAATGGCTAAAGGTTCTATAGCTAAGTTAAAGAGGAAAGGAAAAAGGGGGTAGCCCTGCCGTGTTACTCGTTGAAGAGAAAAAGAAGCAGAATGCATACCATTTGTGTGTACAAATGCTGTAGGAGAAGAATAAAGAAGAAATCCAAGATATAAAGCTAGAATCGAACCCAAACTTTTCCAAAACAAATAACCCCATTCAACCTTATCGAAGGTCTTCTCTGCATCCAATGACAAAATAATTTCAGGTGAGTCAGAAGGTGGAGAAAAGAGAATGTTAAGAAGACGCCGGGTATTAAAAAAAGAATGTCTCCCTGGGGTGAAGCCTGTCTGATTATGGGAAATTAAAATGGGTAAAACACGTTGAAGGCAAAAACATAAAACTTTGGCCAGAATTTTAAAATCTATATTAAGCAGTAATATTGGTCTATAACTACTGCATGTGGTGGGATCCTTATCCTTTTTAAGGAATAAAGAAATAGAAGCCTCAGATAAAGTAGAGGGGAGGGAGCCTACTTTAAATTAATCATTATAAAGCCTTGCTAATATAGGAACTAAAACAGAGGCAAATGCTTTATAAAATACAACAGTAAAGCCATCTGGGCCTGGAGATTTGCCTGACTGCATGGATGTAATTGCTGCATGTATCTCTTGTTCTGTAATTGGAACCCCTAACTCTTTAGCTGTGCTTACGTCAATTGAGGGATAGTCCAATGAATTGAGGACATATAAATTTGCTGTATTACTTAAGGAATTTTCTGAAGTATATAATTGAGCGTAAAATTGTAAAAATACTGAATTAATTCCAGCCGGCTCTGTTATTAATTCACCTGTTGGGGATCTAATGCTTTAAATCCATCTAGATGCACTAGCTGAACAAGCCTGTTGGGCCAGAAGTTTCCCTGCCTTATCCCCATGCTCAAAAAAAGTGCTGCTTACATTGTCTAAGTTGCCTCTCAGTTTGCTCTGTCAACAGTAGGTTGTAATCTGAAAGTAATTTAACTCTTTTAGAGTATATATATTAGGGCTGGACAATAATTCGATATCAATATATATCGCGATAGATTTTTTTCAATAACGATGATATGATTTTTAAACCCATTTCCGATATTTCTATATAAATTTGCATATATATAAATATATATATTATTATTTATATAAGATCTTATACATGTATCACTTGTCAGTGAATGACGTTCAGTGCTCAGCCGTCAGAAAGAGCGTGATCTGATGTCGCTTGCGTGATGACGAACAACACAGACACGCTGCCAGCGCTAAGCACAGCAGGTGGTTAAGCTGCGCCGCAGAAAGTTTTAGCTACAAAATGAGTGCTCTGAATACAGATGCGAATGAACAAGCTTCCACAAGTAAGAATGCAGACGAAATAGTTGATAAGAAAGGAAAGACTAATGCAGTGGTGTGGAAGTGGCTCCAGAGTCTGGAGGTATTATCGACTTTGCAAATTCACTTTGCAGAAATTTGTAGGTACAGACATCCATTGTGTGCGTTCTTGGCAGTTTTTCCTTTCTTTTTAATATTCTCCATATCGATATCGGAATTATATTGTATCGACCGAAATAAAAAATATATCGTGATATAAATTTTTGCCATATCGCCCTAATATATATATATATATATATATATATATGTGTGTGTGTGTGTAAATGTCACTTGGCTCTTTAAAAAATGCATTTGCTAAAAATCCCCAGAAATGGCTCTTTGCTGAAAAAAAGTTCCCGACCCCTGGTATAAACTGTTATCCCAGTACTTCTGCATTATTTGACTGTTTGTAACTTCATAGCTAACTCAAAAGACTAAAGACTCAATCTCTTTCTTGATTTTTGTGTTTTTCGAACACAGATTTGAATGCAGCGATTTGAAAGATTAATAAAAATATGCAAATCACCATCATTTATATCATTATATCACTATCATTTATGTTGCGTGGGTGTAATGTTAATGATTAATCGAACAGTTTACACTGAATGACTTAATGCAGGCTAAACAAGTAGTGACAGAAAACACCTTTAATAACCTAAGAAACCCACCACATCCCGAATAACCCACCACAACTTCTTAGTCAATTTTATATTTTACAGGAAAGCCAAAATACTTTCAAACATGTAATTTGAATGACGCGAGAGGCAATCTCTCTGCAATCGTTGCAAATTTAGGAATAATCTACCAGTAAAAAAATGCATTAAACTGCGGGTCACGTGGGTTGTGATCCGTACAAATCACGGATCAACCGTGATCCAATATACTACACATTAATTAATTCCATTCCCTTGTTGTTTCTATTACCATCCACAGGTGAAATTTAAATGACATGGAGAACTACAGAAAAGCAAACACAATAGAGCAGCCCTGCCCTTGTCCATTCCCCGACCTGCCCAGCGACACTCCTGAAGTTCGAGTAAAGGATGGCAGCAAAATCCGCAACCTCATGAGGTTTGCTTTAAGCCGTATGGAGGAGAAAACAACCCCTGCAGATCATGAAGGTTCAGAGGTGAGCGGTGGGACAGGGGACAGTCTGTGTCACCAAATAGTATTCACAGGCGTGGGTCCGAGCGTTGCAAAAGCGATCACGTGTGTAGAGATCATGAAACGGCGCATACATGGGCTACATCAGCTTACTAAGCTGGCCTACCGCACAGTTCAGGATGTCTGGGAGCCGCTGGAGCCTGGGGCCGGGCTGGACAGTCTCACCGTCAGCAGAAACGTACCCAGTATTTGGGTTCTGCTCTCAAGAGACTCGCTTGATAAGAACCAGCCGGGTTATCAAGCTCCAGGCTCCTTTGACGCCTTGTGGATTCAGGCTCTCAAAGAGGAAGTGGCAACTCCGAGACACGGACAGAGAAGGAAGAGAGGAGGAACTGGGACTGGACGGGCAGAAGTGGGTGGCAGAGGAAAGGGGCCGCGTAAACACCCTGGACGACCTGGAGACACGAGAAAACCTCCAGGTCATAGAGGGGGTGGACAGGAGTGAATTAACCAATGAATTATTATTTGACTTAACCTGTCAAAGTTATAGATTTGTTTGTACTTACTGAGTTTTATCTCATTTTAAAATCTTTTTTTTTTCTTTTTTTTTTTTTTTTTTGAAAGTGCCATGTCTTGAGTACGTCTGCCATGAAATGAAATAAAAAACCATGGGGTAATTTATGTTATACGTTTCTGAAAATAAGCATCATAATTTGTACACCCTCATGCCAACACAATATGATTTTGTCTTTTTTTATAGGTCACAACATTTTTTAGCATTCTGGCAAATGAAAGAAGTATTATGTAGAATTGTAAGCAAGCAAGCACTTTTGTCACAGTTTTGACTTGAGGGTGTGTACATTTTTTTTTAGCTGTTTTTCTTTTATAATTTACCGTGCTTCAAACTAAATTTCATTAAATAAAATTTCAATCAGCTATATGTTTTATACATTAGCACCATATATTAAAAAAATATAAATAGGAATAATGTATTCAGAATAAACTGAAGTGTAATTGGATAATATCCTAGATAAAATCCTGTACAGTTGCAGTCAAACTTTTTCAACCCACTTGATGTGCAAGACATTTTGCTGCCATGAACAAAATTGTATTAAAACAGTTCACCAAAAGGCATCAATAAACTATTGTGCATAATTAATCTTTTGTGTGATTCTGAGGACATAATGTTCACGTAAAACTAAGGCATCAGGCTGTCTCTAAACATTCCAAAAATATCTAAACCCCCAAATTGTAATGTCCTAGATTTTTTGAAATTCCTGTAACCTCAATTAAATGTTGCCTTTAAAAGCTTACAAGCTTCTGTCACCTTTTTATTGGCACATTCCTGTAGGCATGGGCCTGTATAAGATTTGGATGGTATGATAACTTTGGATAAAATTATCATGATATTGTGATGCTCTTTTTAAATGTCTGGGAAAAAAAAACAACCTTTTCCCCATTGAACACAATATGTTTTATTTTAACAAACATTTAAAATATTTTGAAACTGTAAACATGTCAGGCTAAATAATTCAAATGAATCATTTACTTCTACTGTCTTCATTCATTTTAAAAAACACAGATTCCTTTGCAACATAAAACGGCATCTTTATCTTTCTTTTCTTTAGATACAAAGTAAGCCACTGCACTCTTCAGCTTTATAGCAGGCTTGGATTATGGTGTATAAGAGATTTGAGATTTTTAAACGTTTCTTCAATAATTTTTCCTTTTCTGCTCAAGATACTAAAAAACTAAACAAAATTGTCCAACAAAAACTTACATATACTATAGTAACATTATAACAGAAAATTTTAGCGGTTTTAAAAACTTGGCTTTTCCAAACCGCGGTAAACCTTGAAACCAGTTATTGCCCCATGCATACATTCCTGACGGTCTTGCTGGAAAATCCTGTGTCATCAGTCATCATCAGTCTTCAGTTTGAGCTGTAAGTGCCACAATATTTGCTAATGTGATACTTCAATGAACTCATGATGTCCTCCATTTTGAGGGGGTCTCAGTGTGGATAATTGTCGTTATCAAACCAGACCACCTGATTGTTGGTGCCTTTAATATTCATTGTGAGAACTTCATTCAGCAATGTGATTGTACCTAACAATTACAGATTTCCCCATTTTCTTTATGTAGGTTGTGCTATGTAAATAATATAATGGCATTCTGTAGTCCTGTAATGTGTGCGTACGAGGAAGCCACTGTCACCATCAAGATGAATGAAATCGATTTGAATGTGTGCGCACACTTTTTACGCTTTCGCTTCTGGCACATCTTTTTCTTCTTTTTTGTTCTCGGCTGAACACATGCCTGCTTGTTCCAAACCTGTTAGAAATGTTTTCTTCTGTTGAACACTATGGAAGATATCTTGAGCCATTAACATATCTTTTGTTTCATTATTCAGTTCAGAGTATTTTGTTTTGTGTTCAAAAATTCATGAAAAGTTTAGAAACACGTGTGTGAGTAAATGGTGAGGAAATAAAAATTTTTGGCCGAAATATCCATTTAAATACAACAATATTAAATACTTTTTAAAATCCTGTCACTCTGACTAAATATTATCACTGCTCTCACTTTATAAGTCCACAAAGCTTTTACAGATGCAGATTATATATATATATATATATATATATATATATATATATATATATATATATATATATATATATATATATATATATATATATATATATATATAACCTCTGGATATTCAGAAAAGCTACCTTTTTATATTGTTTTAGTCTTTGGGGGTTGTATAATTTAGATTACAGCTGTATTTTTTTTTTTCACAGGATATTAGATCTAATTTGCTTAGAGTGTTTGAGAACAGGATAGTCCTGACAATTTCCATTTGGAAGAGCTTTTGCTGCTTCAGGGTGCAGTTCAAACAATGTTGATGTGAATAAAATGAATGCATTTGATCTATATGTTTATATAAAACCCAGATCTACTGTAGTAGTCAGATCTGTCTGTCTGTCTGTCTGTCTGTCTGTCTGTGTCCGTCTGTCTGTCTGTGTCCGTCTGTCCGTCCGTCTGTAAGTATGCCAGTCTTTGTCTTTCTGCCTGCCTGTCTGCCTGTCTTTCCATATATCTGTCTATTTTTCGTTTGTCTGATTCATCTGTCTGTCTGTCAGTCACTTTCCATCCATCTTATCTATCTATCTATCTATCTATCTATCTATCTATCTATCTATCTATCTATCTATCTATCTATCTATCTATCTATCTATCTATCTATCTATCTATCTATCATTATTTTTTGAAGATTTGATTAAGATTACGTAACAGGCATTTTTTTTCCATATCAGAAAAATCCAAATAGGCTTATTTCCTCGTTTGCCACTAACCTCTCCAGGAAAGGAAATTAAGTATTTTGAATACCAAATATGTCTGTGAAGAAAATACACAAATTTAAGCTTGAAGGCTGTGACCGAACACCAGTGTTTTTTTAATGGCACAGCTCAGAAAGCCTGAAGGCATGCAATCGCAGTTGTTGTTGTTGTTATATAAATAAAGCTTCTTGTGTATAACTCTTGGTAATTTTATCAGCTGTTGGTCATAGCAGCATTAGTGAAGAACATAAATCCACACTTAAGTTGATCAAAAACTTGGAAAATATTGTTTGTTTCACTCATATTGAGCATTAAATCTAACATAATTTCTTGCAGGAAATTTCACTGTTCGCTGAAACTTGAGTCATTTATTGATTAGAGTGAACAAAGTGTGGATTCTTATCGAGGTGTTTGTGAGTTTTGACATTTGTAATATGAAACTTGTTGATTTTAAGACACAAATCTTTTCAGCGTCTTATGCAAATCCACATGGGGAAAGGAGAGAGGCTTTTTGAATTTCAAATGTTTTTTCACTGAATGAACGACGCACTGCTTATTCTGCTCAGATAGAGGAAGAGCACTGACCAAGATAAAAAGGTACCTTTTTAAATTGTATTTGATTCAATTATGTTAGCATATCAATTCTTTGTTTGTTTATGTATAAATATTTTGAACAGATTAAATATCCCTGAATGTTGTATATAGTTATCAAAAAATGTACGCCAATGACAAATCAGTGGATATCAGCTAATTGATTAATAAAAGGTTTTAACTAATATCAAATAGTTTTGTTTCTAATATTTAATACTCTTACTGACCCTTTATTATTTCATATAAATGTACTCAGCATTTTATTGGCTGAAAACTGTTAATCTTGTTAATTTTTTTTTATATATATTTTTTTCATAGCTGTATAGTTTGCCTATACAGAATATTTAATGTTTTAAATTTTGAGTTTATTATTATTTTATGCTTTCTCAAATGTTAATCTGGGTGCTTTCTTTATATAAATGCATGTAATTATTCATGGCAAATGAATTCCTGTCTAAATTTACATGCATAGGAATGCATTAAATTGGCCAAAAGTGATAGGAAAAAGTGGTATTTACAAAGTAACTATATACAGTTGAAGTCAGAATTATTAGCCCCCCTTTGATTTTTTTTTTTCTTTTTTTAAATATTTCCCAAATTATGTTTAACAGAGCAAGGAATTTTTCACAGTATGTCTGATAATATTTTTTTCTCCTGGAGAAAGGCTTATTTGTTTTATTTCGGCTATAATAAAAGCAGTTGCTAATTTTTTAAAAAACATTTTAAGGACAAAATTATTAGCCCCTTTAAGCTAATTTTTTTTCGATATTCTACAGAACAAACCATCATTATACAATAACTTGCCTAATTACCCTAACCTGCCTAGTTAATCTAATTAACCTAGTTAGGCCCTTAAACGTCACTTTAAGCTGTATAGAAGTGTCTTAAAAAAATATCTAGTAAAATATTATTTACTGTCATCATGGCAAAGATAAAATAAATCAGTTATTAAAAATAAGTTATTAAAACTATTATGTTTAGAAATGTGTTGAACAAATCTTCTCTCCGTTAAACAGAAATTGGGGGAAAAATTAACAGGGGGGCTAATAATTCTGACATCAACTGTACAGCACAACTAACAAAAAAAAAAAAACATAGAAATGTCTTAAACTTAATGTGATGATTTCTGATATTTTGTCATTAAAGACTGGGTTATTGAATACAGTTATTTATTATGATTATTATTTTATTTCTTTATTTTACAATATCTTGAATTATTTTACATCTCAGTAATATTTTACCAACCTAAAACTGGGGGCAAAAGCTGTAAATGAGAGACAAAAATATTGAAAACAGATGTTTTACATAGTAAAACATAGCAACATAATCTTGTACTAGTTTGACTAACTGTAACAAGACCCTCCTCATGAAAAAAAAACGTTTGTTTTTTTCCTATGTTAATTGTGTACTGTAAACGCACTATGTACTGTAGATCAGTGGATTGTAGTTGAACATAATTTAATTTTAATTTTTTTTTTGCACAGAAGTACACTGGTCACAGGAGGAGGAACTGCCAAGGCAGAAAACACAATCATGCTGGCTGTTCTGTTGACCACTTTAATGTTTAGTCAAGGTATGTCATAATTTCAAATCAATATGGTAAATCTCATGCATGCTTGCCATTTAAATGTATTTACTAGTACTGCACCAATACCAGTTTTTTTTTTACACTTTATCAACATTTAAAAAGATTTTGATGTTTCTTTTCTTAATCAAACAGATTTTCGTTTCTCAATTATTTTTCTTTAAAACGTCTTTGTTAATGCTTAAAAAAGCTCATCTTTATTGTATGCAAGTTGGTGTGAATTGTAGATCTGCACAGTACAATAATGTCAGCATGCTCAGAAACCTGAAGTCATTGATACCAAGTACAATCGTTTAAAGGGATTCAATATATGTTAAATTGTTAGCTAATATCTAGTACAGAGATGTACAAACTAGGGCCCGCGGGCCAAAGTTGGCCCATGGTACCCTTTAATTTGGCCAACATCCCACATGAGAAGATGAAAATGATGGGGAGGGTTTAGGAGAATACCTTTAACAGATATCGTAATTTCTAATTTAGCCAAATTTTGTTTGTTTGTTTGTTTGTTTTATTTATTGTCAAGCTACAAAAAAGCAAACCAAAACTAAACGTTTCAATTAAATTTTGTGAATGAATCCGATTTTTAAAAAATATAAATAGTCACTCAACCGATGGAGGACAATACAGAAGACATCGGTGAGCAAAGCAAGGCAAAAAACAAGTGCAGCTTGACTAGTGCATCTCCATTCTGTTATAAATAGGATTGTTTTTGTTTACTGTTGTTTACATGTGCTTGTTACCTCATTACAAGCATGCATCAAATTTCCCATTACAGTGGTCCCATGTTAATGGTGGGAGTTACGTTCTAAAAATAACCCGCAATGGGTGAAATTCGCGAAGTAGTCAGTTTTATTTTTCACAATTATTATAGTTCTTTTAAGGCTGTAAAACCCCTCACTACACACTTTATACACTTTTCTGGCATTCATGACAGGCATTAACATTTTCACACTTCTCTCTTGTTTAAACACTCTCAAAGTTCAAACTTTTGTAGAAAAAAAACTCCAGTATTATAGAATGAAACCAAAGATCAAAACCTGTTGTCAGACATGCAAACATTCATCGCTGTCAGCAAAAGGTTCATAAAGCTTTTTAGCTTTTGTGGGGATAATGTTGGCATCCAGCACAGTCACTGATCCACAAAACTAAAACAGACTTCATTCTTAAGGGGGTCGCACACCGGATGCACCACGCTATGACAGTTGGAAGTAACACCGGACGCACACATTTGCATGTTATTTACCTGAATAATGGCACTCTGTGGTTCGGCAGAAATATGAACATTGTTTTGAGTAGCTGGGCACCGCAGACAGCTGCGTACTTGCAGCGTCCGTGCGCGTGCCCTGATATAAACATATGTTTACAATTCTAAAATGCATGGCGTTGCGTGGCCCGACGTGTCCGGTGTGTGACCCCCTTTCACGATAGTCTCGCTGCAGACAGTTACAACCCTTTTGCATCCTTGTTGAAACTCACACTTTTAGCGATCAAAGATTTATATTAATTTGGCAAGCTGAACGCATTCTGTACTGTACAGGCGAGACAGAGGAGATTGATTGACAATGGTCTACAGCCAATCAGGATGCAGAACACAGTGTGCTATAAAAAAAGCATGTCAAATTGCACAAAAAACAATCTGCAATACTGCGAGCCCGCAAAAGGTGAACCGCGATATAGTGAGGGACCACTGTATACACCTGTTGGACTATCCCCTAGTCCCCCAAGTTCAATGATTGGTCAGAGGCTTCAAATAAGTTCAATCAGTTTAATCAATTCAATTCACCTTTATTTGTATAGCGCTTATACAATGTAGATTGTGTCAAAGCAGCTTCACATAGAAGATTATAGTAAATTGAAACAGTGTCAGTTCAGTTTTCAGAGTTTAAGTTCAGATTAGCTCAGTTCAGTATGGGTTAATAATCACTACTGAGAGTCCAAACACTGAAGAGCAAATCCATCGATGCGCAGCTCTTCAGATCCCGAACCATGAAAGCCAGTGGCGACAGCGGCGAGAAAAAAACTTCACCAATTGGCGAAAGTGAAGACTTAAAAAACCTTGGGCTCAGTTGGGCACAACCATTTCTCCTATGGCCAAACGTCTTGTGCAGATCTGCAGTCTAGGCGCCGGAAGCTGGAGAAAGCTGGACCTCAGTGAAGACTCATCTGTCCTTGGAGCGTCACAGGAATCAGTCTCATGCTCTCCACTTCACCATGACCACCACAGCAGCTGCTCAGGATACGGCCTGGTCCAGGATTATGAAAACCTTGAGATCATCTCGTCGCTGGTTTTGGATCGCATCAGTGGCGCTGCATAGTCTGAGGGATGAGTACCCCAATGTGGAAATCGAGAATAAAGAGAATAATTAGCATAGCTGCTGTTCATAGTGTATATAAACGAGATGCAAAAACCTGCATGGGGCACATTCATGCGTCATACCGCTATGTGATGCACTGAGTGTATGCTTTACTAAAAAGATAGGTCTTTAATCTAGTTTTGAACTGCAAGAGTGTGTCTGAGCCTCGGACATTATCAGGAAGGCTATTCCAGAGTTTAGGAGCCATAAATGAGAAGGCTCAACCTCCTTTACTCGACTTTGCTATTCTAGGTACTACTAGAAGCCCTGAGTTTTGAGATCTTAAAGAGCTAGATTATTTAAGGCTTTATAGGTAAGAAGCAATATTTTATAATCAATATGAATCAAATGGATAAAGCATACAGAGGGCGCCTGGGTGCTTGGGCGCTCCACAGCTGCTCTCTAAACCTTGGCAGCCAACATTTATCATCATTTTGTTTATATTTATTCTATGGCACCTTTAACCTCTGCCATCAGTGTTGGTGTATCAACAATGATTAGAAAATTATAGATTTATTGATTTATTTATTTAAAAAAAACAAACATAATGATTGTGCGGTTGAAAATTTGCAGGGCTTTCAATGGACAGCCGTGGGACGAGTTTCATCACTGCATTCCCAGAGAACATTGCTTTTTATTTTCAAAAGACCTATAACCTATTGAAAATCACCACCCTTCACCCAAACACGGCTGTCAATGTCACTGAAATGGCGAGTGGCAACATCACCAAATCTACCAGTGTCAACAACGGGACCATTTTGACTTTGAATTTTTCAAAGGATGCTGAAGAATACCAGTTTGCATTCTCCAATAAGTCTTTTCAAATCATCAGCGATAAAAACATCACAGTGCTTTCTATGAGTGGATGGGAGGGCAGATTTCAGTCCCGTGTTGTCCAGCCTGATCAAAACCTCGGAACGGTGTATCCGATCCCTGCTCTGAATTACACCAAGATTGCTGCGTCATTTAATCTTTCAGTGACGTCAAATGTCACGTTCCTTAATTTTAGGCTGATGATTATCAATGCAGTGGACGGAGACAACATCGCCACCATCAAATATGGAGACGGAAGTGGACAAAGCCAAGAAACCATAACACTCGGTCCGTTCGATCTCTTCCAGATGCAGATTAACGGATCGGTGGGAGAAATAAGTGCGACAGATAAAGTGGCTGTGATTCTGACCCATCCCTGCTTGGATACTGTAAACTGCTCCTGCAACATGGTGGTGAACCAGCTGGAACCCCAAGTATCTGATAGAAAGGTTGCCAGTTTCCTTGTGCCATCTATTTTTGGTGTCAAACAGCTTTTTGTGACTACCAATCAAGCCTTCAAAGTCTGTCAGGGTGTATTTAATAATGCAAATAGCATTCCGGTCCAAACGTCTGCAGACATCTTGCCCCTCTTTCCAAATTTTTTGAACAAGACCTTGCTTATTTCTACCAGCATTGGTGTTTCCCTCCAACTTATCAGTCCAGGACTCATTCTTGACCTCATGCCGACAAGAATGTTTTCTGGCTGCTTTCTGGTAGACTTCAATTCTTCATGCTCTGGAGCTTTGGTGATTGCTAATACATCCAGCACTACTGGTGTAAAAATGAATGATCAGCCGTTAAAAGTCATATGGTACCCTTTGAATGGCACAGAGTACTCTTGGGCTTTGGTGGAGGCACAAGTCATAGGAACCATCTGGCATCCGAACACAAAGATTGGTGTATATATGACACAACGCTTGGACTCAAACACTATCTATGGCAGCCAAGCAATAGCTTTAAATATGGACCTAGGTAAGTGTTTAAACAACTGTGACATTTAACCATAGTAATGCCTTTCTACACACATTCACTATGACTGACAGCTGATGGGCTGTAATTCCAGATGTTTGACTATCTATCTATCTATCTATCTATCTATCTATCTATCTATCTATCTATCTATCTATCTATCTATCTATCTATCTATCTATCTATCTATCTATCTATCTATCTATCTATCTATCTATCTATCTATCTATCTATCTATCTATCTATCTATCAATATTGGAAAGCTGTAACCATTGACTTTTTATAGTAAAAACTACGGTGGCCGAGAGAGGTTAACGTGCTGCAATTTAAGAAAACACTTGCAATTATGAAAAACGTCAGCAAATTAAGAAAAGATCTTCATCCGTTTGACAGCATACGTGCTGCAAATCATCACAATGCATACACATAAAAGAAGCGCTGTATTTTCCCACAACACAAACAAATTAATAAAACGTGCTGCATTTTCTCACAACGCAAACAGTTTACAAAAACGCTGCATTTTCTCACAACACAAAAAGAACGCAACACCACGGAAATGTTACAAGGGGACCCAAAAACATGACTATTGCTCAGTGAAGTTGTAGGTGATCTTTGAAAGGTGAGTTTTGTTTGTTTGTTTATTTGTTTATTTTAATGTCCCGATTCCCTTGTCTTTAGTATTTATTAGCCTAAATAACCATAACCTAAATAGCTGGGTCCATCAGATTTTAGGGTCTCCTTGAAACATTTCATGCAGCGTGTTTTTGTAAATTGTTTGCGTTGTGTGAAAATGTAGCACATTTTATTATTTATTTGCGTTATGAGAAAATGCAGTGCGTTTTATTAATTGTTTGCATTGTGTGAAAATGTAGCGCGTTTTATTAATTATTTGCATTATGAGAAAACGCAGTGTGTTTTATTAATTGTTTACGTTGTGTGAAAATGCAGCACATTTTATTAATTGTTTGTGTTGTTTGAAAATGCACCGTGTTTTATTAATTGTTTGTGTTGTTTGAAAATGCACCGTGTTTTATTAATTGTTTGTGGTGTTTGAAAATGCAGCACGTTTTATTAATTGCGTTGTGTGAAAATGCAGCGCGTTTTATTAATTGCGTTGTGTGAAAACGCAGCGCGTTTTATTAATTGTTTGTGTTGTTTGAAAATGCACCGTGTTTTATCAATTGTTTGTGTTGTTTGAAAATGCAGCGCGCTTTATTAATTGCATTGTGTGAAAATGCAGCGCGTTTTATTAATTGTTTATGTTTTTTGAAAATGCAGCGCGTTTTATTAATTGCGTTGTTTGAAAATGCAGCGCATTAAATCAATTGTTTGTGTTGTTTGAAAATGCAGCGCGTTTTATCAATTGTTTGCGTTGTTGGAAAATGCAGCGCGTTTTATCAATTGTTTGCGTTGTTTGAAAATGCAGCGCGTTTTACTAAGTGTTTGTGTTTGAAAATGCAGCGCGTTTTATCAATTGTTTGCGTTGTTGGAAAATGCAGCGCGTTTTATCAATTGTTTGCGTTGTTTGAAAATGCAGCGCGTTTTACTAAGTGTTTGTGTTTGAAAATGCAGCGCGTTTTATCAATTGTTTGTGTTGTTTGAAAATGCAGTGAGTTTTATCAATTGTTTGCGTTGTTTGAAAATGCATCGCGTTTTATCAATTGTTTGCATTGTTTGAAAATGCAGCGCGTTTTATCAATTGCGTTGTTTAATAATGCAGCGCGTTTTATCAATTGTTTGTGTTGTTTGAAAATGCAGTGCGTTTTATCAATTGTTTGCGTTGTTTGAAAATGCACTGCGTTTTATTAATTGTTTGTGTTTGAAAATGCAGCGCGTTTTATCAATTGTTTGTTTTGTTTGAAAATGCAGTGCGTTTTATCAATTGTTTGCGTTGTTTGAAAATGCAGCGCGTTTTATCAATTGTTTGCATTGTTTGAAAATGCAGTGCGTTTTATCAATTGTTTGCGTTGTTTGAAAATGAAGCACGTTTAATTAATTGCGTTGTTTGGAAATGCAGAGCGTTTTATCAATTGTTGACGTTGTTTGGAAATGCAGTGGTTTTATCAATTGTTTGCGTTGTTTGAAAATGAAGCACGTTTTTTAGTTGTTTGTGTTGTTTGAAAATGCAGTGCGTTTTATTATTGTTTGTGTTGTTTGAAAATGCAGCGCGTTTTATTAATTGTTTGTGTTGTTTGGAAATGCAGTGCATTTTATCAATTGTTTGTGTTGTTTGAAAATGCAGCGCATTTATTAATTGCGTTGTTTGAAAATGCAGCGCGTTTTATCAATTGCTTGCGTTGTTTGAAAATGCAGTGCTTTTTAATAATTGTTTGCGTTGTTTGAAAAGGCAGCGCGTTTTTATCAATTGTTTGCGTTGTTTGAAAATGCAGCGCGTTTTATTAATTGTTTGTGTTGTGTGGAAATGCAGTGCGTTTTATCAATTGTTTGTGTTGTTTGAAAATGCAGCCCGTTTTATTAATTGCGTTGTTTGAAAATGCAGCGCGTTTTATCAATTGTTTGCGTTGTTTGAAAATGCAGTGCTTTTTAATAATTGTTTGCGTTGTTTGAAAATGCAGCGCGTTTTATCAATTGTTTGCGTTGTTTGAAAATGCAGTGCGTTTTACTAATTGTTTGCGTTGTGTGAAAATGCAGCGCGTTTTATTAATTGTTTGCGTTGTGTGAAAATGCAGTGCGTTTTATTAATTGCGTTGTTTGAAAATGCAGCGCGTTTTATCAATTGTTTGCGTTGTTTGAAAATGCAGTGCGTTTTAATAATTGTTTGCGTTGTGTGAAAATGCAGCGCATTTTATTAATTGCGTTGTTTGAAAATGCAGCGCGTTTTATTAATTGTTTGTGTTGTTTGAAAATGCAGTGCGTTTTAATAATTGTTTGCATTGTTTGAAAATGCAGCGCGTTTTATCAATTGTTTGCGTTGTTTGAAAATGCAGCGCGTTTTATTAATTGTTTGTGTTTTTTGAAAATGCAGCACGTTTTATTAATTGCGTTGTTTGAAAATGCAGCGCGTTTTATCAATTGTTTGCGTTGTTTGAAAATGCAGCGCGTTTTATCAATTGTTTGCGTTGTTTGAAAATGCAGTGCTTTTTATCAATTGTTTGCGTTGTTTGAAAATGAAGCACGTTTTATTAATTGCGTTGTTTGAAAATGCAGTGTGTTTTATCAATTGTTTGCGTTGTTTGAAAATGAAGCACGTTTTATTAATTGCGTTTTTGAAAATGCACCGCGTTTTATTAATTGTTTGTGTTGTTTGGAAATGCAGTGCGTTTTATCAATTGTTTGCGTTGTTTGGAAATGCAGTGCGTTTTATCAATTGTTTGCGTTGTTTAAAAATGAAGCACGTTTTTTTAATTGTTTGTGTTGTTTGAAAATGCAGCGCGTTTTATCAATTGTTTGTGTTGTTTGAAAATGCAGCGCGTTTTATCAATTGTTTGTGTTGTTTGAAAATGCAGCGCATTTATTAATTGTTTGTGTTGTTTGAAAATGCACCGCGTTTTAATAATTGTTTGCGTTGTTTGAAAATGCAGTGCGTTTTAATAATTGTTTGCGTTGTTTGAAAATGCAGTGCGTTTTAATAATTGTTTGCGTTGTTTGAAAATGCAGTGCGTTTTAATAATTGTTTGCGTTGTTTGAAAATGCAGTGCGTTTTAATAATTGTTTGCGTTGTGTGAAAATGCAGCGCGTTTTATTAATTGCGTTGTTTGAAAATGCAGCGCGTTTTATTAATTGTTTGTGTTGTTTGAAAATGCAGCGCATTTTATCAATTGTTTGCGTTGTTTGAAAATGCAGCGCGTTTTATTAATTGTTTGTGTTATTTGAAAATGCAGCACGTTTTATTAATTGCGTTGTTTGAAAATGCAGCGCTTTTTATCAATTGTTTGCGTTGTTTGAAAATGCAGCGCGTTTTATCAATTGTTTGCGTTGTTTGAAAATGCAGTGCGTTTTATCAATTGTTTGCGTTGTTTGAAAATGAAGCACGTTTTATTAATTGCGTTGTTTGAAAATGCAGTGCGTTTTATCAATTGTTTGCGTTGTTTGAAAATGAAGCACGTTTTATTAATTGCGTTTTTGAAAATGCACGGCGTTTTATTAATTGTTTGCGTTGTTTGGAAATGCAGTGCGTTTTATCAATTGTTTGCGTTGTTTGGAAATGCAGTGCGTTTTATCAATTGTTTGCGTTGTTTAAAAATGCAGCGCGTTTTATCAATTGTTTGTGTTGTTTGAAAATGCAGCGCGTTTTATTAATTGTTTGTGTTGTTTGGAAATGCAGTGCGTTTTATCAATTGTTTGTGTTGTTTGAAAATGCAGCGCGTTTTATCAATTGTTTGCGTTGTTTGAAAATGCAGCGCTTTTTAATAATTGTTTGCGTTGTTTGAAAATGCAGCGCGTTTTATCAATTGTTTGCGTTGTTTGAAAATGCAGTGCGTTTTAATAATTGTTTGCGTTGTGTGAAAATGCAGCGCGTTTTATTAATTGTTTGCGTTGTGTGAAAATGCAGCACGTTTTATTAATTGCGTTGTTTGAAAATGCAGTGCGTTTTATCAATTGTTTGCGTTGTTTGAAAATGCAGTGCGTTTTAATAATTGTTTGCGTTGTTTGAAAATGCAGCGCGTTTTATTAATTGTTTGCGTTGTTTGAAAATGCAGCGCGTTTTATTAATTGTTTGCGTTGTTTGAAAATGCAGCGCGTTTTATCAATTGTTTGCGTTGTTTGAAAATGCAGCGCGTTTTATCAATTGTTTGCGTTGTTTGAAAATGCAGTGCGTTTTATCAATTGTTTGCGTTGTTTGAAAATGAAGCACGTTTTATTAATTGCGTTTTTGAAAATGCACCGCGTTTTATTAATTGTTTGCGTTGTTTGGAAATGCAGTGCGTTTTAATAATTGTTTGCGTTGTTTGAAAATGCAGTGCGTTTTAATAATTGTTTGCGTTGTTTGAAAATGCAGCGCGTTTTATTAATTGTTTGCGTTGTTTGAAAATGCAGCGCGTTTTATCAATTGTTTGCGTTGTTTGAAAATGCAGCGCGTTTTATCAATTGTTTGCGTTGTTTGAAAATGAAGCACGTTTTATTAATTGCGTTGTTTGAAAATGCAGTGCGTTTTATCAATTGTTTGCGTTGTTTGAAAATGAAGCACGTTTTATTAATTGCGTTTTTGAAAATGCACCGCGTTTTATTAATTGTTTGCGTTGTTTGGAAATGCAGTGCGTTTTATCAATTGTTTGCGTTGTTTGGAAATGCAGTGCGTTTTATCAATTGTTTGCGTTGTTTAAAAATGAAGCACGTTTTTTTAATTGTTTGTGTTGTTTGAAAATGCAGCGCGTTTTATCAATTGTTTGTGTTGTTTGAAAATGCAGCACGTTTTATCAATTGTTTGTGTTGTTTGAAAATGCAGCGCGTTTTATTAATTGTTTGTGTTGTTTGGAAATGCAGCGCGTTTTATCAATTGTTTGCGTTGTTTGAAAATGCAGTGCTTTTTAATAATTGTTTGCGTTGTTTGAAAATGCAGCGCGTTTTATCAATTGTTTGCGTTGTTTGAAAATGCAGTGCGTTTTAATAATTGTTTGCGTTGTGTGAAAATGCAGCACGTTTTATTAATTGTTTGCGTTGTGTGAAAATGCAGCACGTTTTATTAATTGCGTTGTTTGAAAATGCAGCGCGTTTTATCAATTGTTTGCGTTGTTTGAAAATGCAGTGCGTTTTAATAATTGTTTGCGTTGTTTGAAAATGCAGTGCGTTTTAATAATTGTTTGCGTTGTGTGAAAATGCAGTGCGTTTTATCAATTGTTTGTGTTGTTTGAAAATGCAGCGCGTTTTATCAATTGTTTGCGTTGTTTGAAAATGCAGCGCGTTTTAACAATTGTTTGCGTTGTTTGAAAATGCAGCGCGTTTTATCAATTGTTTGCGTTGTTTGAAAATGCAGTGCGTTTTAATAATTTTTTGCGTTGTGTGAAAATGCAGCGCGTTTTATTAATTGCGTTGTTTGAAAATGCAGCGCGTTTTATCAATTGTTTGTGTTGTTTGAAAATGCAGCGCGTTTTATCAATTGTTTGCATTGTTTGAAAATGCAGCGCGTTTTATTAATTGCCTTGTTTGAAAATGCAGTGCGTTTTATCAATTGTTTGCGTTGTTTAAAAATGAAGCACGTTTTTTTAATTGTTTGTGTTGTTTGAAAATGCAGCGCGTTTTATCAATTGTTTGTGTTGTTTGAAAATGCAGCGCGTTTTATCAATTGTTTGTGTTGTTTGAAAATGCAGCGCGTTTTATTAATTGTTTGTGTTGTTTGGAAATGCAGTGCGTTTTATCAATTGTTTGTGTTGTTTGAAAATGCAGCGCGTTTTATCAATTGTTTGCGTTGTTTGAAAATGCAGCGCTTTTTAATAATTGTTTGCGTTGTTTGAAAATGCAGCGCGTTTTATCAATTGTTTGCGTTGTTTGAAAATGCAGTGCGTTTTAATAATTGTTTGCGTTGTGTGAAAATGCAGCACGTTTTATTAATTGTTTGCGTTGTGTGAAAATGCAGCACGTTTTATTAATTGCGTTGTTTGAAAATGCAGCGCGTTTTATCAATTGTTTGCGTTGTTTGGAAATGCAGTGCGTTTTATCAATTGTTTGTGTTGTTTGAAAATGCAGCGCGTTTTATCAATTGTTTGCATTGTTTGAAAATGCAGCGCTTTTTAATAATTGTTTGCGTTGTTTGAAAATGCAGCGCGTTTTATCAATTGTTTGCGTTGTTTGAAAATGCAGTGCGTTTTAATAATTGTTTGCGTTGTGTGAAAATGCAGAACGTTTTATTAATTGTTTGCGTTGTGTGAAAATGCAGCACGTTTTATTAATTGCGTTGTTTGAAAATGCAGCGCGTTTTATCAATTGTTTGCGTTGTTTGAAAATGCAGTGCGTTTTAATAATTGTTTGCGTTGTTTGAAAATGCAGTGCGTTTTAATAATTGTTTGCGTTGTGTGAAAATGCAGCGCGTTTTATCAATTGTTTGTGTTGTTTGAAAATGCAGCGCGTTTTATCAATTGTTTGCGTTGTTTGAAAATGCAGCGCGTTTTAACAATTGTTTGCGTTGTTTGAAAATGCAGCGCGTTTTATCAATTGTTTGCGTTGTTTGAAAATGCAGTGCGTTTTAATAATTGTTTGCGTTGTTTGAAAATGCAGCGCGTTTTATTAATTGTTTGTGTTATTTGAAAATGCAGCACGTTTTATTAATTGCGTTGTTTGAAAATGCAGCGCTTTTTATCAATTGTTTGCGTTGTTTGAAAATGCAGCGCGTTTTATCAATTGTTTGCGTTGTTTGAAAATGCAGTGCGTTTTATCAATTGTTTGCGTTGTTTGAAAATGAAGCACGTTTTATTAATTGCGTTGTTTGAAAATGCAGTGCGTTTTATCAATTGTTTGCGTTGTTTGAAAATGAAGCACGTTTTATTAATTGCGTTTTTGAAAATGCACCGCGTTTTATTAATTGTTTGCGTTGTTTGGAAATGCAGTGCGTTTTATCAATTGTTTGCGTTGTTTGGAAATGCAGTGCGTTTTATCAATTGTTTGCGTTGTTTAAAAATGCAGCGTGTTTTATCAATTGTTTGTGTTGTTTGAAAATGCAGCGAGTTTTATTAATTGTTTGTGTTGTTTGGAAATGCAGTGCGTTTTATCAATTGTTTGTGTTGTTTGAAAATGCAGCGCGTTTTATCAATTGTTTGTGTTGTTTGAAAATGCAGCACTTTTTAATAATTGTTTGCGTTGTTTGAAAATGCAGCGCGTTTTATCAATTGTTTGCGTTGTTTGAAAATGCAGTGCGTTTTAATAATTGTTTGCGTTGTGTGAAAATGCAGCGCGTTTTATTAATTGTTTGCGTTGTGTGAAAATGCAGCACATTTTATTAATTGCGTTGTTTGAAAATGCAGTGCGTTTTATCAATTGTTTGCGTTGTTTGAAAATGCAGTGCGTTTTAATAATTGTTTGCGTTGTTTGAAAATGCAGCGCGTTTTATTAATTGTTTGCGTTGTTTGAAAATGCAGCGCGTTTTATCAATTGTTTGCGTTGTTTGAAAATGCAGTGCGTTTTATCAATTGTTTGCGTTGTTTGAAAATGAAGCACGTTTTATTAATTGCGTTTTTGAAAATGCACCGCGTTTTATTAATTGTTTGCGTTGTTTGGAAATGCAGTGCGTTTTAATAATTGTTTGCGTTGTTTGAAATTGCAGTGCGTTTTAATAATTGTTTGCGTTGTTTGAAAATGCAGCGCGTTTTAATAATTGTTTGCGTTGTTTGAAAATGCAGCACGTTTTATTAATTGTTTGCGTTGTTTGAAAATGCAGCGCGTTTTATCAATTGTTTGCGTTGTTTGAAAATGCAGCGCGTTTTATCAATTGTTTGCGTTGTTTGAAAATGAAGCACGTTTTATTAATTGCGTTGTTTGAAAATGCAGTGCGTTTTATCAATTGTTTGCGTTGTTTGAAAATGAAGCACGTTTTATTAATTGCGTTTTTGAAAATGCACCGCGTTTTATTAATTGTTTGCGTTGTTTGGAAATGCAGCGCGTTTTATCAATTGTTTGCGTTGTGTGAAAATGCAGCACGTTTTATCAATTGTTTGCGTTGTTTAAAAATGAAGCACGTTTTTTTAATTGTTTGTGTTGTTTGAAAATGCAGCGCGTTTTATCAATTGTTTGTGTTGTTTGAAAATGCAGCGCGTTTTATCAATTGTTTGTGTTGTTTGAAAATGCAGCGCGTTTTATTAATTGTTTGTGTTGTTTGGAAATGCAGTGCATTTTATCAATTGTTTGTGATGTTTGAAAATGCAGCGCGTTTTATCAATTGTCTGCGTTGTTTGAAAATGCAGCGCTTTTTAATAATTGTTTGCATTGTTTGAAAATGCAGCGCGTTTTATCAATTGTTTGCGTTGTTTGAAAATGCAGTGCGTTTTAATAATTGTTTGCGTTGTGTGAAAATGCAGCACATTTTATTAATTGTTTGCGTTGTGTGAAAATGCAGCACGTTTTATTAATTGCGTTGTTTGAAAATGCAGCGCGTTTTATCAATTGTTTGCGTTGTTTGGAAATGCAGTGCGTTTTATCAATTGTTTGTGTTGTTTGAAAATGCAGCGCGTTTTATCAATTGTTTGCGTTGTTTGAAAATGCAGCGCTTTTTAATAATTGTTTGCGTTGTTTGAAAATGCAGCGCGTTTTATCAATTGTTTGCGTTGTTTGAAAATGCAGTGCGTTTTAATAATTGTTTGCGTTGTGTGAAAATGCAGCACGTTTTATTAATTGTTTGCGTTGTGTGAAAATGCAGCACGTTTTATTAATTGCGTTGTTTGAAAATGCAGCGCGTTTTATCAATTGTTTGCGTTGTTTGAAAATGCAGTGCGTTTTAATAATTGTTTGCGTTGTTTGAAAATGCAGTGCGTTTTAATAATTGTTTGCGTTGTGTGAAAATGCAGCGCGTTTTATCAATTGTTTGTGTTGTTTGAAAATGCAGCGCGTTTTAACAATTGTTTGCGTTGTTTGAAAATGCAGCGCGTTTTATCAATTGTTTGCGTTGTTTGAAAATGCAGCGCGTTTTAACAATTGTTTGCGTTGTTTGAAAATGCAGCGCGTTTTATCAATTGTTTGCGTTGTTTGAAAATGCAGTGCGTTTTAATAATTTTTTGCGTTGTGTGAAAATGCAGCGCGTTTTATTAATTGCGTTGTTTGAAAATGCAGCGCGTTTTATCAATTGTTTGTGTTGTTTGAAAATGCAGCGCGTTTTATCAATTGTTTGCATTGTTTGAAAATGCAGCGCGTTTTATTAATTGCCTTGTTTAAAAATGCAGTGCGTTTTATCAATTGTTTGTGTTGTTTAAAAATGAAGCACGTTTTTTTAATTGTTTGTGTTGTTTGAAAATGCAGCGCGTTTTATCAATTGTTTGTGTTGTTTGAAAATGCAGCGCGTTTTATTAATTGTTTGTGTTTGGAAATGCAGTGCGTTTTATCAATTGTTTGTGTTGTTTGAAAATGCAGCGCGTTTTATCAATTGTTTGCGTTGTTTGAAAATGCAGCGCTTTTTAATAATTGTTTGCGTTGTTTGAAAATGCAGCGCGTTTTATCAATTGTTTGCGTTGTTTGAAAATGCAGTGCGTTTTAATAATTGTTTGCGTTGTGTAAAAATGCAGCACGTTTTATTAATTGTTTGCGTTGTGTGAAAATGCAGCACGTTTTATCAATTGTTTGCGTTGTTTGAAAATGCAGTGCGTTTTAATAATTGTTTGCGTTGTTTGAAAATGCAGTGCGTTTTAATAATTGTTTGCGTTGTTTGAAAATGCAGCGCGTTTTATTTATTGTTTGCGTTGTTTGAAAATGCAGCGCGTTTTATCAATTGTTTGCGTTGTTTGAAAATGCAGTGCGTTTTATCAATTGTTTGCGTTGTTTGAAAATGAAGCACGTTTTATTAATTGCGTTTTTGAAAATGCACCGCGTTTTATTAATTGTTTGCGTTGTTTGGAAATGCAGTGCGTTTTAATAATTGTTTGCGTTGTTTGAAATTGCAGTGCGTTTTAATAATTGTTTGCGTTGTTTGAAAATGCAGCGCGTTTTAATAATTGTTTGCGTTGTTTGAAAATGCAGCGCGTTTTATTAATTGTTTGCGTTGTTTGAAAATGCAGCGCGTTTTATCAATTGTTTGCGTTGTTTGAAAATGCAGCGCGTTTTATCAATTGTTTGCGTTGTTTGAAAATGAAGCACGTTTTATTAATTGCGTTGTTTGAAAATGCAGTGCGTTTTATCAATTGTTTGCGTTGTTTGAAAATGAAGCACGTTTTATTAATTGCGTTTTTGAAAATGCACCGCGTTTTATTAATTGTTTGCGTTGTTTGGAAATGCAGCGCGTTTTATCAATTGTTTGCGTTGTGTGAAAATGCAGCACGTTTTATCAATTGTTTGCGTTGTTTAAAAATGAAGCACGTTTTTTTAATTGTTTGTGTTGTTTGAAAATGCAGCGCGTTTTATCAATTGTTTGTGTTGTTTGAAAATGCAGCGCGTTTTATCAATTGTTTGTGTTGTTTGAAAATGCAGCGCGTTTTATTAATTGTTTGTGTTGTTTGGAAATGCAGTGCATTTTATCAATTGTTTGTGATGTTTGAAAATGCAGCGCGTTTTATCAATTGTCTGCGTTGTTTGAAAATGCAGCGCTTTTTAATAATTGTTTGCGTTGTTTGAAAATGCAGCGCGTTTTATCAATTGTTTGCGTTGTTTGAAAATGCAGTGCGTTTTAATAATTGTTTGCGTTGTGTGAAAATGCAGCACATTTTATTAATTGTTTGCGTTGTGTGAAAATGCAGCACGTTTTATTAATTGCGTTGTTTGAAAATGCAGCGCGTTTTATCAATTGTTTGCGTTGTTTGGAAATGCAGTGCGTTTTATCAATTGTTTGTGTTGTTTGAAAATGCAGCGCGTTTTATCAATTGTTTGCGTTGTTTGAAAATGCAGCGCTTTTTAATAATTGTTTGCGTTGTTTGAAAATGCAGCGCGTTTTATCAATTGTTTGCGTTGTTTGAAAATGCAGTGCGTTTTAATAATTGTTTGCGTTGTGTGAAAATGCAGCACGTTTTATTAATTGTTTGCGTTGTGTGAAAATGCAGCACGTTTTATTAATTGCGTTGTTTGAAAATGCAGCGCGTTTTATCAATTGTTTGCGTTGTTTGAAAATGCAGTGCGTTTTAATAATTGTTTGCGTTGTTTGAAAATGCAGTGCGTTTTAATAATTGTTTGCGTTGTGTGAAAATGCAGCGCGTTTTATCAATTGTTTGTGTTGTTTGAAAATGCAGCGCGTTTTAACAATTGTTTGCGTTGTTTGAAAATGCAGCGCGTTTTATCAATTGTTTGCGTTGTTTGAAAATGCAGCGCGTTTTAACAATTGTTTGCGTTGTTTGAAAATGCAGCGCGTTTTATCAATTGTTTGCGTTGTTTGAAAATGCAGTGCGTTTTAATAATTTTTTGTGTTGTGTGAAAATGCAGCGCGTTTTATTAATTGCGTTGTTTGAAAATGCAGCGCGTTTTATCAATTGTTTGTGTTGTTTGAAAATGCAGCGCGTTTTATCAATTGTTTGCATTGTTTGAAAATGCAGCGCGTTTTATTAATTGCCTTGTTTGAAAATGCAGTGCGTTTTATCAATTGTTTGTGTTGTTTAAAAATGAAGCACGTTTTTTTAATTGTTTGTGTTGTTTGAAAATGCAGCGCGTTTTATCAATTGTTTGTGTTGTTTGAAAATGCAGCGCGTTTTATTAATTGTTTGTGTTTGGAAATGCAGTGCGTTTTATCAATTGTTTGTGTTGTTTGAAAATGCAGCGCGTTTTATCAATTGTTTGCGTTGTTTGAAAATGCAGCGCTTTTTAATAATTGTTTGCGTTGTTTGAAAATGCAGCGCGTTTTATCAATTGTTTGCGTTGTTTGAAAATGCAGTGCGTTTTAATAATTGTTTGCGTTGTGTAAAAATGCAGCACGTTTTATTAATTGTTTGCGTTGTGTGAAAATGCAGCACGTTTTATTAATTGCGTTGTTTGAAAATGCAGCGCGTTTTATCAATTGTTTGCGTTGTTTGGAAATGCAGTGCGTTTTATCAATTGTTTGTGTTGTTTGAAAATGCAGCGCGTTTTATCAATTGTTTGCGTTGTTTGAAAATGCAGCGCTTTTTAATAATTGTTTGCGTTGTTTGAAAATGCAGCGCGTTTTATCAATTGTTTGCGTTGTTTGAAAATGCAGTGCGTTTTAATAATTGTTTGCGTTGTGTGAAAATGCAGCACGTTTTATTAATTGTTTGCGTTGTGTGAAAATGCAGCACGTTTTATTAATTGCGTTGTTTGAAAATGCAGCGCGTTTTATCAATTGTTTGCGTTGTTTGGAAATGCAGTGCGTTTTATCAATTGTTTGTGTTGTTTGAAAATGCAGCGCGTTTTATCAATTGTTTGCGTTGTTTGAAAATGCAGCGCTTTTTAATAATTGTTTGCGTTGTTTGAAAATGCAGTGCGTTTTAATAATTGTTTGCGTTGTGTGAAAATGCAGCACGTTTTATTAATTGTTTGCGTTGTGTGAAAATGCAGCACGTTTTATTAATTGCGTTGTTTGAAAATGCAGCGGGTTTTATCAATTGTTTGCGTTGTTTGAAAATGCAGTGCGTTTTAATAATTGTTTGCGTTGTGTGAAAATGCAGCACGTTTTATTAATTGTTTGCGTTGTGTGAAAATGCAGCACGTTTTATTAATTGCGTTGTTTGAAAATGCAGCGGGTTTTATCAATTGTTTGCGTTGTTTGAAAATGCAGTGCGTTTTAATAATTGTTTGCGTTGTGTGAAAATGCAGCACGTTTTATTAATTGTTTGCGTTGTGTGAAAATGCAGCACGTTTTATTAATTGCGTTGTTTGAAAATGCAGCGCGTTTTATCAATTGTTTGCGTTGTTTGAAAATGCAGTGCGTTTTAATAATTGTTTGCGTTGTTTGAAAATGCAGTGCGTTTTAATAATTGTTTGCGTTGTGTGAAAATGCAGCGCGTTTTATCAATTGTTTGTGTTGTTTGAAAATGCAGCGCGTTTTATCAATTGTTTGCGTTGTTTGAAAATGCAGCGCGTTTTATCAATTGTTTGTGTTGTTTGAAAATGCAGCGCGTTTTATCAATTGTTTGCGTTGTTTGAAAATGCAGCGCGTTTTAACAATTGTTTGCGTTGTTTGAAAATGCAGCGCGTTTTATCAATTGTTTGCGTTGTTTGAAAATGCAGTGCGTTTTAATAATTTTTTGCGTTGTGTGAAAATGCAGCGCGTTTTATTAATTGCGTTGTTTGAAAATGCAGCGCGTTTTATCAATTGTTTGTGTTGTTTGAAAATGCAGCGCGTTTTATCAATTGTTTGTGTTGTTTGAAAATGCAGCGCGTTTTATCAATTGTTTGCATTGTTTGAAAATGCAGCGCGTTTTATTAATTGCCTTGTTTGAAAATGCAGCGCGTTTTATCAATTGTTTGTGTTGTTTGAAAATAAAGCACGTTTTTTAAAAATGTGTTTGCGTTGCGTTGATTTGCAGCGTGTGTATACAGATTTTTTCTCAGTTTGCTGGCGTTTTTTGTATTTGCACATGTTTTCTTAAATTGCAGCACATTAAGCACATTCCACATTATACTGTGGATGTCAATGCTTGCAGGTTTCCAACATTCTTTAAAATATCTTTTTTATGTTCAGTTTTGGGCGAACTAAATTTAGGAATTTGAGTATTGTATTTTCTCTTTACGTCCATGATTACTTTGTCTTGTTGAATTGTTTGCAATTCTTTCAAAATTTGGAAATAAATAGTTTTTATTTTTAAAGAAACTATATAAACTAACTATAGATATTGGCTGAAATTTAGTATCGTATTTTTAATATACAGGACCTCAAATGCATGCAAGACATTATGCTGTTACTTCGATTTTGCTGCTGTTGTTGAATACAAAGTATTTGTTTTTGTGTCTCTAGATCAGAATGGCTGTCTGCTGACTCCGGAGATATTCGTGCTTGGTCAAGACAGCATGAACTGGTCCATGTCCCTTCAGTACTGTTCAGAAAAGTATGACCAGCTCGCCACACTCAATGCTAAATCTGCCCAGGATAATATGGTCTTGAACATGTCACTGATACAACCCACGTTGGGCTGGATCGGTCTACGCCGCAGCCTGTTCACGACTGAGTGGTACTGGAGCAACAAAAACAATTCACCATCCAATGTGAATGTGAACTTCACTTATTGGGAGCTCGGACAGCCTGATAAACCAGAGAAAGGCTTGTGTGCTTCGGTTACACTGGACCCTAGCAAGAAGTTCACGTGGCAGAGTGCACGCTGCTGCTCTGAAAATAAACCTGTGTGCTATAGTGGCCAAAAATATTTCATTTACAGTCGCACTACAAAACAAATGTTGTCTTAAGTGGAAGATAACTAAAGCGAATGCCAAATATTTCACTTCTACTTTCAGTACTGTATGTTCTGTTTGCAAAGAAGATTTGACCTGGCTATATTTAATTGTAGCCATTATTACACTAGATTTAGAAAAAATGTTATCTGGTGGCTTTGGCATTCGTCTAGCATAGACAAGAGTAGAAGGAATACTTATACTGCTTATTTATTTGTAGATTAATTAGAATTATTATTGCCTTGTTAGATGCTAGTGTACGGTCTGGGATATATTTGAAGTGTATACAGGCTGAGATTTAAATACTGAATATAATTAAAGTATGAAAATTGAACAACACTTCTGTAGACTTGTGTGCACAATTTGTTTAATGCAGAATTGAAAATGACGTAAAACATGACCTGTTCACAAAATCCCTAAATGATCAAAATTATGACATGATTGGAGGGACAGACCAGTAATTTGGTTGCATCACATCACAACATAAAAAAGCAATGGTTTTGCATATTCTTGAAAGTCTTATTTACAGTTGAAGTCAGAATTATTAGCCCCCCTGTTTATTTTTTATTTTTTCCCCCGTTTTCTGTTTAACGGAGAGAAGATTTTTTCAACACATTTCTAAATAATAGTTTTAATAACTCATTTCTAATAACTGATTTATTTTATCTTTGCCATGATGACAGTAAATAATATTTGACTAGATATTTTTCAAGACACTTCTATACAGCTTAAAGTGACATTTAAAGGTTTAACTAGCTTAATTAGGGTAACTAGGCACTGTTGCCAACTATTTTCAATGAAAAGGCGCTAAGCTCTGCTCGAAAAGTCGCTAAAAGTCGCTAGATTACGTCATGCGCTAATTTGCATATTACTGACGTCATCACGTTCTACTATTTCTGTTTAACAGCCTATGGTAAATAAATGGGGTATTTATATTTGCACTACGCTTTATGCAAGCATGTCAATTTAACTAAATGTATTGCTGTTTGAATACAGTATATCATTATAGATAAGTAATTTGCAGTAATCGCTCAGACATAATAAACTCAAACAAGTTCTGAAACTCTCACTTAAAACATCTCTGATTGTGAACGAGAAAAGAATAAACGGTCAAATCAAATTGTTAAAATAAAGGAGAAGCAGATCGGTTTGACTGTACAAGGGAAATACTTTCACACTGCCGGTGCTAAATCATTTGCCGTCGGTACACAGAGGGGTGATCTGCTGTCAGGCTGCAGTTGGGAGAGACTGCTGTATGAGGACTGGGCCGCCTGTCAGTGCTCTAAGGCGGGGGAGGGGCCGCCGGCATCACCCGCAGCTCGTTGAGAAGAGTAGGGACGGTACAGTAATGGACAAACGACAGTCTAGAAAAATCTCCAGTAACACACAAAAAAGTCGGTAGATTTGCCGCTAGTCGCTTTTTAAAAAATTTGTCGCAAGGGGGGTCTGAAAAGTCGCTAAATCTAGCGACAAAGTCGCTAAGTTGGCAACACTGTAACTAGGCAGCACTTTGCACTGTTTTTGCACACAAATGTGACAGGATACAGGTTAATATCCACTGCTGTATGGATATCTGTTAGGTTAATGTACAAAAATAAACCCGATTTAACGTCCACAAACCAGAACTGAAGCGTCTTCTTTTATAATTGTACAGACATGCGGCTGTGGTGATAAAGATGGTTAAATTGCTGTAATTCATTACAAACATGCACTGTTTTAAAAACATTTTAAACTTGTAAAGCTCATTCTTGAACACATTTGATGATGATTGATGATCACAGAGAGCTGAACAGATCTTTTAATCCCAGTTGCTTTGCGCACGTCCTGTCTTGTTGATATGATTATACGTGTTACTACTTAATGTGCTGCTGTCAATCAATTCAGTGGGTGGGGAAACCGCACTCCTACGTCACAATGCGGTGGGCCTCAAAATGTGAGTGATTTGGATCTTATTTTAACGTCAGGAAATTAAAAATAAAAGAGACTTATTGTGTTTATATCCCCACAATATGACTTTGCACACACTATCCCTGCACACAGTTCTGTTCAAACAGCTTACAAAAGAGGATTTTCATCACAGGTGCCCTTTAATATAATAATGTTTTTTATTTAATATAATTAACCCAATTTATTTTCCAACCCCGCATTTATTTTTAAATATCATTCATTAGCTGCCACTGATTTAACACATGAGTGCACAAGCAGATGAGTATGAATATTTTATTAGTCAGCCATTTTAAGTTCATACAGTAAGGGATTATATTATCCTGTCAGGTCAGACAGAGTCAGAATCATCTCTCATCTCAAAAGAGGAAGTTTTATTTTTAGGCCATGCAATATTAACAAGACACAAACCTTGAGAAACAGTTTTGAAGACCAGTGTTTGGTCTTTTCAGTGCTCCGCTCCACTAAACGTCTTCTTGAGCAGCCAAGCTCCCACACCCAGAACCAAAATCAGTTTGGTAGCGAGTGCCAGAGCCAGAAGCAGCACCACGACAGAGAAAGAGCTCTTTGCGCTTAACTTCCCAGGGCTCGGGGACAGAAGGTAGAGCGTGGCTTGATCTTTCCCCAGAGAGTTTGAAGCCGCACAGATGTACTGTCCTCCCGGCTGGACGTCCAGCAGTTGGCTTGAAGCTCGGTATTGTCCAGCAGTGTCTTGAGAAAGTGGGAATGCAGTGTCTCCATCTAAAACTCCATTTGGTGCAATCCATTGAACATCAGGAAGGGGGGAACCCTGAACCTCGCACACGGCTTTAAAGCCAGACGTTTCACTCTCCTCGGCTGACAAAGTCAGGATTCTTGGTGCAGCTGGTAAATAAGCAACATAAAAAATAGATTTAGAAATTGAGAATGGACTCCAGGGCTTAATTTTTTGGAATATCAGCTGACAGTGTTTCTCTTGATAAAATGTATTAGCCATGATACAACACATTACTTAAAGTCCATGTGAAATCAAAATTGACAATGTTTATTTTGCTAGCGCTTATTGTTATTCTTTATGTGAACAATTCATTCATTATTTTACTTCTGCCTTAGTCTCTCCATTTCAGAGGTTGCTACAGCGGAATGAACCATCCACTATTCCAGCATGTGTTTAACGCAGCGGATGCCCTTCCAGCCACAACCCATTACTGGCAAACATTCACACACACTCATACACTATGGCCAATTTAGTTCATCCAGTTCCCCTATAGCGCATGTCTTTGGACTGTGGGGGAAATCGGACACCCGGAGGAAACCCACACCAACATGGGGAGAAAAATCCAAACAGAAATTCCAATAAATCACATTATTCACGCGTAAATAGAAGCGTGATCATTTTAAGTTTACTCACTTCAATCGTGCGTTAAATTTGCTTTATTCGCGCGTCAAATTCTCTTCACAATAGACGCAGATTCGCGTCATGGGCAGGGCTTCTGTTGGCCTGGTGACTCTAGCTTTGTTGCTGAATGGCTAACATGAATTTTATTGAGATGGTAGCTGTGCTTTATGTGCTTTGGGAAGGCTGAAAAACAGCACAGGTATGGCTGGGAGATTAATCGAAAAGTAATTGACATCGACATTCAGAACTTGTAATCGTTAAAATTTTTCCAGGTGGATTTTTTTCGATTACTTTCCTTACCATGTGTGGAGTCACGTGACCCCGCTCTGTTTATACTTCTGTGTCAAGTGCATGCAGATGGTCCGACGCAGCCTCAGCGATGGTGGCTGATGCTGACGCACAGCTCTCAAAAAATTTAACTACATGTCACAACGACGCATAGTGCAAGCTCTGTTATTAGTCGGCTCAATAGCAGGGAAGGGCAGGGAAAGCCGCAGGAGAGAAGTGAGCCTGTTAGAGCGAGTGTTTACAAGTGTGAAGTCCTGTGGAGGAGCTCCAGTTGGAGACTTTTGTTTTGTGTTTTCCTTATGTTTAAAGTTGTTGCACGTCCTCCGGCTTCCGCCTCTGAATGAGCGAGCTTGAGCTACTTGTACATGAAGGTAGCGTTCAGAAAAAACAAAACGCCTGCGAAGAAACTCGAAACACAGAGAAACATAAAAACCCTTATGCCAGATAGCATTTCGGAAGAGTTATTGCAGAGCAACACAAACAGCACACTGAAGTATAAATGCACGACTACTTTTTAAAATAATCAGTCATTTATTGTAATTGAGTTAAAATATTCAATTAATCATAATTGTAAAACTAAGCGTAGTTTCGTTTGGCGCCATGTCTGATCCACTAGATCCTTTCTGAGGTGCACCCAGCTCTGTGAGTTCATCAACTCCCCCCAGACACTATACCTGGATGATGGAGGCTTTCAGTGGTGTTTCAGACTAAGGCGAGCCCAGTTTGATGAGCTGTTGTTCGGTGTCAGCAAGAGGATTTCCCCTCGAAACACCAACAACAGGCACCATATCATAATTACTCCCCTTCAAGGGAAAGTTCTGATTTTCCAACTCAAGCAATTCGCTTCAAATGCGAAAAATGCTCTTGCCGCTTCATTCACGGGAATCACGTCATTCGTGCCGCAGGATGTCTATTTGCATCTTTACATTGACATAATCTTCTATGTGAAACTGCTTTGACACAATCTACATTGTAAAAGTGCTATACAAATAAAGGTGAATTGAATTAAATTGAATTGAACTTAACATGTAAATCACTCGCGCTTCATCCTCGTCTGGTGTACACGTAGCTTGACAGTTTTCTTCAGCGCTTGAATTGATGGTTTTTCTCTGTTGACGTCAGTTTGACGGCTTCAGCCATAATATTCTTGATAACACTTTATTTTGATGGTCCATTTGAGTATTAGTAGACTGTCTGCTTAATATCTGTTGATACTGACATTTAACAGTCCTTCAACAGACATTTAACCGACTATAAGAAACTTTGCAAGTACCAGTCAACTTACACTAACCCCAACCCTAACCCCAACCTAACAATCTACTTATAATCTACTGAGAATTAGTTGCAATGTAACCTAAATTCAACAAACGGACCATCAAAATAAAGTGTGACCATATTCTTAACCATGCCCCCTTTACTGTTAGTTTGCTACTAGGCAGTAGTAGCACTACCTACTGCGCCACTGCGTCGCGTAGAAGTATATCAACATACTGAAATATCTCAGTAACTTCCATTTACTGCTGACTTTAAAAGAATAGATCACCTAAAAATAAAAATACCGTAATCATTTACTCTTCACTTGTCTCCAAAAAATATTTTTTGAAGGACGTTGGAAACTGGTAGCCAATGACGACTATTGTATTTGTTTCCTATACTATGGATGTCATTGGTTACTGGTTTCCAAAACCCTTCAAAAAATCTACTATTGTGGAGGTAAAAAACAACAGCGTGTGGATTCAAATCACTTGAGGGTGAGTAAATTGTGAGTAAATTTTAATTGTTTGTGAATTATACAATAGAAAGAAAATATTTCATGGAAATTTAACTGGTAAACAGTCTTGTTGACAACTGATTTGTAATGCATTCTTATTACAAATTTGTCAAGATGTTTCATATAATTATAGTGCAATCATTTTGATCTGATAATCACAATGTGAACCTTATAGTTTTCTCGGATATTGTTAGAATTCATAAATAAGTTACTGGCAAGTTCTAAATACTCTCCAGTGTTGTGTCCAATTTTTACTCGCATTTAGCATTGCCAAATGTTATTTTTAGGCCCTGGCTGGCTTCATTTTTCAGTTTATTTTTGGAATTTAAACTGAGAACCCAATAAGCTGAATTGAACCTGAAAGGAGAAATGAAACTCACTGAATTACAGCTAATTTATTTTTAGGGGCCGTTTCTATTTTACAGTGATTAGAGGTTATATAGGATTATAAACATTATGCCTAAAGTGTAAATCTTGTTTGCGAAATTAATTTGGGCTTTTGATTTTGGTAGCTGACACTGAAAATATGCCATATAAAATGTTGGAAGTGCAACAATATCGGAGTTAAACTAATGCTATTCCTTGGCCACAATTAAGTTGTATTGAGTCTGCACAATATAGACTACTTGATAAATAAAAATGATAAATGAAGTGTTATTTTCAAATCTATCTATCTATCTATCTATCTATCTATCTATCTATCTATCTATCTATCTATCTATCTATCTATCTATCTATCTATCTATCTATCTATCTATCTATCTATCCCTTCAAAGTCAGCATGAACTGGAAGTTACTGAGATATTTCAGTATGTTGATGTGTATCTAACTGAAAGCGAATATTAAGTAGGGGGCGTGGTTTATTTTTTTGTGCATCATTCCCTAGTAGCAAACTAACTGGTTGTGTAAAAAAACGCTGGCTTCCACACAATTCCTTCATGTTGTCCCAACACAAATCCATCAAGTTAACTTAATCATTTTTACAAACTTAAGTGGAGTGAACATAAAATATTTAAGTTGTCCCTAAAAAACCTTAAGACTTGTGCTGGTTCAACTCATATTAAATAAGTAGCTCAAACAAGCAGCAAAATAAATTTTTTGTATGTAAGAGGGGCGTGGTTGAGAATATTGTGGTTGAAGCTGTCAAACTGACGTCAACAGAGAAAAACCACCACCGCTAAAGCAAATATTGATTGGAGTAATAAACACAAATCCAACCCATAGCCTAACCTTATACCTTACTGTAAAATAACGGCCGTTAAGTTACAGACCATTACTGTAAAATAACAGCGGCTAAGTTACAGACATTTACTGTAAAATAACGGCCGTTAAATTACAGACATTTACTGCAAAATAATGACCGTTAAATTACAGACATTTACTGCAAAATAACGGCCATTAAGTTACAGACATTTACTGTAAAATAACAACCGTTAATTTACAGACATTTACTGCAAAATAACAGCCATTAAGTTACAGACATTTACTGTAAAATAACAACCGTTAAATTACAGACATTTACTGTAAATAACGGCTGTTAAGTTACAGACATTTACTGTAAAATAACGCCGGCTAAGTTACAGACTTTTACTGTAAAATAATGGCCGTTAAGTTACAGACATTTACTGTAAAATAACGGCCGTTAAATTACAGACATTTACTGCAAAATAACGACCGTTAATTTACAGACATTTACTGCAAAATAACGGCCATTAAGTTACAGACATTTACTGTAAAATAACGGCCGTTAAGTTACAGACATTTACTGCAAAATAACGGCCATTAAGTTACAGACATTTACTGCAAAATAACGACCGTTAAATTACAGACATTTACTGCAAAATAATGGCCGTTAAGTTACAGACATTTACTGTAAAATAATGGCCGTTAAGTTACAGACATTTACTGTAAAATAATGGCCGTTAAGTTACAGACATTTACTGTAAAATAACGGCCGTTAAATTACAGACATTTACTGCAAAATAACGACTGTTCATTTACAGACATTTACTGTAAAATAACGGCCATTAAGTTACAGACATTTACTGTAAAATAACGGCGGTTAAATTACAGACATTTACTGCAAAATAACGGCCATTAAGTTACAGACATTTACTGTAAAATAACAACCGTTAAATTACAGACATTTACTGTAAATAACGGCTGTTAAGTTACAGACATTTACTGTAAAATAACGCCGGCTAAGTTACAGACTTTTACTGTAAAATAATGGCCGTTAAGTTACAGACATTTACTGTAAAATAACGGCCGTTAAATTACAGACATTTACTGCAAAATAACGACCGTTAATTTACAGACATTTACTGCAAAATAACGGCCATTAAGTTACAGACATTTACTGTAAAATAACGGCCGTTAAGTTACAGACATTTACTGCAAAATAACGGCCATTAAGTTACAGACATTTACTGCAAAATAACGACCGTTAAATTACAGACATTTACTGCAAAATAACGACCGTTAAATTACAGACATTTACTGCAAAATAATGGCCGTTAAGTTACAGACATTTACTGTAAAATAATGGCCGTTAAGTTACAGACATTTACTGTAAAATAATGGCCGTTAAGTTACAGACATTTACTGTAAAATAACGGCCGTTAAATTACAGACATTTACTGCAAAATAACGACTGTTCATTTACAGACATTTACTGTAAAATAACGGCCATTAAGTTACAGACATTTACTGTAAAATAACGGCGGTTAAATTACAGACATTTACTGCAAAATAACGACCGTTAAATTACAGACATTTACTGCAAAATAACGACCGTTATGTTACAGACATTTACTGTAAAATAACGGCTGTTAAGTTACAGACATTTACTGTAAAATAACGGCTGTTAAGTTACAGACATTTACTGTAAAATAACGGCTGTTAAGTTACAGACATTTACTGTAAAATAACGGCCGTTAAATTACAGACATTTACTGTAAAATAACAGCCGTTAAGTTACAGACATTTACTGTAAAATAACGGCTGTTAAGTTACAGACATTTACTGTAAAATAACGGCTGCTAAGTTACAGACATTTACTGTAAAATAATGGCAGTTAAGTTAGACATTTACTGTAAAATAATGGCCATTAAATTACAGACATTTACTGTAAAATAATGGCAGTTAAGTTACAGACATTTACTGTTAAATAACGGCTGTTAAGTTTCAGACATTTACTGTTAAATAACGGCTGTTAAGTTTCAGACATTTTCTGTAAAATAACGGCCGTTAAGTTACAGACATTTACTGTAAGATAACAGCTGTTAAGTTACAGATATTTACTGTAAAATAACGGCTGTTAAGTTACAGACATTTACTGTAAAATAACAGCTGTTAAGTTACAGACATTTACTGTAAGATAACAGCTGTTAAGTTACAGATATTTACTATAAAATAACGGCTGTTAAGTTACAGATATTTACTGTAAAATAACGGCCGTTAAGTTACAGACATTTACTGTAAGATAACAGCTGTTAAGTTACAGATATTTACTGTAAAATAATGGCCGTTAAATTACAGACATTTACTGTAAAATAACGGCTGTTAAGTTACAGATATTTACTGTAAAATAATGGCCGTTAAATTACAGACATTTACTGTAAAATAACGGCTGTTAAGTTACAGACATTTACTGTAAAATAACAGCTGTTAAGTTACAGACATTTACTGTAAGATAACAGCTGTTAAGTTACAGACATTTACTGTAAAATAACGGCTGTTAAGTTACAGACATTTACTGTAAAATAACAGCTGTTAAGTTACTGACATTTACTGTAAGATAACAGCTGATAAGTTACAGATATTTACTGTAAAATAACGGCTGTTAAGTTACAGACATTTACTGTAAAATAACGGCTGCTAAGTTACAGATATTTACTGTAAAATAACGGCTGTTAAGTTACTGACATTTACTGTAAAATAACAGCTGTTAAGTTACTGACATTTACTGTAAAATAACAGCTGTTAAGTTACAGACATTTACTGTAAAATAACGGCTGTTAAGTTACAGATATTTACTGTAAAATAACGGCTGTTAAGTTACTGACATTTACTGTAAAATAACAGCTGTTAAGTTACTGACATTTACTGTAAAATAACAGCTGTTAAGTTACAGACATTTACTGTAAGATAACAGCTGTTAAGTTACAGACATTTACTGTAAAATAACGGCCGTTAAATTACAGACATTTACTGTAAAATAACAACCGTTAAATTAGACATTTACTGTAAAATAACGGGCGTTAAATTACAGACATTTACTGTAAAATAACGGCTGATAAGTTACAGACATTTGCTGTAAAATAACGACCTTTAAATTACATAAATTTCGTTAAATTTAAATTTCCGGAAAAACAAAAAATTAAAATAACAGATTTTTTTTACAGTGTGTATTTACTTAAAGGTTATTTAAAAAGTGTTCATTTAGAATTTTATTTTAATGAACAGACATCTTAAGTTATAAATTGTAAATCAATTTTGGCATTTTAATGGGGGAAACTACAAAATATGTCATAGTTTTCAGCCACTCATGTTTGTCTTTGAAAAGCCAGTTTGAAGTTTGGTGTTAGAATTCTTATCAACTAAACCCTTTTACTAAAAAAATAAAAAATAAATAAAATAATAATAATAATAATAATAAATTCATCATTTAGGAATGGTTGAAAAACTAAATAATTCCTGGCCAAAAATTTATTTTGACAGCAAACTTCATCGTCATTAATACCGTCATCACGCAACATGAATTCCTCGTGAAATACACAATAAACCATGAGATTGGAAAGGTTTTTTGTTTTACCCTCCACTCGTAGACGGGTTCCCAGTGTGTTCTCGAAGCTTGTATGTCGTTGTCCTGGCAGCTCCACACGGCAGTAATAGCGGCCGCTGTCCTTCAGGGTCAGGCTGTTGACCCGCAGCGATATATCGTGGTTTCG
>LR812534.1:52045040-52280040 GCA_903798195.1 Danio kyathit | reverse complement strand
ACAAATTTTTCTACATTTTAAAAGCAAGACTGCAGCTTAATCTGCACTATAAAAACACACAATATATTTAATTCATTTATTAATGAATTAATTTACCAGGTATTTAGTGTATTTCAGCGACAAGATAATTTACTATTTAAGAAACGTCAATGCTTTCCTTGTGTATCTTTTGTGAATGCAGACAGACAGCCTGACCACTAAAATGTCACACATTCTGGATTTAAATTGTTTTACAGATTAACCAAGCATTTAAACAGCTGTATAATAACATATTGTAATGTTTTGTTCTCATCCGCAGGCCTAACATGTTCAGACTGGACCATAAACAGTCAGCCTAAATTTAACGGCTCACTGGGACAGAATGTGATTCTTCCCTGCTCCTTCACACACCCTAAACAAGACACCTACACCGGCATCATAACTGTCATGTGGATACAGGAAAACAAAAAGGAGCTTGTTTTTCAGTGCAGTCTGTCCAACAAGACCAACAGTCAAGACGGTAACTGCACTCTAAGACCATCAAAGCGATTCTGGCTTCACGGTAACCCCAAGAAAGGAGACCTTTCTTTGGCCATCTCTGATTTACAGTTTAAAGATGCTGCAAAGTATATCTGTAGGTTGATGCTGGATTATAATAAAGTTCAACGCACCACAGAGCTTACTGTCAACGGTGAGATTTACTATATACAGCTTTTTCTAAATCACACAAATATATAGTGTTTACATGATTTGACTATTTAAATCAAAATATTTATTGAATTAGTTATAAAATATGTTCAAACATGCAGATTTTAGTTAACTGTTGATCCTTTACGGAATAAATTCCATTAGTTAATGCATTAACTATTAATGAGCAATACATTTGTTACAGCATTTGTTAATCTTTGTTAAAGTTTCGTTTTCATGTTATCATTTCTATTGAATATATTGTAATATTTACTAATACATTAGTAAAAATCAAGTAATTTTTGGTAATGTTTTATATAACATTAGCTAAAAATCTGTGTTTGCCAACCTTGTTCCTGAAGACACACCAACAGAACAGGATTCTCAACCTCTTCCGATTAAAATACATCTGAATCAAATCATCAGAACATTAGAAGAGACTCAGAAACCAGAAATTAATGGTTCAGATAAAAAAGACATTCAAAATATGTACTGTTGGTGCACTGTAAAACCCAACAGTCAACTTCATCAAATTAAATGAGTGTAGTTAACTCAAAATTCACTGAAACTCGGTGTTGAAGGTGAGTTAATTAAATACCTCATTACTTCAACTTAAATGGATTAAGTTCACAGTACTCATGTAGATTAGGTTTTTTTTTTACTCAAATGGTTTGTTGCAATCGGTTTCCTCAAATGGTTTGAGTTACCTTAACTTATTGTGTTTTACATTGAGTGCCTTCAGAAACAGAGTTGGGAAGCACTGCTAAAATAATAAATAATTTTTGTCCTAATATTATCTAATGTAGTTAACTAATGTTATAAATGGAAATTTATTGTAGTGTGATGATTTTCACAATAAAAATTGTCCACAAATTTGGAAACAAAGTGTACAAGACAAATCTAAATGTTGTGCCTATATAGCGTCATTAATTTATTAAATGAATGTTATGTTGTTGTTAATTTTTATATTTTTTTACTAATATTTTTGATTGGTTAAGGGAACATTTCATTTTGTCATTATGTATAAACTAAAGTTATACTTTTGAATATGCTCTGAACTAATCTAAAACAACCAACATTTAAAGCGTTAGTAAACATATTTTGTTGTTGCAAATCAATGCATACAGCTATGAGGAAAACATCCTCATTGTAATATCCAGTTTCTCTGTATTAACAATGTACTGTATAGTAACGTGTCTGAGTAAAACATAATTTTTATTCTTATTTTTATTCTGCAAACTAGGCTATGGATGACATTTCTTCTAAATTTTAAATTTAAAAATGACAATGGGTCTAAAAAAAGTCAGTTTCAGTCATTTGTTAAGTTTATTTTTAACTTAATACCACAATGTTTTGACTTTAGAAGCGTTAAGAAAGCAATATTTGGTGAAAAAACACAATCAGAAATGAAAATAATGTAATTGGTAGAAATGTTAAAATAAAACAAATATTAATATTTTACTCAAACACATTTCTAGTAAATCCAGTACATCAAATTTCAATCTTTTCAATCAACAATCACATCTTTTTATTATTAGAAGCTATGGTGAATGTTAGAAAAATGTTCTTGGAACATATTTTGTTAGCTGAGAAACAAAACATATTTAAAATAGTTTAAATCAACAGGGAAAAAAAATGCACACATGTTAATAACATTATTTTGTAATTTATATATTGTTTTGCTTTATTTATAGACCACATTTAAAAACAACAGATGTTGACCAAAGTGCTTAACAAAATAACCAACATACTATATATATATATATATATATATATATATATATATATATATATATATATATATATATAAACAAATTAAAATTATTTTAATTAAGAGAACTTTTTTTTTGTCTCAGTTAAAAGCCTATCAGCTGCATTTTGAACCAGCTGCAGGCGTACAACTGAAGCATGCGAAACTCCTGAATACAAGGAGTTGCAGTAGGGGAGAGCGGGGCACAAAGTAACACTTTTTGGTTTTGGTCAAATAATGAACAAAGTAATAGGGTTAAACAAACCATATTTTTTTACCAACAACACACAAGCCTCTCCTACAAATGAGCACTGGAATTATCATCGCCGGACCTGTGGTTTCTGTGCAGTATTGCCAAAAGTTCCAGGAGTAAAAATGTTACTATTTACCCCACCTGCGGGGCAAGTTGTAACAGACAGAGGGTTAGTTGTAACACATGCTTATAAAGGCAGATTTCACACAATTAATTTAAATTCAGTCTACTTTAAATAGTAGCTATATTTCCTCAGTAATTGGCTCATTTCTTTTTTATTCTACATAGCACAGTATGTTTATTTATTTTTTTGTTTATTGGATAAACGCATTTGAATTTATTTGCATTATTATGCATTTATTCATTATTATACAATGTATTTATTTGCATTATTAGCAATAAAATATTTTTTTTCTATAAAAAAAATAATATTTTCTATTAAAAAACATTTTTATTTAAAAAGTTCCCAACATTACACTCAAAATTCAAAAAAATATTTAGTTAGTTTAGTTGGTATTCAACAGTGTGTGGCTTAATTGTAACACCCTGTTACAACTAGCCCCGCTGTGTCATGTTTTACTCAAAACTGGCTAGCAGTCACTGTGTGTTTTATACATCTTTCAAAATTGTTTCATCTTTTAGCCTAGAAGACGATGATCACGACAATATAAGATTTTACGTACATACTTTCACCGATTTTTTTTTTTTTTTTTTTTTTTTTTAAATAAAAAATATCGACTGTAATAAAAAATACTTTTATGCTGCAAAAAATGGATTCTCCTGTGTATCTCATCCAAATTTCGCTGAAAATTTTCGATAATTGGCAGGAAGACGTCTGCCAACACTGCGGTGAAAACCCCGGAAGCATGCCATGTTTAACCCTGAGCAAATACCTTAAAACTCTGTGTTACATTTAACCCCGCGTTACTTTGTTTCCCACGCTCTCCTAGTCCAATCTGGACATAATAAAAATGTTGATAATGGCTTCCAACTCTTCCAAGACAGAAAAGGCTTCAGTTTAACAATGTTCCTTAATTGATAGAAACCTCTTTTGACGTCCGAATGTATTTAACTCAGTGTCAAAAATAACTGAGTTTTCTCCCATTTTTATGGGTCTATAAAGCTGAGTATCATCTGCATGACGATGATAGCTTACGTTATCCTTCTTAAAGATATATTGTTGATGGAACCTTGCCAGAATGTTAGCATTAGCTGAGTTTGTGCTTTAAATTTTTAACTGCAGCTAATTGTCCTGATATATATGTATATTTTTGTGATGGTCATTTTCAGCTCCAGCACGAATCCTCATCTTATCTCAGTATTTAGAGCTCACATCTCACGCTTTGCTGATGAAGTGCATTGCCCAAGGAAATCCAGTGCCAGATGTAAAATGGACCTTATCATCTGGGCAAAATGTTTCAGCCACAACCGAACGCCATGAATACATGGTCATAAGCTCAGTTCAGTTCTTCGAGCAGGACGTCTACACCTGTCAAGCTGTGAACTCACTGGCTCAAGCTCAAAAAACATTTCCACCAAATCCTCGCAGTTGTTCTGGTTCTTTGGCGGCAACTGGTATTCTGGCGTCTGTGCTGGTGATTGGGCTTCTGCTGTTCATTTGGGACGTGATACGAAAAAGTATGTTTGATTGATTATTTTATGTTTTATTCATTGAGTTCTTTTCTTTCTTCCTGGCAAATTCTGACATGATTTATGTGTTTTTGTTTCTACCAAATAGGAGAAAGTGAACAAGGAGCCCTGGAACAGTAAGAACAAATCTTTTTTTATTTAGACCCGCAACTGTAATAATGGGTAGCATTTTATTATATGGTGTCCTTGTCACATGTTCCATGTACCTACTGTATTAACCCTTAATGTACTGTTGGGGATGTTCATCCTCTGGGCTGATTTTGAGTCTTAACTTGGCCATAACTTTTTCTGTGTTTCAGCTAACAGAATGATTTTTGGTGACAAATCTTATTTTGACACATATTTTTAGAAAATTCTTTGAAATTAAAAAAAAAAAACTCATCAATACACTCTGAGCAAATTTACTAGCCTTTCGTTAGGTTCGGGATAAAAACATCAACTGAATTAAACTGCTGTAAAAATGCATCAGATAAATAGTTTTTTCAATTATTTTGCATAAATCTGTTAATCAACCTCAGTCCTGATCAAAACTGCTAATCAGTCCTGCTAAATTGTTTAAAAAATTACAGGATTTAATCTCTTTAATTGCCAAATTCATAAATGATGTCACTGATTTGGTGAACAAACAAACAAAATGACGTATTTTCAATATAAAAAGTAATTGTGGACTGGATTATTTTTTACCTTTTATCACAGTCTTGGACATGTGACACAACATTGCCTTTGATGCATTGTTTTTGATTGATTTTCGTTTTTTTCTCCCTAATTTACTGATGGCGGCTGTTTGTGCCCCATTGACTTCCATTATAACCACATTTGTTTGATTACAAAACCATTTAATCCTGCATTTTTGATTGTTGGTGGTTTTCCCTGTTGGGAAGAGGTAAAATTTGTTATTTTTACTGTTGATAATCAGTTGGCACCATTAACTCTTTATATAAGCCTGTGCAAATAAAAAGCTTAGTTTCTGGATTTTTTAACAGCAAATTAAAGTGTGTATGTGTTGTTTGAGTGTGTCAGAGTGACCTTTGGGCACTTACCTTGATGTGTCTGAGAAAGTCTAAATAAGCATCTCAACCCTATAATAATAATAATATAATAATAAATAAAATAAACAAAACAAAGACTGTGTGTTTATGCACCATCAAATGTGATTATAATGGAAGTCAATAGGGCAAAAACAGTAAATTAGGGAGAAAAAATAAAAATCTAACAATGCACGAAAGCCAATGTTGTTACTAATTGTTTACATGTCCAAGACTGTGATAAAAGTTTAAAAATCCAATCCACAATTACTTTTTATATTGAAAATACGTCATTTTGTGTGTTTTTTCACCAAATCAGTCACATCATTTGTGAATTTGGCAATTAAAGAGTTAAAATCCTGCAGTATTCTAAACAATTTAGTCGTTTTGATCAGGACTGAGGTTGATTAACAAATTTATGAAATTTTTTTTTACATAAATATTTATCTGATGCATTTTTATAGCAGTTTAATTCAGTGGATGTTTTCATCCCCAACATAATAAAAAACTTGTAAATTTGAACAGTGCACAAGGGTTAATTACACTGAATTATGCATATTTGCATACTATAACCCTAACCATGTAAGTACATATAATCATTAATATTAATAGTATTTAAATAAATCTTTGCTTTATTTATTGCAATTTATTTGTAATTTACGTCTGCCCCTAAAAATGCCCCTTTTCACAAGATGTAAAATTTGTCTGATGTCCCTAGAAAGTGTATGTGGTTTCAGCTCAAAACACTCCAGAAATAATGTTTTATAATTCTTTGAAACTATTTTAGGGTTGCCCAGGTATATTAACAGCCGCCCAAGTATATTTAGTGACACTTTTAAAAAAATTATTATCATCCTTTTACACTTGTTTGTATCTGCCCAATATAACCAAACATCCACGATCGATTACATAGTGGGAAATCTTCTCTTGTTTACCTGTTTTGTACTGCGCAAGAACTGTCAACACTCCCACAGACAGTCTCACATGCTCTTTTTTCATCCAGCCGAGGTTTCTAAATCTACTAAAATGTCCGGGATTTAATTTTTAATGTAAATGACTAAGAAAAACTTTAAAATAAATCTAAATTGGCTGCAAAATATTTGTACAGCAATAAAAATGGTTAATTAACTTATTTGCCTTATTTAAATAATTTATCTATTTTATTCTTGTAATTACAACAATCAATTGAGATATTGTCTGTTTTTTATTCCTTTTTTGGTCATTTAGTTCTCATTTGCTGTATATTTTATTTATTTGATGAGGTCAATATATTACATATTTTATAGATCTAAAATACTTTGGCAATACTGTACAAAATGTCATGCCAATAAAGCAAGCTGAACTTAAATGCGAGATAGAGAGCAACAGATTTTACCGGTCAGTGGGTGCACGTGGCTCTGAAATAGCATAAAAGAGAAATAGTGGATTTCTTTCTTAATTTAACAGTCTTTTTTAACTTTAACCCATTGAAAAGAAACAGTTTATAACAGTTTATTAATAAATAAAAAATATGGTTAAAAATCTAATTATGTTTTGTTTGTCGCACATAGTTAAATATTTATGTGATGTGGGTAAAAGGTGTGTTTCAACCCATCTACTATCACAAGTATATTTCAAACCTGTGGGAGGCACTGCTATGTGTCAGCATAGTGGCAGATTCAAAAACAAGGCTAACATCCTATGCTAATGAGGAAGAGATCATCCCTAATGACTGGGACTTTCCTCCTATGATGACATTTACAAAGAGAGAATGTCAATCAAGTGTTTATGCAGTGTTTTTATGAAGTGTGATTATAAAAAAACAATACAATTTTACCATTAGAAGCTGGTTATATTCACAGACTCCTACCACAAAACTGTGTTTAAGCTCCTTATTAAATTGAATTTTGCATAATAGGCCCTCTTTAATCTGACTCCAATTTCAAGTAGCATTAAATTTCTATTTAGTAATGGGTCACATTCATCAAAAAATAATACATTTGGATATTTGATTATTTCAGATGCACTAAACTTTCAGTCATTCCATCATTGCAGACCAATTGTCATTTTGAGTTCATGCAGAGCCAATTCACATGTCTACAGCGCTTGGCCTTTCCAGCTAGATTCTTAATTAGAGGTTTGCAGGCGACTGGCACCTTTTAATTGGGCCATCTACTGCTTGCTCTCTGAATGAAACGGTAGTCTACTCAGTCTTTTATCATGCAACTTGCCAGATCAAAAATAGTCAGTGATGAAAAGGCCTACAATAAAGTGCTAATCGCTTCATTCACTCATGATCCTCTTTGATCCACACTAGATGTAATACACAAAGGGTTAACAACACTGTCCTCACAATTTACTAGCGATTTTAGTAGAATTCCAAATGAATCGGATATAACATTTTAATTGTCAGGTACAATCGTATTATGCCATTTAGGTAATAAAAACAACGAGAAGCCTATTCAGAGATGATTAACATCAATTACTCAAAGGTAAATAAAAGAGTACTGTGAGAAAGAAGTACGTTGCAAAGTCTTTATGCAGAGGTCAGAGGCTCACACACTGCAATGGGGTATCCTGGCTACAATATCCCAATGACACTTTTCAACTTTCCATTAAAGACTCAACTCCGTACAAACAACCATAAATTCAAGATAACAAAAGCCTCACAAAGACCTTTGTCTGCTCCTATGCTAACCTAAAAACTAATCACCACCTGGGGTGAAAAGTTCATACATGACAGACAATTTTGCACTTTAAGTGGACAGAATTTCCCCAAACGTAGATCAACAGAAAATAATTCTCACAAAACAAGTGACTACTGTGAAATTGAAGCCATTTTACCAATCACACAGAGCCATCTTTAAAATGGTACTAAACATGACAAGTTAAAATGATCACAAGATACACCCTATAAAGAGCATGGGCATCCTGTGTGGGGTGTATAATCGTATGGCAAATTTATTGTTTTACCTTGTCAAAATTGAGACAGTTGAACAACTGGCTTTCTTGCAGATCTGCTGCTCCGACTAGAAAGTTTATTGTTTTATTGCATGGCATCTGTTTTTTGTGAATTGCTTAGAAAAGAGAAAAGACCGGAGTGTCCATTCATCTTAAAATTTCAGTACCATGATGAGCTCAGGAGATCAAGAATTCAAAATGGTCTTACAAGTAATACTAATTATTTCCATGTACCTAATATGGGTGGCACGGTGGCTCAGTGGTTAGCACTGTTGCCTCACAACAAGAAGGTCGCTGGTTCCATTCCCAGCTGGGCCAGTTTGATCTGTTTTACCCCACAGTTCAAAGACATGTGCTATAGGTAAATTGGATGAACTAAATTGGTTGTAGTGTATGAGTATGTGTGAATGAGTGTATTGGTGTTTCCTATTACTGGGTTGCAGCTAAAAGGGAATCCGCTGCGTAAAACTTATGCTGGAATAGTTGGCGGTTTATTCTGCTGTGGTGACCCCTGATAAATAAGAGACTAAGCCGAAGGAAAATGAATGAATGAACGCACCTAATACAATGCATCTGTAAAGTGTTCATAGCACTGCACCTTTTCCACATTTGTTTATCTTACAGCCTTATTACAAAATGGACTAAATTAATTTATTTCCTTAAAATTCTACACACAATACCCCATAATGACAATGTGAAAAAAATGATTTTTTGAAATTGTTGCAAATTTATTAAAAATAAAAAACATGAAAAATTACATGTACAGAAGTATTCACAGCCTTTTACCGTGAAGCTCTAAATTGAGCTTATGGACATTCTGTTTCCACTGATCATTCTTGAGATGTTTCAGCAGCTTAATTGGAGTTCACCTGTGGGATACTCAGTTGATTGGACATGATTTGAAAAGGCATACACCTGTCTATATAAGGTCCCAGGGTTGACAGTGCATGTCAAAGCACAAACTAAGCATGAAGACAAAGGAATTGTCTGTAGACCTCCGAGACAGCATTGTCTCGAGGCACAAGGCTGGGAAATGTTACAGAAACATTTCTGCTGCTCTGAAAGTTCCAATGAGCACAGTGGCCTCCATCATCTGTAAGTGGAAGAGGTTTGGAACCACCAGGACTCTTCAAAGAGCTGGCCGGCCAACTAAGCTGAGTGATCGGTGGAGAAGGGCCTTCCCTGTGGTGAGAGGAGAACCTTACAGAAGGACAACCATCTGTGCAGCAATCCACCAATCAGGCCTGTATGGTAGAGTAGCCAGACGGAAGCCACTCCCCGCCTGGAATTTGGAGTGAATGCCAGGTGTTACGTTTGGAGAAAACCAGGCACCGCTCATCACCAGGCTAATACCATCCCTACAGTGAAGCATGGTGGTGGCAGCATCATACTGTGGGGATGTTTTTCAGCAGCAGGAACTGGAAGACTAGTCAGGATAGAGGGAAAGATGAATGCAGCAATGTACAAAGACCTCCTGAATGAAAACCTGCTTCAGAGTGCTCTTGACCTCAGACCTCAGATTTTGGAATAAGGCTGTAACATAAAAAAAGTGGAAAAAAGTGAACCGCTATGAATACTTTCCGGATGCACTGTAAATGACCACAGTTACTGTAGAACATAATGTTTGGTTTAGGGTTGGTTTCATGTAATTATGCATGTAAATACTATAGTAATTACATGGAACAATTGTGACATTAAAATAAAGTGTTAACTAATAAACTGTATCCAAATAATAACATCTTTCGTACAAACTATTTTAAAGTAACAATAATTGTTTTCATATTTTTAGTTTTTTAGGTGCACAGCAGGCTAAAAGCTCCATCTATGAAGCTAATGAGACTGCGTATGCCAATGTCAGGACTTTACCACCTGGTGAGTGTGATAGATAACAAAAACAACTTTGTAATAGCGAATAACATTACTACACTTGTACTAATCTTTCTAGATGCATCCACACATGACAAAATGTACTCAACATGGCCGCCATCAGAAGAAGGAAGGGCGGAGGTGAATCCCAGATTTCAAAGCCAGAGAAGGGCCACCAAGGTTCGTCCCGCGACAGCTCCAACGGCCCCGACAGCACCGGTGGAAAGTGATAGGTGACAACTATTTTACTACATCATAATTGTATCATCTTTATTAAGGGATTGCATCATCTTAATCCTTCGCTGAGATACAAGGCGCTTTTTTGTATTTCTATATTCTGTTTTAATTTTATCCTTAAAGGTCCCATGAAATTAAAATAAAGTTTTTAAAATGTTAGTAAAAGTATTGCTAGCTATAAGCTAGTGTGCTCCAAAACAGTGGCAAAATTAGTGTTTAGAAGATATAAAATCCAAAGTTTGTTTGTAGTTTGTCATTTCTGCTTAAATGGATCAACGGTTTTATTCACGTCACCTCATACTTTAGTTTCTCATCAAATCTTGACCAATCAAATCCTCTCTAATTTCTGACATGCTCCACCCCTTCAAGAAGCTTCACATTTGATGCGCTTGAGCTCAGCCACTCTCACTGGCAGAGCTGTGATAAAACAAAATGTTATTGGCTGTTTTTTTTTAAAGGGCGAGGAGTTACTCAGTGTCCCACACTCTCCTCATGTTTGAGTTTAGATTACATCAAACATCAGATTAAAAAAGCTAATTTCAATGCACTTCATGGGACCTTTAACATTTTTTGTAATATTTAATAACATTTTTAATGTGTAATAACATTTTGTTTTCTAGTATTTGTTTTGGTTTGTTTTAGTTCAAGTTAAACTAAATAAAATTATAACTATTTACTTGGCAACTAGCTGAAATTAAAAACTTTATTATATTAATTTAAGCAGCAAAAATGTTTTTTATGGTTTTAGTTTGAGGGTAGATCGATATGTCAACAATGGGCTTAAATCCTCCTTTGTGATTTTAAAAGTTTTGTGTACACAACATTGTCAAAATGATTCTTATTTACATATCTTGTTATACCAACATAGGCTCATTCTGAAAACGTAGTCCTACAGTATATACATTTCTGGAGATCGCAAATTATGTAGCGTGAGGTACATATGGCTACATTTCGTCTTTAAAATGAATGGTACGGGGTGGTATGACGCCGTTTCTTTTCGCGCTTACCAGCTGACAGCTTACCTCCGTATGGACGCCATTCCAGCTCTTACCAGTTTGTCCGGTTAGCTCGCCATGTGCGTCAATGGATTTGAAACGCAGAGAGGAGTTGATCGCGATGACAGGGTTCGAGTCTGGCGAAGAACGGTTCCAGAAAGCAGGTAAGACAAAAACAGAAGCCAAAAAATAAATTAAGTAAATAACAGGGTGACAATGTGGTAAAATCTGAAAACCTGGTTAAAATCATTCGAGGGCTTTTCTTTTTCTGGATTGCTTTTTAAAACTGTCGGTTGGGTTTAGGGATGTGGGTGGGTGGGTTAATCTGTGCTTTTGAAAACAGTAGATCAGTAGTCAGTAGATCGGTCAGTCAGTCAGTTGACAGTGGCCTCTGGTGGATTTATGTGAGAACAGCAGGTGCGAATGGCACTCACGAGAGAAATTTGAGATCTAAAAAAGTGTACACAGCGGCCTCTGGTGGATTTGCGAAAACAAAAACTGCAAAAAAAACGTATCTCCTGGGATGTATTTGGCGCTATCCAGAAATTTATATAGTGGTGCGTTTTCAGAATGAGCCTGGTTGCGTTATACTATTAACTAAAATGCTATATTGTGCATGTCATGGCAGTAGTTGGTGATGTTACTTTGCATGAATATGTTCTTGTAATTTGCCATTGTTGTTTTGGTTTTACTGTCATATTAAACAGGGTTTATGCATGTGCATATTGACACCATTTTCTCAGTTTTTGTGGTTTACAAGTAGACAATAATGGTATCATTTTCAAAAACTTTTATTTAGCATTTTTATGGTTCCAAAATAAATTTTTTTTTTAAATGAAAGGCATTAATATTGTAATTGGTAATAGCCCACTTTTACGTATGTTAATCTTGATGTTTATTTATATTTTCAGATACTAGTGAGCCAGCTTTTGGTAAAATGCCAGCAGTCGTCAAAGGAAGTAAAACCAAAATGGAGATATTAAATCTTAAAGTAAAATTTCATGAGCAATAAACAACAAATATATATATATATATATATATATATATATATATATATATATATATATATATATATATATATATATATATATATATATATATATATATATAATTTTTTTTACTAGTATATGTGAATAAAATTGCAATTTGAACTAAAATGTCTTTTCTTATCTGTGTGTGTTTTTGTGTGTGTGTGTGTGTGAGAGAGAGAGAGAGAGAGAGAGAGAGAGAGAGAGAGAGAGAGAGAGAGAGAGAGTGTGAATGTGATTGAACTAGAAGAGCATTAAATTTATGTGTCAAAGATATCGTTTCTTTTATAAAGACCCAATTAACAATAATATTATAAAAGTGTTTTGATATTAATTGGTAACTATTTACTTGACTATTTACTTGGATGATATTGAATTCAACTGTACAGGAATTGAAGACGGGGGAGTGAATGATCTTCGATACCCAACTGAGGTGTGTTCAGTGTTTGTGTGTGCACTTGGTTAGAAGCAGAAGACTAATTTCATGACAAGTATGGGTAAAACCATACTTGACAAGGCTCACTTCATTTCACAAATCTTTTAGTGTTTTTTTTTAATCAAATTTTGGATAATTTAATTAAAGGTAATTATTTAATTAATTTTTGCAATAATTTATTCATTTACTTTGTTCATTTATTGTAATTTGTTAATGAAATAATGATTTCTTAAGCAATATCTGAATATTTATTCATATTTTTTCATTGCTGATTAATATACATATTATTTCATTACAAATATTTTCGAATATTTACACATGTTTTACAATTTAAATGGACTGACTGTATTATAATGCTGTTAGTGTTTTGCTTTGCTGTCTCACACCAATAGAAATAGAACAGGTGAGTAGAAGAGAAGCCCCACAAAACACACAAATACAAAATAGGCGGTGCTTAGACATATAGCTGTTGATTCTCGTTGGCCAGCTACAAATGTGAGCAATATTTATTTTATTTGTACAGTGTATGTTTAACTTACTACTTTGGTCGAACATTTCTACTCCATGATCCACAAAACTTGCCGCCACGAGGTTTCTGTAACTTTTCTAAGCGCAAATCAAAATGGACCAATCACAGTCGATTGTGATTACTTCATGTGAATTTCCTTACAACATACGCTGCTGTATTTTGCTTCACATGTCAGGTATAGGCTAATTTATGTAATACATATTATAAAAAGATTATGGTTTGGTGTATAAATGTTACAATAAGACATGCATATTTAAGATACAGTTTTGAAGACAGTTTTAAGTTTCAGGCCACCACGCGCCCCCTTGTGGATGAACATAGTTTGCGTCCCATAGAAAACGTGTTCCGTGCATAAATATGGTCACACCCTACTGTAGTTTACATTCTTCTGGTCCTTCATGGTTTCATGTTAGCAGCTTTAATCAAAGAGTAGCTTATTATATGTTTTAAATACCACATAATATATTCGATAATATAGCAGAATGTCTCACACTGTCGTTACTACTACAAGTACCACAACAACTTCCTCGTCGGATGGAGGATTTTGCAACATCGCTTATGTGCGTTCATTTCAGGGATTACTGAAAATCAGCCAAGTGGTAAGATCATTTTATATTACTTCCATAATATTTATTTTATGAAGTAAGTGTGGGCGGATATGTACAATAGCTCATTTATGGGAAACACATTGAGCAAGTAACAGATTGTTTTACGCTACAATGCTGCATTGACCGATTAACGGAACTTTCCACTGAACTTTCCACGCTATTTCGATGACTTATCCAGGTCTACAGTAGCATAACTATATATATATATATATATATATATATATATATATATATATATATATATATATATATATATTTATATATTTATATATTTATTTATTTATTTATTTATTTATTTATTTATTTATTTAAAAAATGTATTCCAGTTAAATATAAACCTAATTTTCAGCAACAGAAGTGCTAGAACCTATCACGGTATCAGCATTTTCTTTAAATCTATTTTTGTGTGTGCCTTGTTATGGCTTTAAATGTACCAAGTTATATGTCAAAGAAGACAAAACTGAGTCACTTCTTCAAATTGAAATGCAATTTAAGTGATGCATTCATTCACAGTATTATTAATTAGCTGTTTTAATAATTTTGTACGCCATAATATATGAATATATTAATCATTTGTTACTATGAAATTGAAATTAGTAGTGGTTTTGGGGTCAGAGTTTGGCTTTGTGAGTTTGGGTTGTGTGTGTAGCCTATGTGTGTGCGCGCTTGTGTAGTAAGTGATGACAGGCAATGATAATTTGTAAAGACTCACACACCCCGGATGCTCAGGAACAGCCGGCTGCTAAAATGGTTGTGGTGATGAGAGAGATTTAGAGAGATTTGCACTGAAACATGTGGGGCCCACTGCAAGGGCCCAACACAAAACCAACCACAGAAAGAAAGATGATGAGCAGGTAAACGACAGGAGATTTTCAAACCTCTGTTGTCTGTTCTGCATAATCTACATAATTCTTCTTCATTCTACATTAGGTTTACATAATTTTATATGAGATACTCTACAAGAAACGTACATTATCTGTCCCAAAAATAAAAACGTAAATACTATGAATAAAACGTATTTCATCCCAAAAATGTCTAAAATGGACTGATGGTTGATTTCTGTGAGTTCTGTAAAGGAATATGCCATTCATTTGGTTCTCAGATTTTATTATTTATTATCTTTATTAAAAACACTTTACAAATGTACAAACCCTGTCATTGTCCTTGTCCTCAGCCCAATTGAACCTACAGCTTTAATAGTTTTGTTATGCTAAAAACTGTTATCTAAAAAAAATACCTTTATAAATAGTCAGTTTAAGTTGTTATCATTCACATCAATTGATCAAAAACATGAAATTATATATAAATTCTACTAATAAATTTAGGATTGTTCCCCGTGTTTCTGTCAGTCCTGTTACATTTGCATTAAATTTAACATAAATGCTTGCAATACACGTTTAAGGCTATGACTTGGAAGTGACATCACTGTCAGCTTCTCCTCCGTCAAATGATCAAGCATGCGTTCTATCATTGCATTGTGTGATTTTATGCTTGTTTTTGTATGATTTTTTGAGGACGACAAGCGTAAAGTTCAGGCCCTTCACATTTCTAAGTTAAAATGTACATTTCTGATAGAATGTCCCATGTGCCTACTGTATACAAATCCTTTTTTTTGTGCTCTACATAATTTTTTAGTTTTTGTCAGAGCAATTCTTTCTGAAATGGGAAATCATCAAGTTTTGAAGCTTAAAGATTAATATAGCCCAAAACAAACATGACTACAAAACTAATTATTGATATTTCCTGCTTTATTCCTTCTAATATATTTGTTTTTATGGTTAGCTTCTAATAATTAAGCTATTTATTAAAGTGTGCAAAACATTAAATAGACGAATAATTCCATTTACTATTACTTTTTTAAAATGATTACAAAACAAATGATTGATATTTCCTTCAGAATCAGAATCAGAAAGAGCTTTATTGCCAGGTATGTTCACACATACGAGGAATTTGTTTTCGTGACAGAGCTTCTACAGTGCAACAGAACTACAGAGACAGGACAAAAACAGATAATAAATATACTTTAAAAATAGAAGTAGTGAATGCAAATATACAAAATGACCAGTGTATATACAGGTATATTACTATATACAACGTTATATGTGCAGCTGTTATGTACAAATTGACATGCAAAGTGTGTTGTTAAATAATGTATATGTGTGTAAAAAGTGTTCCCCTTTGGGAGGGGAACTTCAATGCAATGTGGAAACTTCCACTATTGGGATTTAGTCAGAATCGTCTCACGTATGTAACCATGCTTCCCTAAAGGGAACGAGACGCTGCGTCTCTATTAGGAGACACTATGGGATACAATCCCTCTCTTATAACCTCCCGAAGCACAGGTGAAATCAATCCAATTTAATTGGCGGGACGTACCGTGTGTGTGACGTCATTTATTCATTCATTCATTTTCTTTTCGACTAATCAGGGGTTGCCACAGCGGAATGAATCGCCAACTTATCCAGTATATGTTTTACACAGTGGATGTCCTTCCAGCTGCAACCTAATACTGGAAAACATCCATATACACTCATGCACTACTGGCAATTTAGCTCAATTCCCCTATAGCGCATATGTTTGGACTGTGGGGGAAACCAGTGCACCCGGAGGAAACCCACGCCAACACAGGGAGAACATGCAAACTCCACACACCACACAGAAATGCCAACTGACCCAGCTGGGGCTCGACCCAGCGACCTTCTTGCTGTGAGGCGACAGCGCTACCCACTGTGCTACCGTGCAGCCCACAGATAATTCTATAAAACATATTTTTTTGTATCTTATGGAATTGTCAAATTAGATTAATATTCTTGCAAAAGACTTCTTAAATGATCTTAGTATATCACTCCAGTCCACTGTGTCTTTGTGTTCCAGTTACATTTAGAACAAATTTCTGTTATTTATTTAGAATATTAATTGTATAATAATTATAATACCAACAATAATAATAATACTTTTATTTATTCAAAATAAATCTAAATATTTTTAATATATTTATTTATAATAAATATTATAAATAAATGGAGGGTGGTGGGCTTTTGAGGATAGGTCATGGTCCTTAGTTCCAAAGACAGCGATGACATCAGCATACAATTATGCATAATTCTGAATCATTTCAAAAGGAAACTATGAGATGATTAATTATGCTATACACATATTCTTGCGCTTTGTCATGACTACATATAAATAGACTATTTTCAAATCAGCAATTTGTCATCATCAGATTCTCTGCTGGATATTCAACATGTAGGGTGGATATACTGCCACACACTCAGTAAATGTTTATTCTCACACAATGTTTATACTCTCCAATGTCTCTCATCAAAAAATTACCTGAATATTAATTTTTACACAAACCTCATTCTATCTTTAAGAAGATTATAATATTGCTTGAATTTGTGGGCTTAGTCCAGTGATTTCCATTCTGAATATTGACTGGATTTAAATATAACTCTACATTAAAACCATTTGTGCTTATATTGACTTAATATAATATGCAACTCCAAGCCAGATCATTATTACAACAGTTTTGCTATTCCATCATTTAATTACTGTAATTTTACACACTCGTTATACTCTCCTAACCATACCCCCCAAAATCAGAAGCTGATCTGGGATGAGTTTATTGTATGGAATGCGCCTGTCAGTCAGTATGCATAGGCTACACTGATTCAGAAGTTGTGACGATCAACGCACAGCTTTAATGGAAAGAAAGTGAATGCAGACGTTTTATATTCATTTTAACGTGCTTTCAAGCCAATATAAAGCGAAAGCACAATTCTCTTGAACAGCTCTTGCAGTTCTATCACATTTGAGATCGGCTGTGTTGACGGTACTTTCGCTTTGCATAGAAGGATTAAACAAAAGGGGGATGTATTGGAAAATTAAACGGTATGATATCGGGATGTCATTACAAGAGTCACACAGGAAAACTTTGAATATTACGGAGTCCGGATTTGAGAAGCCCTGGCCTAAATCAAGCGCTGAACGCATCTTTCTCTGGCTCAGAGCCAAAGCGCAAAACTTTGAATCTGGCAGTTATTTTTGGATATATTGACACCAATGTAAACAACAAAACAATGTCTTCAGTATGTATAAACATCGTCCCTATGGTATGAATATCAAATTCAAGAAAATAAGCTCTTGCCTTTTTTTGTTTTCTTTTGTCGGTAGAAGACAAATTATTGCTGATTTTGAAGACATTATTGTCCTAGACCAGGAGTGGGCAAACTCGGTCCTGGAGGGCCGGTTTCCTGCACAGTTTTGCTCCAACACTAGTCAAACACACCTGAACCTGCTAATCAGTGTCTTCAAGATCACTAGAAATCTATAAGCATTTTGATTAGAGTTGAAGCTATACTGTGCATGGCATCCGCCCTCCAGGACCGAGTTTGCCCACCCCTGTCCTAGACCTAGCCACGCATTGTGGGATATGGCTATTTCTGGTTACACGTTTATGGTAAAGATGTGCTCCGTGTTGCCAGATGTAGCTGACTGATTTCAGCCCAAAAACTATTTAAAACTCGCTGAAATGCCTATCCAAAACCACCCAGTCTGGCAACACTGTGCTACTGCTGCCTGCCGGTGCGGTGCGGTGGTGGAAATAAATGCTGGCAGCCCGAGTTCGCTAAATTCTTGTTATAATTTCATACTGTTATTTATTCATTTTTAAACTCTTTATTTGTTTTGTGAATGATGGGGACTCGACTGGACTCGTGATATTTTCTGAGTCTAAAATGTCTAAGACCGAGTCAAGTCAGAGTACAAGTTTACCCAAGTTCGTGACAAGTCCGAGTCCAATCAAAACTGGACTCGAGTCCGAGTCCAAGTTTGAGTACCCCAACACTACTATTATTTTTAATAGTGATGCAAAAAGAGAGCATGTGTGTGTGTAAGTCAGTTTAATCACTTATCGTAGTGCCTTATCAGTGCTTGTAAGTAGGAGGAAAAAGACTCATGCGTCTGAGTGAAGCGTGAAAAAGCTGAAGTTGTTTGCTTCCGTGGTGCATTTATACCTCCCGGTCTGACGTCACACACATGGTACGTCCTGCCAATTAAATTGGATTGATTTTACCTGTGCTTCAGGAGGTTATATGAGAGGGATTGTATCCCATAGTGTCTCCTAATAGAGACGTAGCATAGAGTTCCCTGCCAGGGAACCAATCATCTGAAAGAGTATATAAACTGGCCAATGAAATGCCAATGAGTTGGCAGTGCCAGCTTGCACAGCTGTCCCTACTTACAACTAATTTGAAAATATAAGCGCAGCGGGTGCCAAGCTGAGCATCCTTTTCGCTTCAGATCCTTTCACAAAGCTTTTGAGGGCTCCTAGAGCATATGACATCTGCAGTGCTGTCTTGCCGCTCGGGTGCTCCATATGAGACCACTTCAGCATTGGCTTCACGATCAGGTCCCAAAACGCGCATGGCATGCGAGCGCGCATCGCGTGACTGTCACTCCGCTGTGTCGCAGTGCCCTCAGCCTCTGGACAAACCCTGCATTTCTCAGGCCTGTGTGCCTCTAGAACAAGTGTCCAGGCATGTCATTGTTTCGATGGATGCTTCCAGTTGTGCTGGGGGGCCGTGTGGTGCGGGCATGCAGCTGTGGGTCCGTGGTAGGAACCTTATTGCATTGGCATTTTAATCGCCTGGAGCTGTTGGCAGTGTATCTTGCACTGCGCTGTTTTTTACCGGTGCTAGAGGGGAAACACGTGCTGGTCAGGATGGACAACAAGGCGACGGTAGTGTATATCAACCATATGGGGGGTATCCGCTCTCGCCGCAGGTCTCAGCTCACTTGCCGTCTGCTCCCCCGGAGTCATACGCGGCGCAATCGCTGCATTTCATATTTTCTTACCGAGCTCAACCGGGCAGCCCATGCGCTCTCTCACGGCAGTTTTGCCTGGGAAAATGGAGACTCCACCCCAGACTGTCTAGCTGTTATGGGCTGCGCCTTTCTCTTTAACACAGTGATACATGCGCTCTCTCGCTTGAGTTACTCACTTGGAGAACCCTGCAGAGTTCTACTGGCCACACAACTGGCCCCGGGACGTGCGTAATACGCAATTTTCCAGTGAGCCTACTCGCACAGATACTGTGTAAAGTCAGGGAGGATGAGGAACAGCTCTATGTATTGCAACTTTCTGTTTCAATCGGACCTGTATTTCAGCTCTCTCCTCGTGATGGCCCCTCCCTGGGACATCCCCTGGTAGAAGGGAACAGGCACCGGTTGGCACCCGCGCCCAGATCTATGCCTCACGTATGGTCCATAGATGGAGCGCGGAGGACTTAGGTAACCTACCGATTAGGTGGTTAACAACGTCACTCAGGCTAGAGCACTCTCTATGAGGCATGCCTACGCCCTGAAGTGGGGTCTATTTGCTGTGTGGTTTACTTTTTCCCCAAGAAAGAACCCAAACATGCCAGGTCAGTGTGATGCTATCCCCTTTAGTTGGCTGGAGTTAAGGCTGTCCCCTCCGCTCTGAGGGGTTGACGTTACGATCATCCCCACTCTGAGGACGCGGCGATGGGGGCGCACTGGGAAAGCATTGCCTCATCATCCAGTTCCCAAAGGCGCAAGACGTGGATATTAATTTATCCTTTTCCCCTCTCATACCCATTTCGAGATCTCTCTTAAGAGAGGTCTGCTCGATCACTCGACTCAGTATTTTAAGATTTCTGTCCAGGTAGACAGCTCTGCTGGACGCGTTGGCATCAGTCAAATGGGTGGGTATCTGGAGGCATTTTCGGTCAGCGCAATGTGCCAGCGTTTTGCACCAGCCCACTCTCACGTTTTTCCTGAGACCCCGACCCACCTAGGTGCCCTAGGTTCCTACAGTGTTCTTTTTAGACTACGTAGTGAACCTGCAAGCGCTGCCCACAGAGGAGGCAGACCCAGACCCTTTATTGCTGTGTCCTGTTTGTGCTTTGCGTATTATACAGACCGTACTCAGCTTTTAGTTCCTCTAAACAGGTCTTTATCTGTTACGGTGATCGGCAGAAGGGAAGTGCCATATCCAAACAGAGGTTGGAACATACCCATTGAACAGTGGATGCCATCTCCCTCGCTTATCTGAGCCAGGGCGAGCCATGTCCCCCAGGAGTGAGAGCACACTCCACTCGGAACGCACATCCTTTTGGATGTTAGCACGCGGCGCCTCGCTAACAGACATTGTAGAGCTGCGGGCTGGGCGACACCTAATATATTGCGAGATTTTTTCATTCTTGAGGGGAGACAATTTCCTCACGTGTGCTGGGAAACCCCGGTGAATGAGAAATTTGGTTAGGTATTGTAAAACGCTTGCTGCGCCTTTCTAACAGAGATACGTGCGCTTTCTCGCTTTGTCAGTAAGTTCCCCGCTTGGCGAACCCTGCAGAGATTCCTCTGAGACCCCCAGCATCTGACTCAGCGGAGGAGTCAGGTGTTGGCCCATTACGTTGTTGGCATGCCCGCTGGCCAGCCCGTGTTCTGGGTATATGCGATCCGCTATGTGCGATCCCCGCTGGCGATCCCATATGCTTATGCAGCCACGATGCAGTCCCCCCTCACAGGCGGACCCGTGTCTTCCCTCACCGCTAACCATCTTTTTCATATGTGTACTCCCCCTTTCTCAGGGCGAGTCCATATGTCTTCTTGCCACCAGGTCTCCCCACTTGGGCAGCAGGTGGCCTCCGCAGCGTCCTCCCTATCGGGACTGCACACTTTCCCAACATACTGTAGTATTAAAAATTTTCCTAGAATTAACTAGATACATTACTACGGAACTACGTCATATCATTAATATCATTCAATATTTTTAAACTAATTATTTTAATTATTTTTATCAATTATTTAAATGATTATAAGGATTTTTATAACCATTCTAGATTTTTTTAATCAAACTTTGATGCGTCACTTGCTTTTGCTCATATCTCGGACAGTTTTACCTATTAAAGTTTATTAAAATATTAATGACAACAGAACATGGGTTGCTCTACAAATATATATTTTATTATGGCAAGAATAAAAGCAAAAAAGTACATTTACTAAAAAATACTGATGTATTTAGCCCACTCCACATTTCACACATCACTGTCTTTGCTAGTTTCGGTCCTCTTTTTATGCTAAAAAGGCAATAATGATCCAACGTTCCTGACCATTATCACCAATAAAGCCTAGAAAAACAGGCCATCAGTATATTGTAAACCGACAGGTTCAAATATTCCTTTCCAGTTATCAAAGAAATGATTTGTTCAAAATTGTAATATTTACATCAGTGTTAAATGACTGGTGGAAAACATATTCAGTAATTGTGAACCTGGGTCTCCACCTTTGCCATGGCCTCTTTTGGCTTTAACAAACTATTCCATCAGGTTTTTCCAAACATTTACAAAAACTTTCCTTCTTTCCCACGGCTGTTGCAATTTCTAGCCAAGAATTATTGGTCATCTGGTTATCTCTATGATCACGTATCATAAAGGTGTCTGTACAGTCGTACCTGTTTCAGACAAAATCTCTTCAAAGTGGTTCGTATTTAACTCAAAGCAAACGCGGCGCGCGCTAACTGTTTGCTCGAGTCTCAAAAAAAATCATGCGCTCCGCCAGCCGAAATCATGTCGCGTGCACCCAAAGCGAACCTCCGCAAACACACCGATGACGTCACATTCGCTGCGCACACTCAAGTGAACTAGCGGACGCGTCGAGTATAAACCAGGCTTTATGATTCTAATAAACTTAAAGCAAAGTTGAATATTTAACTACAAGTGTGATGAAATTATAAATAATAGTTTTGAAGTTAGTTAACCCTAACTTTTTTTGTCATGAATATTAGGGCTGCATGATAATATTGGAAAAATTTAACATTGCTGTATTTTGTTATACTTCAATATACATTGCGATATGAATACAATTTCACCAGATGACTCTATTTGAAAAGAATGAATAATTTTAGACTGATTGGGATTCTGTCGAGAAGTACATCTGCATAAACTCTAATAAACCATCTACACCAGAGGTGTGCAAACTACGGCCCGCTAAACTCTTTCATCCGGCCCGCGAGGGAGTTTTTAAAATTTTGCTTCTTACTAATGGTTTGGTTTCAGAATTAGTAAATTAATGATGCAATACAAGTGAACGCCGTTTGATGGCAGTATTGCACGTGGTACAGTTAGCGCAACCAGTAAAATTAGATATTAAAATACACTCGACCGTTAATGATTGAAAATGAGTCAGGCAAAAAAAAAAAGAAAAATTGACTCTGAATGTCGTGTGTTTAAGAAAGAATAGACAACAAATTACTTCTTTACCAATATCGGACAGAAAGCGGTATATCTAATATGCCAAGAAAGTATTGCTGTTTTTAAAGACAACAACCTAAGTCGGCATTTTTCACGCAAACATTCAAATTATTTTTACTGTGTTAAAATAAGATGTTTTCTATCAGACAATCTATTTTCTATTCTCCACTGTAAAAATTATTACATTATTATTATTATACTTTATAAGGGATTATTTTATTGTTTTATGATGATTGATAAGAAAATATAAATAGCAGTGCAAATTAATTTGACTTGTAAATATGACTCAATAATAACTATTTAAAAAATGTGTGTTAATGTGACACGTTTCTGTCCGATATTACATGTTCCATGCATACTGCCACTATAAATAAAAGTTATTTTTTGAAGGATTTGACATGTGGCCCTTCACTTGGTTTGCAAAACTTGATGTGGCCCTCAGGTCTAAAAAGTTTGCCCACCACTGATCTACACACGTAAATATGTATATACAAATACAAATAAAAAAGGATACAATTGAAATAAAGAGTGTTTTGTCATTTTCCAAGTCAGGTACAATAATTGATTAATAAAAATAAAAATTATTCATTAAAATAAATCATTATTAAAGTTAAAATGGTAAAGTTTCTCATGCCTAAATGCTTTAAAAATCATTATATAGCCACAAAACACTTGAAAATGATCAATTATAATACAAACTCAACATTGCATATGTGACTATTGCGAATGATCATAACTAAAGGTAACATGAGTTTACTTGAGTACAGAATCACAGAGCTCATGCAAACATATCCACATGTCTGTCAGGATTCTGCCACTCTGGTCTTGAAAAATATTGAGTCCAGACACTAGTCCTGTCATGTCTTGTGTGTTATGCTCAGCTCGAGTTTTCTCGGGTCAAGCACTGCTTTTCTGTCATTGTGTGTCATTTGTATGAGCGCCGTCATGTTTGCAACGTGCATGTTTGCGATGTTGCATGTTTGCGACGTGCACTCTTGTCCTGGTGTTTGTTTTCATCTGCAGCGTGGTGTTTCATTCCCAGCATCTCAGTTTAGTTGGTTTCAGTTGGCGCTGGGATGAAACTTCTTTTGGTGTTGTGTTTAGCACGTGGTTTGTGTTTACATGCGCCACGTGCTTTGTCTCATGTGAACACGCGGTTAATGAGTTCTCTCATTGGCTGCCTTTTCTAGTCTCGTTTTGTGAGTACATGGCTTGTGTTGTTGCCCTCCCATCTATTGTCTAGTCCCACCCTCCTTGTTAACCCATTATTAGTTTATTATGTTCACCTGTCTGTTTGTTAATTATTTCTGCTAATATTCTCCTCATGTCTGCTGTCTTGTGCCAGTTTATCGTCGTATTTCACCATGTGCTGTCGTGTCCAGCCCTGCTCTTCCCTGCCAGCTTAGTTTGTTTGTTTTGTTAATGTTTTCCCCCTAGGGGTCGTTTATTTTGCTGTTTATTTTATTTTATTATTAACAAAAACCCATCATTTAGTTCTGCACTTGAGTCCTCGTCCTTTTCCCTACATCAACCATGACAATGTCTGTTTTTTTTGTGCAGGTCACTCTCCTGATAGCTTTCCTCTGTGTGCACTGTGAGCAGCGCTGGACCGAGTACTCTGCCTTCCACTACTTTGAAGTGGTCACTGCAGTGTTTCTCATCGTCTTCTTCTTTTTCTTCCTCATGCATTTGTTTCGTCTTCAGAGCAAAATCACATGCATCAACTGGACATTGACTGTAAGTGATCTGCAAACTGAAGATCATGCCAATGCTTGTCTTTCCAAAACATTTTTTTTAAAATCATGGACCCTTTATTTCATTCGCAGGAGTTTTTACATTACGCCGTCGGAGGAATCCTGGTCTTTATCGCCTCTATAGTTGTAGCAGTGAAGAGTTATGGGATCTCAGGTTTAGTTGCTGGATCAGTGAGTGTCCTTTATTGTTCACACAAAGCCTTCTTGTGTTGGGAAGATGGAAATGTGTATCCAGGGGCATATGGTTTCCTTTACATCACACAAACAGAATATAGACGCTTATAAAGCTCACACAGAGTCAGTCATATAAATGTAATTAGCGGTATAACACAGTGTTATGTGATAATAAATCAAAGGTATTACTGTACAGCGAATCAAATCAAGATATGGACTAGTATCTGTGAAGAGTTAAGCACAAAAATGTGTGTCTGTAGGAATGAATAGGCCGGTTATGTTTACTACACACACACACACATCTGTCTCTGAAATCTCTGGGAGTCACTACAGCAATATTTCATCCCTTTTTTTGTAGGAGAAATTATCGGCAGAAACTCAAGCCAAGTCAAATGAAACGTTTTGGTTTTACTTGAAGAAACAGTGACATATATATTACTATTGTATAAAGTATAATGTCTAAGTAGTAATACTGATAATGTTGATAATAATAATCAAAGCATTATTTTGAAGGGGAAAAATTTATTTCATAGGGCCCTGGTATATGTAATCTTGCAAAGCGCAAAACTATAAACTTGTTTTTGTTGTTAATGTCTTTTTAAATATTTATTGTCATGTTTTTGTTCATTTCTGATTATTTAGTTACTTAAGAATGTGTAAAAGAAATAGAAATAGGATTGTAATCGCACGCATTTTATTAGATTAAAAAATAAATAAATAAATATATATATATACATATATATATATATATATATATATATATATATATATATATATATATATATATATATATATATAATTTATTTATTTTTATTTTTTTATATATACACACACACACACACACACACACACACACAAACACAATGCAAAGAAAACAAATCTAATTAGTTTATTAGAAATGATGCAGGATAAAAGTATTGAACACATGAAGAAAGGGAGGTGTGGAAAGGCAGTGAAAGCCCAGAAAGCAGCTGAAATCTCTCACTAGTTATTCAGTAACCCTCTGCCCTTCTTCCTTGTAAATTAATATTAGATGCTTCAGTCCAACATCTACATTAGAAGGATGAAGAAGATGAAACCAGGGTGAACATTTCAGCAAGACAATGATCCAAAACACAGCCAAGGAAACTCTCAAATGCTTTCAGAGAAAGAAAATCAAGCTGGACTTCCGGTTATGGCGCGATGTTGAGTGGACGCGAAACGGAGCTCCGCAACAAATACTGATTTAAATATACTGCTTTAACTCAACAAACGTTGACAGACTGATTCCATTTTAAACGTTGAAACATCTTAACGTTACAAGATGCCACCAAAACCAATTAAAGCGACACAAATCGACTGTACCTGATGAGGCAGAGGCAGATGCTAAATCCAGCGAAGCTAATGGCGAAGAGGGACCATCAGGTGCTAACATTGGCCAAGAATTTGCTATTCTTGAGGCTATCCACTCACTGGAATCTGACTTTGCTGTGCGACTTGATGGTTTACTCCAGGCGATATAAACGGAGTGCAGTGCGACCTTAAAGCTCTCACAACGTGGTAACAAACCAAGGATCGAATCGGCACTCAGGAAGATAACGTCTCCGAGCTGCAAACGCAAATTGCAAAATTGCAATCCGCCATAGAGCAGCTCTCATTAAAGGTGGAAAATCGCAGCCGTCGGTCCAATCTATGGTTGGTGGGACTTCCAGAAAAAAGCGAGGGACAGGATATGTGCACCTTTTAGAGAAATTACTTCCTGAAATCCTTGGCCTGTAAAACTTTCCCGGTCCCCTTCCGCTCTGACTTACCACCGAGAGCTGTGATAATGAAATTCCTCAATTACGCTGACAAAGTCCGTACACTGAAAGCGGCCTGAGCAAAAGGCACAATAATGCTGGATAAAAGACGGATTATGTTCTTCTCCGACATATCAGCCGAATTGCAAAAGAAACGGAAACGATTTGATGCGGTAAAAAAGGATCTCCGTGAACTTGACATCCCTGATCTTCGTTCATGCATCTTGTATTCAGCTTCTTTGTGCGTGACACACAAGGGAAAACGCCACTTGTTTGACAGCCCATCAAGTGCTCAGAGTTTTCTACAAGAGCTGACGGGAAGAGCTTAGCATTAAAGACTATTTTAGACTTTAAAAAAGACGTTTCTTTTTGGGATCAGTCAGGAACGTAAGCATTCCTTTGGTGTATTGCTGATAAATTATAGACAAATGACTTACACTTCGTAATATTGAGTTGACATGCGTGACTGTTGCGGGACCGTACAGTACAGCCATTAGACTGACTTTAGCTGTTCCTCGCCGTGAAGTGATCACGGGTGGACCAGCAGTTCCATAATCAGGCTCTTTTGAGAAGACCTTGGGAAGTGTTAAACTGGGGAGGGGTGATGGCATTTAATTCGGGGAAACGTCTGTCTGGTTGCCAAATGTTCCGTTGGGCTGTATAATGTGGCTGTTGTGTTCCTTTTTTTTTCTCTTTCTATATTTCTCATCACAAGAATAATCTATATACTAAATACAGTACTTTTTGTAAGAGCGAGGATTTACTGTATACATAATAATGGTATCCTTATATAATATTCAGTTTACATCCTGGAATGTAAGAGGTCTAAACAAAATAGTAAAGTTAAAACGGTTATTGAATAGAATTAGACAAATGAAAGCTAAAATTGTGTTTATTCAGGAAACTCACTTGATTCCAGAGGATGTGGTTATGGTCAGGAAGAGATATTAGGGCAAGTCTTTTCAGCTTCCTGTAATTCATACTACAGAGGGGTTCTTACACTTCTACATAAATCCATACCATTGAAAATAGTTAACACTATTGAGGACAGATTGGGGAGATACCTAATTATTCAAGCTGAGATCCTTTCTGTTAGACTGAATTTAGTAAATATCTATGGGCCTAATGTGGATAATCCTAGTTTTTACAGACATCTATTTTTAATAATGGCTGAACTGCAAGGTTGTTTTTATCATAGGAGGAGACTTGAACTGCACTCTACAGCCAGAATTAGATAGATCAACTAAATCACTCATTTACAGACTAGAATAGAGCTAAAACAGTATTTCCAAGATTTCATTTAATAGATATATGGAGAAACAGACACCCGGATAGTTTGACTAACTCATGCTACTCCAGTACTTTTAAAACATTTTCTCGTATAGATTATTTTGTTTTATCTAGCTATCTTATTTCTTAAGTTGATAAATGCTGGTATGACGGCATAATAATTTCAGATCAGGCTCCAGTTTCATTTACATTAAAGATTCATAATTTCTTTTTTAGGCCACCAAGATGGCGGCTACATATAACTTGGTTGAGAGATGCACATTTCTTAGAATTCATTGATAAACAGATCATTATTTTGAAATAAATACAAACCAAACATTTGCTTCAGTCAGATGGGAAGCATTTAAAGCTCTTATAAGATTTGATAAGTTATACAAACTACAAATATACATGCAGTCAAGTAGAAATGGTAAGCCTTGAAAACAAAATAAAGGAAATTAAATCTAAAACATTTAAAAAAAAATACTGCTGATCTTTTATTGGAACCGCATAAATTAAAAATGAACTATAATGAAGTTTCAGTAGAACTTGCAAAGAAAAGTTTGATGAGACTTAAACAATGTTATTATGAAGGTGGGGATAGGGCGGGCAGGTTACTAGCTTGGTGTATTAAGCAGTTGCAAACCGAAAGAGCCATAAATTCTATTCAGACAAAGGATGGTGAGATAACATTTGATCAGACTGAGATAAATTATGTCTTTATGAACTACTATCAGGCTCTTTATAGTTCTGAATATACAGAAAAAGCTGCAGAGAGACAAAGTGATTTTTTGAATGACTTTATAGATTTAAATTTCATGGCATCTCTTGAAGAGGACCTAAAATATGAAGAGATATCTGAAGCCATTACTAGTATGAAACGAGGAAAGACCCCAGGGCCTGATGGCATACCAATAGATTTATATAAAATTTTCCATCATAAATTAATTCATCCCCTGTTGGATATGTTTCAGGAATCCCTGACAAATGAGACCTGGTAAGAAGCCAACTGATTGTGGTTCATATAAACCAATTTCTCTCCTAAATAATGATTTGAAGATCCTAAGTAAGGTGCTAGCAAAGAGATTAGAACCCTATTTGCCCTAGCTAGTTCATATAGATCAAAATGGGTTTGTTTCGGGGAGACAAGGTTTGCATAATATTCATAGAGTATCAAATATATTGTATGAGAAGTCTAATACCCAAGACAATGCACTTCTTTCATTAGATGCTGAAAAAGCGTTTGACAGAATTGAATGGCAATTTTAGTTTGAAACCATGGAAAGGATGGGTTTTGGAAATAAATTCATGAAATGGATTCAGATCCTTTATACTAACCCTTCAGCTGAGATATTAACAAATGGTACAATATCTGCTCCTTTCAGACTCTACGGGGGTACACGCCAGGGCTGCCGGCTCTATCCCCTGCTTTTCACTCTAGCTATTGATCCATTAGCTATGGCAATCCAAAAGCTAAATGAACACCACATTTCATTTTATGCAGATGATATAATTTTATTTTCGTCTGATCTAAAACAGTCTATTCCAGCACTACTAAATTTGATTGAAGCATTTGGCGAATTCTCAGGGTATAAAATCAATAATTTCAAATCTGTGTTGCTGTTTCTCCATAAAGCAGAAAGACCCCACCCGTTCAGTCACCATTTGCTGTTTCACAAGATGGTTTTACTTATCTTGGGATTAAAATTACACCAACTGTGAATGAAATTGTATCAGCAAACTACAAGCCCAAATCAGAAACTATAACAGGTCAGTTGAATAGATGGACAAAACTCTACATTTCCCTGATTGGTCGTGTTAACATTTTAAAAATGTCAGTTTTACCCAAATTGTTATGTCTCTTCCAATCTATCCCTCTACCTCCACATTCCTCTTTTTTCCCCTAATGAAAAAAACTTTTATCAACTTCATCTGGAACAACAAGCGCCCTCGTCTCAGGCTCTCCTTGCTGCCCTATGAGAGTGGAGTTAAACCTACCAAACTTGAAATGGTATTACTGGGCCGCTTAAATTAGAGCAGCAGTGTTCTATTTTGAGAAAGAGTACCCTCCTACCTGGATTTCTATAGAGGCCCACTCAATTCAAATTCCTTTGAATTTATATCTGTATTCAGGAGATACTAAAAAGCTGATAAAATGTACAAAAAATCCATTTACCCAGAATACAAAAGTAGTTTGGTTTGAGGCTCTTATTCATTTCCACAGCTCTCGCGCTTTTCACCAATTTTTGGGAATGAAAATTTTCGCCCTGGTAGAGCCGATCCAGGTTTTAAAATTTGGTCAAATCAAGGTATTAGCAGGATATCTGATCTCTACGGTGAAGGACACTTTATGTCCTTTGAAGAAATTAAGAAAAAAATTGTAATTCCAAATAAGCATTTTTTCTAACATTTGCAATTGCTGGTTTTATTATGTCAAAACAAGATCACCATTTAGCTGAACCCCCTCTTTCTATTTTTTACAATATTACACTTAACTGTTTAAAAGTTAAAGGTCACGTATCTGTTTTATATAAACAGTTGGTGGACAAATCAAAAGAGTCATTTAATGACAGACTTCAAGCTTGGCAGCCTGACCTGCAGGCTGATATAACTGAGGAAGAGTGGCAACAAGCTTGTCTAAAAGCCCAAACTCAGACAACAAGCACTCATTTTAGATTGCTTCAATATAAATGGCTGAGTAGACAGTGTGTAACTCATTTTAACCCAAATATCCCTGATACATGCTATAAATGTAAACAAGAGAAAGGAACTTTATTTCATTGTATGTGGGAATGTTCTAAAGTCAGTTGTTTTTGGGTTAAAATCTGAACATTGTAAGTCAAATCATTGGTAAAGTAATTCCTCTTGATCCCAGCTTGTGTATATTGCATATTTTTCCATTGAACTTTGATGTGACCAAACATGAAAGAGTGCTGTTGATTTTATGTTTGCTGGAAGCTAAACATGTAATTGCGTGTTCTTGGAAAAAAGCAGACAGTCTTGGTGTATCTCAGTGGATAAAGGGGATGACCTCTTGCCTTGCCTTGGAAAAATTAACTTATTTTTTGAAAAACACAATCCATATATTTTGGTGTATTTGGAAAATATTCCATGAATTTTTGGAGAATCTAGATGGTGACTCTTTTCTTGAACTGACAGACATTGAAAGTATATAGATTAGACAAATATGTTATTGCTTTATTTAACATTAATATTGTTATTTATTTATTTACTTACTTTTTCTTTCAAAGTGTGTTAAGTTATTTTGAATCTATATTATTCTTGCTGTATTTTTGTTTTGTATAATTTCTTTTAATTTAATTTATTCAATATTTTGATTTTTTGCTAAACTGAAAAACTAAACCTTTGTCAATTTTTATGACAATGTTTAAAATAAAAATTGTTGTTCAAAAAACAAAAATTAAAAAAAAGAAAAGAAAATCAAGCTGTAGAATGGCCCAGCCTATCACCTGATTAAATCCAAAAGAAAATACAAAATATCAGATTTGGCTAGACGAGACCCACAGAACCCTCAAGCTTTTCACACTCTGTTGAAGTCTGTGAAACAAAATCACACCTGAGCATTTCATGTGGATTCATTCTCCATATGAGAGGCGTCTTTAAGCTGCCATCACCAAAAAAGCCTTTTATATAAAGTATTAAATACGTTTCAGTACTCCTTGTGTCATTCCATTGTTATTACATATAACTCATTTTTCAGATTTATTTTGTTTTGTTTTATTTTATGTTTGTATTGTTTGGGTTTTTATCAAAATCTGGTTCAATTCCATGTCAACAGCTGCTTTAGAATTATTATTCCCAGGACAAAAAACATGACGTGTTGAATGCTTCTCCCCCATATATCAATTCTATATAATATGTTGTACCCTATCTAACAAAATATGCTCTAAGAATAGTTTGGTAACATTTCCGTAAAGTTATAAACAACTTCATTTGCTAAATGTTGTCTGAACCCTGTTAAAATAAAATTTAAAAATATACTACAACTCTCAATGGTGATGAGATGTGGGTTTTGAATTTTTATTTCCTCCACAGCATTGGCCATGCATGTACAATTCTTATAAAGTTCTTTTAGGCTAATGACTTTTCATATTTCACAAACTGCAGTTGATAATTATTGAATACTGTTACTAATGGCTGTTTTTACATAAACAGGTGTTTGGCTTCATGGCTACTTTTCTTATTGCAATCAGCATATGGACTTCATATAAAGTCACTTGTGGCTCTCAACCAACTGGTGAGTCTTGACTCTGTTTGAATGATGTCATTTGTGAAAAATAACTCTGTGATATTTGTAGTATAGTGCAGAATAGATGTGCTGTTAACATCCTGCTAATGTGTTTTTGAAGGAGCCGCAGTGTAACCGGAAGGAGAAAACGTCTTCATCTTAGCTGGAAGTATCAAGAAAATTCTCAGTTTGTTCTGGATAGATCAAAATGAGTGCTTTAATTACCCGAAAGGGACAATTTTGATGTTGCTGCATCCTTCATCAAAACTTTGGTGCCTTAATCGTCTTAATCGATCAAACTCTGAATTTTTCAGCTGTAAGACTTCAGTGTTATTTTAAGAGTGAAGTTTTGGTATACCGATGCCATGTCTGAAATGAAAAGGGGCCATTTATGCACAAGAATGTTTACATTATTTATTTGACGTTATATCGTGAGATGCAGATTTGATTCATTTATTTAGTTAACAAAAGTTTTTTAGATGAAGTGAGGTGTTTACAAAATATTACATATTACATATTACATATTACAAAAGTTGAAGTGTATTTTTGCTTTTCACAGTATCTACATATAATTTTATGATATACAAGACAGCTTTAAAGTTTGAAGAATGTATTCTTGGCTTTCTAAATGCAAGTCCCTTTGTTTTATACACTGTGTGATATAAAGAAAAAGTCTATTCATATAGTCTATGCTGTGCTGTTTCTTTTCTGATTCAAAACTTGGTCTTTGGTAAGAGTTGTGGTTCCCATTGACTTTCATTATGTTTTTTTCTCATCAGAAGTAGTCAAAACTGTTTGGTTGCCAGTATTATTTATAATATATTATTTTGTTTTCTTTAAAAGGAGGAAGAAAGAAAGTACTGATATTGTTTTTGCATTGACTTTCCCTTTTATTAACATTTATATTGACATTTCATACAGCAAACAACATGCGTGTAACAGTTCTCTTTCACACAATAACATGACAGAGACTCAGTGGTGGAAAGAGAACTGAAAAATCATACTCAAGTAAAAGTACCATTACTTGCCTAAAAATGTAGTGCAAGTAGAGTGAAAGTATCTGCTGTAAATATTACTCAAAGTAAAAAGTAGCTCATTTAAAAGTACTCGAGAGTAGTGAATATTATGCTGTCAAAAGCTGATGTTTACATGTAATTTGTATATGTGTGTGTAAACGTAACATTCTGTAGTGCATTTAGTTATTGCCCTGAAGACACACAACATCATGAGACGTTGATATTAGGTTAGATTTAGTTTGTAATGTCAGGTGACCAAAATTAATTGTCAAGCCAGCAGCTAAGAACAACATTATTTTGATGTCAAATGACGTTGATATTTGGTTGATTTTAGGTTGTTAGAAAGTGACCAAAATCCAGCTTTGAGCCAACATCTTAAACCAATCATATATGACGTCAAATACTGACATTTATTCGTTGGGTACGGCAACCAAAATCCAACGTCTGATAGACGTCATAGTGGTAACGTTCACACAATGTCACGCTGTAACATCATTAGACGTTGATAATTGGTTGGTTTTAGGTTGGACATTGGATGTTGATGTTGGCCTGACGTTGAGTTCTGACGTCAACCCTATTTTCATTTCTAAACAAAATGCAAAGTCCCCATGACGTTAGGGTTCAACGTCAATCAGACGTCAGGTTGACGTCCTGTGCCTGCTGGGTGTTTAAGGCCATTTCGGTCATCATCATACAGTAAACATCCGTAGTCTTCTCATCAGTGACATGCATCTAAACAGTCTCTGGGTCAATGCGCGTAAAGATTTTGAACATCTTCATGGACACTTTTAATACCTCCAAACAGTTTGCTGCAATTATAAAGTACACACGTCTTGAGGTCGTTCATTATGATGCGATTTACCTTTTACGGTATGTGCGATTTGATTGGACAGGAATCTCAGGACTGATTTTTCTAATCCCCATGGACAAGAAAAATAAAGTAGTGACTGCAGGTTGAAAGAAAGTAGTGGAGTAAAAGTACCAATACTGCATTAAAAATGTACTCAAGGAAAAGTAAAAGTACACATTTTTAAAACTACTCCAAAAATTACAATTCCTGATAAAAACTACTCAATTACAGTGATATGAGTATTTGTAGTTACTTTACACCACTGCAGAGACCCTAAATGTAATCTAAATGTAAATGATCAAAATTCTCTTCAATTTGCAAATTGGGGAAAAACACACAGGGCAAATGCAGATAAAACCTTCTAACTCTAAAAAGTCCATTTCTGCTTGGGATTATATGGATCTATCTGGCAGATCATTCATTGAAGCAATACTTTTCAAGAAATACAATCAGTCTGCTTAAAATGGGTGTTGTAACAATATGTTGATGCTTGAGAAAGCAACGTTTTTGCTTTCTTTAACATTTATTTAATGTTTCAGGATGAATATTTTTCTTGTTTAAATTAAGCATACAAGACTTGTTAATTTTATGTAATTAATATGGTCATATTTATTGAATTATATTTATTGAATTATATGTCCCATGAATGAAATTAAGTATTTGCTCTTCAAGGCTTAATATTAAATTTAAAGACTTTTAGAGAAAATTTAAAGAAAATTGTTTCTTTCTCGTCTGTCCCGCTGTCAGCCAGCAAAAAAAAAACAAAACAAAGAAAGCTGATCCTGATTGGTTTTCGTGCGTGCATTCGAAAGGTTCACACAAAGAACCTTATAGAGCCAAGCTAGAGTTCGACTTTGTATATAAAACCTGTTTTGTTTTTTTAAATAAAAAGTCTTAAAATGTAAAGAACTTATACAAAAACATCACACAATGTAAATAAGTTGACAATTTTCGCAAAAATGTCAGATAGAACCTTATAATTCTAAGGTGACAATTTATCTGATTCTCATTAACATAATGCAAAACCTTAGATTTAACCTTATGTTATATACACTGAGTTTAAGCGGTTGTAAACAATTTATATGGGCTGAATTTGAACAAACAAATTAAATTTAGTATTGTTCAACTTGTTTTGTTTGTTTAGGTTCAGCTTATATAAATAGTTTGAAACATTTTCTTTCTTTCTGTATGCTAATTTAAACAAATGCATTACAGTGATAAAAATGTGTTTGATGCATGACGGTGATGAAACTTTTAAGGGGAAATTGTATCAAGACAATGTTGCAATGCGACCTTCAATGGACCTAAAAAAATTATATCTCTTTGCATGCTTTTGGGAGGAAATATGGACACGAACTGTGCTCAGCATATATATATATATAAGTACACCCCTCACAAATCTTATCTTTTAAATTCATATTTTTAATAGGAAGCTTTACAATATTATATTTGTGCATATACATTAGTCAGTACTGAAGCCAAATCTGGAGCTTATCTAACAAAATAACTTACAAAAACTGTCCAAAAACTAGGACAGCCAAATTTATGTTATAGAAAAATATTAAATACAAATTTAGAAATTTAAATTTTGTAGGTTGTACTTTTTTTTGCAATGTTTTGCTTGAATTTAATCCGCCCAGACATTATAGTTATCTCAGAAGCTTCAAGACAACTAATTATGCTGGAGCTCACAGTGCCTTGGGAGTAGCGCATTGAAGAAACAAATGAGAGGAAGCGTGCTAAATACCAGGAATTAGTGGAGGAGTGCAGGGAGAGAGGCTGGGGAACTTTCTATGAGCCCATAGAAGTAGGATGTAGAGGCTTTGCAGGGCATTCACTTTGCAAAGTCCTCAGTCGTTTGGGCATTACAGGGGTGGCAAAGAAAAGGTCCATTCGATCTGCAAGCGAAGCCGCAGAGAAGGCCACAAGGTGGCTGTGGATTAGGAGGGCAGATCCGTGGACTGCTACTGGGACACAAGTCGGGACTTGATCAACCCCGGCTGGGTCACCTGGGGGAGAGTGTATGATGTTGAGAGACCCGAAACACCCAATGATCCCAGGATACATCACTGAGGATGTGTCCCAAATGCATCCATGAGATGCTTCTTGCATAAATCGTATTATCTTTCCATCTCTAAATGCTTGGTGACTAAAATTTTATTTAAAAATATTAAATATTATTTTAAAATATTAATAAATATATCTGTTTAATAAACCTGTTTTGTTTAAATGCACCAAAATACATTGCCTATATTCACTGAGAAATGGATAAAATATTGCTCTTTAAAATGGGGTGTATCTAATGGTTACAGTAAATGGGTGTTGCTGACCTGCTTTCAGGGAAATGCTTTGCAAAGGGAAAAATGGAAATACACTAACATGTGCTATCAAGGGCATAGAATTGGCATGGATGGACATGTCCCCACCATTTACTGAAATGTCCCTACCAATAATTGAATCGACTTCATAAAATAATGCTCCGTCAAACCTTAATAACACGTGCAAAAAGTCAAGTTCGCTACGAGTTCACCATAATACTATTAACCAAGGTTGTGCAATTAATCGAACTTCGCTTTCGATTTTGGCCTCCATGATTATGAGAAACTATAATCGGGATAAAAGTTAAATTGCGTCACACACCTCTCTAAATTTCTCTAAAATTCATACCCCCTCAAAGCCCGACTGCAGTAAAATCGTGTAAATTAACTTTTGCAGCATGGGATGTGATTGTTATTTGTATTATTTGGTGTTTATTTTATATTATTAAGTACTTTATTCATGATTTTAAAAACGTGAAACTGAATTTGTACTGTTTAATGCAGCTCGAAGAAGGTATGTCCGCACCAATGTCAAAAGCAAATCTACGCTCTTGTGTGCTATAGATCTCCTATGGGTTGTTGTAATTCTGCTGAAATGTTGGAGTGAACCTGAGGAAATAAATTCCTTAAGGAAGAATGATGGCATTTTGATGGAGAGTACTGAAGTGAAATGGAGAGATCTGCCATTTCAGAGAATTAATCTCAGTATAACAGCTAATTTGGAAACGTGACTCAAGATCATTTGAGCTCCTCCTTGAGACTTTGTTTGAAGTACAGTAGGGGCTTTTAAAGTGACTAAAGTGAACACTGTGCTGTGGCGCTTTGATTATTCACGAGCATGAGATTTACATGCTCAATCAAACAGGACAAAGAGAGAACTTGTTGGGCTGTAATGGAGGATGAAAGATACTGAATATCTGATAGTGTTTGTTCATGTTTATAAAAAAATTGTATGATCAATTAGTCCTGACAGCAAATGTTTTTAGGTCATTGTAACTTCGGGCGTACTCACACTATGCTATCCGAACGGTGCCCAGGCCCGTTTCCCGGATCGTTTGAGAAGTGTGAGTGCTCTGAATCGGGCTCAGGCACAGTACACTTGGCCGGCCCTGGCCCGGTTGGAAGAGGTGTGCCAGAGCGCGGTTCACTTGGGCTCAGGCGCGGTACGCTTACAGTGTGAGTGCAAGCGTGCTTGAGCCCGAAACTGAAGCGAGACGTGACTTTTAAGGGACTGTTTCATATGGATTAATTAATCATTCGTACTGTTTAATGAACGCAAACTGTCGTAGATTATTAAAGACGCAAAACCCTCACTGCACGACAGCTGCGCCTTCAACAAACCTTCTAATTCCTGCAGCACGAGGACTTTATGATTGTTTATGAGCGTCAAAAGTGGCTGATCTGTTCGGCGAAATATTTGACTGCGTGTCACAGCATATCAAACGACTTAAACGATATAACTAAAGAAATATCCACTGTGCTGAGCGAGAGCGCTTACTGAGCAGCGCATCATCGATGACGGAAGCGCGCCCAGGCCCAAATGTAATGTGAGTGCGGGTCGTCGGGGGAGACGGGAGGGGGGACAAGCGTGCTTTGGCCCGATTCAAGGCAACTGTACATAGTGTGAGTACGGCATAAGTTAATCATGTTTCAACTAGGCATGGGACGATAACTGTTTTCAAGCTATACCGCGGTTTGGAAAAGTCAAGGTTTTAAAACCGCCAAAATATTCTGTAATACCGTTCCTAAGGTATGTGTAAGAATTTTTATTTACTTTTATTTTTTTTTTTTGGGCAACAGTATCTCCAGCAGAAAAGATACAGTATCCAAAGATGCCATTTTAAATTGTAAAGAAATCTGTGTTTTTGAAACTAATGAAGACAGCAGAAGTCAATGATTCATTTGAATTATTTAGCCTGACATATTTACTGTTTCAACATATTTTAAATCTTTCAAAAAATAAAACATATCGTTTTTAAATGGAATTTTTATCTATTTATTTTTTACCCAGACATTTAAAAAGAATATATTTTAGAGCAGTAATTACACTACCGTGATACTGTGATATTTTTATCCAAGGTTATCATACCGTCAGAATCTTATACCAGCCCATGCCTAGTTCCAACTTAATTTTAAAAGTCATGGAAGCTGTTTTAGGTCAATTTAACAAAATATAACTTCAATAAACTCATAAGGTTAATTTGATTCAGCTTAAAAATTTAAGGCAACCAGGATTTTTACAGTGCAGAAGTGCAGTATAGTTTTGCAAGTACAAAATAGTAATGGACTACAAATTGTGGTCTACTATTGATATCAGGAAGCTTTTGGAAACTATAAAATTGATGTTATTCCTCTTCAGAATATCACTGTCCTACTTGTTTTAAACAGTCAACGTTATTATTGTCAACTATTATTTTATTATTAAAGGGATAGTTCACATAAAAATTTTAATTTACTCATCCACAAGTGCTTCCAAACCTTTTTTCTGTTTGACACGCACAAAAAAAAAAAAAAAAAAAAAAAAAAAAAAAAAAAAAAAAAAATATATATATATATATATATATATATATATATATATATATATATATATATATATATATATATATATATATATATATCTTACTATTAATTAAACGAGACCCTAAATCCCTAAACCAATCTTATAGTGCACTGGTACATTTTTTGTCAAAAACTAAATTAATTATCAAATTTATTGTTTCTTTTATTACAAAAAATATTATTGTATTAAAAGTAAAGATCATCTTCCTCAAAGTCATTTTGTACATTTCAATAACTCCAACAAAAATGTTTTGATTAGTAATATGCATTGCTAAGAATGAACTCTAAAGGCAATTTTGAACCTTTAGATTCCAGATAATTTATATAGCCCATTTCACACATACGTTACAGACAGTTTATATATATATATATATATATATATATATATATATATATATATATATATATATATATATATATATATAGTGAAGAATGTTGGAAACCGGTAACCATTGACATCCATAGTAGTAAAAACAAATACTATGGAAATCAATGGCTACCAGTCTCCAACATTTTCTATTAAAATTATTATTTTAAATATATTCTTTTGTGTTCATTGGAAGAAACTCAAACAGGTGTGATAAGTGAAGGGTGAGTAAATGATCACAGAATTGTCATTATTGGGTGAATTGTCCCTTTAAGTTTACAACAACTTAAACTGCACTTTATGGATTCGGATCACGATTGCCATGTTTACATTACAAAACCACCAAATGGAAATAAAAGTAGCCCAAAAACTAGGCTCAACGTTGATTCTAACTTGTGTGTATGCAGAGGTGAACTTAGTGATTCGGGGGCTTTAAGCAATTCCGGGTTTAAGCAATTTTGGGTATGGGGCCCTAGCATTGAAACTCTTCCTCTATAAGTATTTTTTCTCTCTAAATTCTTTATTTTTTTGTAAATATATTTTAGGTGAAACCTTTAAAAAAATAATAATAAAATATATATATATATAAAATAGAATAAAAAATAAATATAGCCATATTTGTGATTAGGGTTTAATATTTGCATGTGCAATACAGAAGGAACATTCCACTAGGCTATTCATGGGGGCCCACGGTTTTGAAAAGTAGTAATAACGTTAAAATCTTAATGGTTATAGACAGCTTTATAACATAAGATAGAAAATATATAAAAGAGTTATATGATTTAATATAGGCTTCTTGACATTGTTCGGGGCCCCAATTCCACGGGGCCCTAAGCGGCTGCTTCCCTTGCTTTTTGGTTAAGTCCACCCCTGTGTGTATGAACAGGTTTATGCTGCAATGAGGGGGGGAATGTTTATCTGAAAGTGTAAAAAGATGTTTTAGTGGTATTTTAGGGTTCATGGATAAAAATATTGTGTGGTATTAAATAGTATTAAGTATTAAATAGAAGTCTATGGAAAATCCCCATAATTCATTCATTCATTTTCTTTTCGGCTTAGTCCCTTTATTAATCAGGGGTCGCCACAGCAGAATAAACCACCAACTTATCTAGCATATGTTTTACACAGCGGATGCCCTGCAGCTGCAAATCATTACTGGGAAATCCCCCATAATTCATAGTGACAATATTGGTGTGTGTGTGTGTGTGTGTGTGTGTGTGTGTGTGTGTGTGTGTGTGTGTGTGTGTGTGTGTGTGTGCGTGTGCGTGTGCGTGTGCGTGTGCGTGCGTGCGTGCGTGCGTGTGTGTATTTGTTTGTTAAAAAATGAACGTCGTCTGCCCTCTTGTGGCTAATTGCAGCATTCAGTTTATGGATTATTTATATTAACAAAAGCTAAAAACTGTGTAGAAGTTGAAATCGTTACATTTACAAAATCATTTGGTAATGCATTTATTAATTTTAACCCCTCATGTTAAACTAAACGAAGATGAGAAATGTTACACTGACTATAGCTGAAATCAAATACATATATGTGGCAATCATCATTTAAATATTTATATTAAAATATATATTTTTCGATTGTCTATAGAACAAACCACAATGATTTGCCTAACTACCCTAACTTGCTAATTAACCTAATTAAGCTAAAATTCTTGTGTCTTGAAAAATATCTATAAAATATTATACTGTCATTATGATGAAGATAAAATAAATCAGTTATTAGAAATGAGTTATTAAAACTATTATGTTTAGAAATGTGTTGAAAAAATCTGCTCTCCGTTAAACAGAAATTGGGGAAAAATATACAGGTGGGCTAATAATTCTGACTTCAACTGTGTATAACAACATACAATATATACAGTTTAAGTCAGAATTATTAGCCCCCGTTTATTTTTTCCCCCAATTTCTGTTTAACGGAGAGAAGAATTTTTCAACACATTTTTAAACATAATAGTTTTAATAACTGATTTCTAATAACTGATTATTTTTATATTTGCCGTGATGACAGTAAATAATATTCGACTAGATATTTTTCAAGACACTTCTATACAGCTTAAAGTGACATTTAAAGGTTTAACTAGGTTTAATTAGGGTAACTAGGCAGGTTAGGGTAATTAGGCAAGTTATTGAATAACGATGGTTTGTTCTGTAGACTATCGAAAAAAAATATATAGCTTAAAGGGGCTAATAATTTTGACCTTAAAATGTTTTTTTAAAACATTAAAAACTGCTTTTATTCTTGCAGAAATAAAACAAATAAGACTTTCTCCAGAAGAAATAATATTATCAGACATACTGTGAAAATTTCCTTGCTCTGTTAAACATAATTTGGGAAATATTTAAAAAAGGACAAAAAATTGAAAGGGGGCAAATAATTCTGACTTCAACTGTATATATAATATAATATGTACATAATATGTGGGGCACAGCAAGAGAGTCGCTGGTCCGAGTCCGGACTGGGCCAGGTGGCATTTGTTTGTGGAGTTTGCATGTTCCTCTCCCCATGTTCGCGTGGGTCCTAATGAGTATTTATTGGTGTTTCCCAGTTGTGGAAAACATATGCTAGAATAGTTGGTGGTTCATTCCGCTGTGGCGACCCTTAGTAAATAAGGGACTAAGCCAAAGGAAAATTAATGAATTAATATACGTAATATATGTGTGTGCATGCATGTTTGTGAAATATTTACGTGAATAATTTTTTTATATATAATTTTTATTTTATTAGAGTCATTACTTCAGTTTTGTCACATAATTCTTTAGAAATTGCTCTAATATTATTAATAATATTGCATATTTAAAATTACATTTTAGAAAATATTTTTAGTAATATAAAAAATGTTAGCAATTCTGTTGTAATCAATCCACTGGGAAAGCATGGTGATGCATATTAGTTCATTTAAATTTGTTTAACCATTCACCTGTAATGTCTTTGCTTTCATGACCGCAGTGGGCTAAACTTTCTCAGTAAGCAATGACAAAATATTGAGCAATAAATGAAATAAAATTAAATAAAATTACTATAATAGTAAAATAGTAAAGTTGATCATTTGCATAACAGTTGCATAAAACAGAAAGAGAGAGATAAGTATTCTATGAAGCGTGCGTGGACTGCTGCTGTAGTTTCTTTAATGGTGTATTTTGATAAGATACTGTAAGTGTGTGTGTGAGAGTCTGTGTGTACAAGGGCATTTATTAATAATGACTCCAAACAATGATCTCAAGTAGGTGTGTTTAGCATGGGAAACCTTAAATACAGTGTTTTCTCACAGGTTTGTGCATGAAAATCTGGATTTTCTCAGAGCTCCTGTTGCTGGATTCTGGCCAAGTGAAGTTTAGTTGCGTCTATGCAAAGTTTACCTGGATATTCAGGCTTAAGCAAAGCTAGCGATAAAGTTCAACGCTCTTTGGACTGTTTATCACATTATGTAAAATGAACTTCAATATGAAATGTGAGAAGATCTAGATTTTTGGCTTTTATCAGTTCACATCGGTCTCTAAAAAGGTGGATTTCATTGCACAGAAAGAACAGAAGACCCATGAGGGGATATAATCAGATTTATTAAATAGGAGAGGAAACTAATGGACTGATAAAATGCCAGAGAATATAAACAGCTCCTGTTAAAGAGGGAAATTACAATCACATGTTTTCTCGTTCTCTCTCTTTTTCTGGATACAAACACATATTCCAAGCTTCTACACTGTAAAAAATGCTGTTTCCACACAATCGATTTGTGTTGAGACAACATGAAGGAATCAAGTTGACATTAGTTTTTACTCATTTATGTAGATTGAACATAAAACAATTAGGTTGAAATAAAAAAACCCTCAAGAATTGTGTTGTTTCAGTTTACTTTATAGAAATAATCTGAACAAACAGCAAACATCATTTTTTGAGTTTAGCATTTTCAACAATATTACATTAGTAACATAGTAAAATCTTTAATAAAGAAGTCCCTCAAAATTCAGAATTATTTGTCTTGCTGTGGATTTGTTGCTGAAATCAAGCTAAATCAATAAATATCCATAAGGATTGAAGGGATAGTTCACCCAAAAATTCAACTGTCATCATTTACTCCCCTTCACTTGTTCCTAAACAATTAAACACAAAACATGTTATTTAAAAGAATGTTAGAAATTTATGACTTCCACTGTAATTGTTTTTCCTATCATGAATGTCAAAAGTTCAAAACATTGTATTTTGTGTTATACATAAAACTGCATTCATATACACTGACCGGCCACTTTATTAGGTACCTTACTATTACTGAGTTTGGCCCACTTTTGCCTTCAGAACTGCCTTAATCCTTTGTGGCATAGATTCAACAAGGTACTGGAAATATTCCTCAGAGATACTGACATGCTAATGACAATCTATATTGACATGTTCCACCACATTCTAAAGGTGCTCTATTGGATTGAGTTCTGGTGACTGTGGAGGACATTTGAGTACCGTCATTGTCATGTTCAAGAAACCAGTCTGAGATGATTCGTGCTTTATGACATGGTGTGTTATTCTGCTGGAAGTAGCCATCAGAAGATGGGTACACTGTGGTCATAAAAGAAAGGACATGGTCAGCAACAATAATCAGGTAGCCTGTGGTGTTGACAAGATGCTCAATTGGTACTAATGAGCCCAAAGTGTGCCAAGAAAATATCCCCCACATCATTACACCACCTCCACCAGCCTGAACCACTGATACAAGGCAGGATGGATCCATGCTTCCATGTTGTTGACGCCAAATTCGGACCCTACCACATGAATGTTGCAGCAGAATTCGAGACTCATCAGACCAGGCAACATTTATCCAATCTTCTATTGTCCAATTTTGGTGAGCCTGTGCAAATTGTAGCCTCAGTTTCCTGTTCTTAGCTGACAGGAGTGGCATCCGGTGTGGTCTTCTGCTGCTGTAGCCCATTCGCCTCAAGGTTGGACGTGTTGTGCGTTCAGAGATGCTCTTCTGCATACCTCAGTTGTAACGAGTGGTTATTTGAGTTACTGTTGTCTTTCTATCAGCTGAAACCAGTCTGGTCATTCTCCTTTGACCTCTGGCATCAACAAGGCATTTGCGCCCACAGAGCTGCCGCTCACTGGATTTTTTATCGTTTTCGAACCATTCTCTGTAAACCATAGAGATGGTTAAATCCCAGTAGATCAGCAGCTTCTGAAATACTCAGACCAGCCCGTCTGGCACCAACAACCATGCCATGTTCAAAGTCACTTAAATCCCCTTTCTTCCCCATTCTGATGCTTGGTTTGAACTGCAGCAGATCGTCTTGACCATGTCTACATGCTTAAATACATTGAGTTGCTGCCATGTGATTACCTGATTAGAAATTTGCTTTAATGAGCAGTTGGACAGGTGTACCTAATAAAGTGGCCAGTGAGTGTAGGTTTAGTGATTTATTTTCTTTATGGTTGAACTATTCTTTAGCTTATTTATAGTTTCAAACTTTTTTAGATTCTGAACATATAGTATTTAAATAGATTTTTATTATTTAAAGTCATAGTTTTAATGTGCTAATTCATATCTTCAACACTAATAAACCACTAATATGCATTCAAACTCAAAAAATTAAGGCATGGCTAAAAACGTAAAAGGGATAATTCATACAAAACTTTATTTTTGTCATCAATTTCTCAGCATTCACTTGTTCCAAAGCTGTTGAACAGAAAAAAAAAATGTTTTGAAGAAAGCTGGCATCCCTATTTGCTTTTTCTACTAAACTCACAGGCTGTTAGCTTTCTGCTTTTGTTGTCAGCTTTCTGCTTTTGTGTTCAGCAGAATAAAGAAACTCATAAAAGTTTGGAACCACTTGAGGTTGAATAAATAGTGAGTAAATCAGCATTTTTGGGTGAACTATCCCTTTAAAGCGATCTTCATGAAGTGTTAAAAAAGTGCCTGCTACAATCCTTGCCTGGAGATGTGAAAATCGCAGAACAAAAATCCCAGAACCACCCCTGTGGTGCACACGCAATTGGTGTTGACTTTAGCAGCCTCCGTAGGAAGCCCTTCCTTCATTAAAAGAAAACTGAGGCAGGGCGGAAGTGAAACAAGTTCTCCGCACAAAGGACGAGTCAACGACGTAAACAGAGCATATTAAAACAACCATCCGACCAAACAAACAGGTATTTCAGTCTCAAATCTCTATTAATGTCGCTATCACACGTAAGCCTTTGCATCTGCATCACTTGAGTTTGTTTATATCGATCGCTTTGTATTGATAGACTTTGTTAGCTTAGACTTGACATTGACTTCTTTTCACTTTCGTTTCTATAAACGTGAAATACAGCTGTCGGTGCTTCGTTACGTTGTTTATTATGCGATATGTTATCTATAATGTTATATTATAGCTCTGCTGGGTTGTAAGCGCGAACATCTGTTATAGCTAAACTGTTTTATATGCTTTTCGTTATCAGATTTAGCTACAGTAAAATACAGTATGGCCACTCAAGACCCGGTGTATAACACCACCACCACCACCACACCAGCAACAGCGACGGCAAACAAAACTAAAGGATGGTTCAACGTGCCATCAGACACCCTGGAGACCATTAGATTTGTGATAAAAGTGGTCGAAATGGTAAGTAACACGTAATCCCACTGAACTTTATAGAGGTAAAGTTGGTTTTATATTCGTTCAGGGACTTCATTTCTATGCTAGCCTACTTTGAATATTCAACGTGAAATCACATATAAGTGTGACTTCAAAACAACATTAGCACTATTTATATGACTGTGAAAACTTTGATTGATAGTCATTGGCTGCTAATATGACTTCCCTATTTAGATACTTTTCTAAAATTATATTATTAAGAAAGTCCAATATGTGTGAATATAAAACCAATTTTACCTCAGTCTGAACTTTAATGTTATCTTGCATAACACACAAGCTGTGAACTTATGCAGCTATGAAAAAAAATTAACACAATTTACTGCCTGACAAAAGTCTTGTCGTCGATGCTATTGTAAGAGCAACAAATAATAACTTGACTTCTAGTGTATTATTTGGAAAAGTGGCAGAAGGTTGATTTTGGCATGAATCATCTGTTAAACTGCATCCCAGTCATCACATATACTGCAGAAGACCTATTGGTACCAGCATGGACTCAATATTCTCACTGAAATCTGTCAAGTTTGGTGAAGGAAAAATCTTGGTTTGGGGTTATATTCAGTATGGGGGTGTATGAGAGATCTGCAAAGTGGATGGCAACATCAACAGCCTGAGGTATCAAGACATTTGTGCTGCCCATTACATTACAAACCACAGGAGAGGGCAAATTCTTCAGCAGGATAGCGCTCCTTCTCATACTTCAGCCTCTACATAAAAGTTCCTGAAAGCAAAGAAAGTCAATGTGCTCCAGGATTGGCCAGCCCAGTCACCAGAAAGTAACGTTATTGAGCATGTCTGGGTAAGATGAAGGACAAGGCGTTGAATATGAATCCACAGAATCTTGATGAACTCTGGGAGTCCTGCAAGAATGCTTTCTTTGTCATTCTAGATGACTTTATTAATAAGTTATTTGAGTCATTGCAGAGATGTTTGGATGCAGTCCTCCAAGCTCATGGAAGTCATACACAATATTAATTCTTTTTCCTCTGCACCATGACTTTATATTCTATACTGTACATCTATACTGTACATTATTTATGTTAAGTGACAAGACTTTTGTCTAAGCAAAGTCAGACCTTACTTCCCTAATTAAATAATCAAAAATCAAGGCATGATCATATTTTATTTTGGTAAAATAAACGTAATCTAGAGGCCTTTGCCTTTTATTTTAGCCACTTCTGATACCAAAGGAAGTGTTGTTGTTTGTTGTTCCCAAAACTTAGATAGGCGACAAGACTTTTGTCGGGTAGTGTATGTGTTTGAGTTAAGCTTAATTTTAGTATTGTTTTGCTAACTACTGCTAACATTACTCATTTATAATAATTCTTGGACAACACGCTACCAAAGTTTTATCTTAAAAAAACTTAAGTAAAAAAGTATTTGGAAGAAATCATTTGTTATTGTTGCAAGATGTCATTTTCTGGAAAGAAAATACTTTTAATCACTATATTTCTATTTGAAAGAAAGGTGATTACAACTTTGAGTAAAATATTGACATTTTACTCACACATATACTGTATACGTAGTAAATCCAGGATTTCCAGAGAAACTGACTTTTCAAATAGTGTCATAGCTGTTTATGTGAAAGGATTCATATTAAAGAAAGCACTGTGACTTAAGAGGTCATTCGTGACTAAGTGGTTTGTCTGGTTTAATGTTAGAACGTGGTTTACTGGGGATTGTTGGAAATCAAGTGTGTGAGTTTCCCCGAAAGTGTATAACACTAAACAGTAACATATAAAAGGAGCGGTTAAAAATATGGCTGTTGTTGTTTTTACATATTCATTAGAATGCTGTGGTTTCTGGAACATGCTAATGAAGCATTCTGCTTTATCATGAATCCACTGGCAAATCTCGCACGTCCTTGATAATGCTAATGATGTGCCAATGGGGGATGGAAACTTTTTAGGCTCCATTTATTAAAGGCATTTTAGCATTACAGTCATGTGCTGCTTGCTTATTGCTCATGGGGCTTTTTGTACAATAGTTTAGACTGTAGGTCTTTGTCCCAAGTTAAAAAATTCCCTCCAATTCCTTGGTATCTTCCATGTGTGTCAAATTGAGATTTTATTTATGTAAGGAATAAGTGTTGTCGTATCTACAGTTCAAGTCACAAATAAAGAAATCTTGTGTTTTGAAAATAAGTTCAACTCAACACAAGCTCTTGTTTATTTTGTATTAGTTTCTGCATCATTCTTGCACAGCATTGTTTGTATTTACCCTGCATGCATTGAGCGATATATATATTTTTGAGCCTTAATAATGGCATCTGCTTAAGTTTGTGCAAAATTTTATGCTCTGTGTTAAGAAATAAGACACTTTTAACTCCTGCACTCTTTAAAAGGATAGTTCACCTAAAATGAACATTTACTAACCATTTACTCATTCTCAAGTGGCTCCAAATCTGTTTGAGTTCCTTCTGTTAAACACAACGGAAGATGTTTTGAAGAATGTTGGAAACCGGTAGCCATTAACATCTATACACTGCACTTTCTAGTTGTAATATCTAAAAAAATGTTCAAAGAAATCATGAAGCATTTTCTAGTCAAGCAAAACACATTGTATTCTATGTCAAAAAAAAAAAAAAAAAGTCAGACTTATTAGCCCCTCTGTTTATTTTTTCCTCAATTTCTGTTTAATGGAGAGAATATTTTCTCAACACATTTCTAAACATAATAGTTTTAATAACTCATTTCTAATAACTGATTTATTTTATCTTTGCCATGATGACAGTAAATAATATTTTACTCTATATTTTTCAAGACACTTCTATACAGCTTAAAGTGACATTTAAAGGCTTAACTAGGTTAATTAGGTTAGGTTAGGCAACCTAGGCAAGTTAGGGTAATTAGGCAAGTTATTGTATAACAATGGTTTGTTCTGTAGACTATCAGAAAAAAATAGCTTAAAGGGGCTAATAATTTTGACCTTAAAATGGTTTTTTTTTAAAAAAAAACAGCTTTTATTCTAGCCGAAATAAAACAAATTAGACTTTCTCCAGAAGAAAAAATTATATCAGACATACTGTGAAAATTCCCTTGCTCTGTTAAACATAATTTGGGAAATATTTAAAAAAAGAAAAAATATTCAAAGGGGGGCTAATAATTCTGACTTCAACTGTATACATTGTATGTCATAATAAATATGTCAAAATCAAGTTTTCCCTTTAAAACAAGCTAAATAATCTGCCCATGGGGTAATTAAAAAAGTAATAAAGATTCTGCCATTATTTACTCATCCTTCAAGGATGTTTGATTTTCTTCTGTTGATTGCAAAAGATTTTGACAAATGTTAGAAACCAGCAAACAATAACTATAACTTTTTTCTATACTGCAAAAAATGTTTTTCTTACTTAGATTGTTGTCCTGTTTCTAGTCCTAATATCTAAAAAAATATTAAATTAAAGCATTTTCTAGACTACAAAAAACTACTGTCTTGTTTTAAGAAATAATATAACAAAATTAAGCAAGTTTTTCCTTAAAACAAGCTGAATAATCTGCCAATGGGGTAAGTTTATTTTTCCTTTTGACATAAGATTACTTTGCTTACCCCATTGGCAGATTATTTAGCTTGTTTTAAAGAAAAACTCACTTAATTTTGTTGTATTATTTCTTAAAACAAAACAGTAGTTTTTGGTAGTCTAGAAAATGCTACTTGATTTAAGAATTTCTTAGATATTTGGACTAGAAACAGGACAAAATCCTAGTAAGAAAATAATTTTTTGCAGTGTAGCAAAAAATAATATTAGTTATTGGCTGCTGGTTTCTAACATTCATCAAAATATGTTCTTTTGTAATTAACAGAAAAAACAAACTCAAACATCTTTGGCAGATGAGTAAATGATGACAGAATCTTTATTTTTGGGTAGACTAGACTTTTATAGCACTTCTTGGTTTTAAAAATTAGTCCGTATACTGTTAAATTATCTGGCTACAGATTTTCATCAGTAGTTTTGTTTTTGTCAGACTTTCTTTTCTTATTTGCACTTTGACCTTTTTTGTTTGTTGCACCAGTGTTTAAAAGACGCATATGAGATAATTTTGGGGGTCTCTTTAATTGGTTGTCACTTTATTTTAAGTGCGTGTATTTGCAAGATCTCACCTGAAAAAAAAAAAGACCAAAGGGCATTGTCTCCTTGACATGCTAAAGCAGTATCAGGTGTTTGAAAAGGCTGTCTGCCTATTAAACTGTAAATGCAATTAGAGAGCAGATGCTAAATTCAATTACAGGCCCATTCTTAACTTTCACAGTGTGTTGTGGTGGCTCAAAAAGTTTTAATGACATTGAGATATATACTCTACCAAGAACCTAAGTACATGGAATAATGGACCTGAACTGATTAAATTTAGCCAGTAGTTACCACATAAAGGTGAACTCTGAGACAAATGTCCTTTTTTAGGAGTAAATTCCCATTTGGTCGCGGCCTTGGTCTCATGCTTCTCAGGAAATTAGATTTAATCAAGTTTTTAAGCCTGTAGTGTATTCAGGGAAATTGCTACTGGAGTTTTTGTGTTTTTTTTTTTTTTTTTTTTTTTTTTGGTCCATGTACTCAAGTGCTCTCCTCGTGACATTGAACAGTACGTTATTAATCATGATCCGGTGACAGAACTGAAATGGGCAGTTCAGTTATACAGTTTTAATTATATGCTGTACATTGTTACGTCTTTCTTAAGATTGTTTAGGAAGAGATTTTCAGATATTGAGTTTATGACTTTAAATGTAATCAGCTGGTGTGCATTTCATATTTGAAATGGTATTTAATTTCCTGTTTCACTTTCCCAGCGAGATAACACTGAAACACCTGGGTACTTCCCATGCAGGTGTAAGTTCATCTAGATCAGTTGAGTGTTAGAGTTGTTTTTTAGTGGGCATTTACACAGGATGGTTTTCAGCTGAAAGGTTTTTATGCATTTTGGACTTTCAGGTACACAACAAATGGCATGTAGAAGCCTGCAAATGCAAACGATTGAAAACAAGTTTTAAATTGCAATGTTTTGAAAACAAAACCATGGTCATCCATCTATACGTCACGCAGAGGTCTATACAAAACATTCATTCATTTTCCTTTGGCTTAGTCTCTGTTTCAGAGGTCACCACAACGGAATGAACAGCCAACTATTCCAGCATATGTTTTATGCAGCTGATGCCCCTTTCAGCCGCAAACCCAGTAATCGGAAACACTCACACACACTCCCATTTACACACACTATGGACAATTTAGTTTATTTAATTCACCTATAGTGCATGTCTTTGGACTGTGGGGGAAGGCGGAGCACCCGGAGAAAACCCACGCCAACACGGGGAGAACATGCAATCTCCACACAGAAATGCTAACTGGCCCAGACAGGACTCAAACAAGCAACTTTCTTGCTGTGAGGCGACAGTGCTAACCAATGATCCACCGTGCCGACCCCTACGCAAAACAGTTTAAAATGAATCACAGTCCCCTAGGTTCATTCATACCTGCCCACTTTTGCTTAAATTAACTGTTTACTTCTTAAATGCTTAGATTTTTTTTACACAAATCCTGAAAATTTAGATCTCGTTTTACAGAATTGCACTCTTAAATCCCCGCTAAAGAAAGAAAAAGCTGGGTATAATAGAATTGTATTCAGTGTTTTAATTTTGTTTTGTCAAGAAGTAAGGCTGCACAATATATCGTTCAGCATTGATATCTTAATGTGATCATTTGCAATAGTCACATGAGCGAATATTTGCAATGTTGAGTCTGGATTATAATTGATCATTTTACAAGTGTTTTTTGAGGCCTGTGACAGTATGAGGGTTATAAAAGCATTCAGGCATAAGAAATAGTTCTATTTGTAACTTTTAAATTGATACTAATTACTTTTATTGAAATGTTTAAAACGAAGATTTTGCAGTATAATTTTATATTTGATTATTCAATTACTTTATACCTGAATGCATTTCGACTCCTCAGATAACAATAAGACTGTGTTTATTAAATTTGTAACTTTTTCTTTATTGAATTAATCTATGCTTGTAGATTGTTTATGTTTTATGCACTTCCCTATGAATTATACAAATCAATCTAAAATGATAAATTCTTTCCAAATATTTATTCAACTCTTGAAATTGTGAAATTGTATTCATATCGCAATATACATGGCAGAATTAAAAAATATAGCAATGTTATAATTTTCCAATATCGTGCAACCCTATCAAGAAGAAGAATTTGTCCTAAAGCAAAGCAGAAAATGGCGAAAAATGTAATTATGTTCATGCAGAATTTTAATAATAAACAAATTGATAAAATAAAACTGTTGACCAACTAACTTTGCTACAAACACCATTTTTAAAAATAAACTGTTTAGAGTAAAGCAACTAATAGCAGAATAGCTAAATGAATGTGGTTTTAGTAATGGAAGTTTTTCTAAAATCCGACCACAGAAGCTGAATGTTCCTTACTCCTGAAAATGAAAATTACGATTACAAAAACGATTATTTTGGCTGATGATTATTTTATTTGAGTTGATTTTTCATTTACCTTTCTTAGTTTCATTTAAATTTACCTTTTAATTAATTACGTGTGTGTGTATATATATATATATATATATATATATATATATATATATATATATATATATATATATATATATATATATATATATATATATATATACACTTGTAATTAATTAAAAGGTAAATTTTATATATATATATATATATATATATATATATGTATATATATATATATATATATATATATATATATATATATATATATATATATATATATATATAATTTTTTTTTTTTTTTTTTTTTTTTTTTCAGTAAAAATAAAATTGCCCAATAGTTTAGTATACTAAAATATTTTTTTTTGAGTTGATTTTTCATTTACCTTTCTTAGTTTCATTTAAATTTACCTTTTAATTAATTACGTGTGTGTGTGTATATATATATATATATATATATATATATATATATATATATATATATATATATATAATATATACACACACACACACACACACACGTAATTAATTAAAAGGTAAATTTTATATATATATATATATATATATATATATATATATATATATATATATATATATATATATATATATATATATATATATATATATATATATATATATATATACACACGTAATTAATTAAAAGGTAAATTTATATATATATATATATATATATATATATATATATATATATATATATATATATATATATATATATATATATATATATATATATATATATATATATATATATAATTTTTTTTTTTTTTTTTTTTTTTTTTTTTTTTTTTTTTTCAGTAAAAATAAAATTGCCCAATAGTTTAGTATACTAAAATATTTTTTTGGTACTTTTTTCATGTAAAAAATAGGCAGCAGTAAGTTGACTATATCTATTTGAAATGCTTTATCAAAACCATCACCCGCAAACCAAACCCTTGATGTCATCTGCATACTGTAAATCTAAAGCGAGAGCTTAATCATGGGAGTTTTTTAGCTGCTCAGTTTCTGCTTTAAAATGTCAGTTTTATTTCTCAGCTGCTTATATTAGTTTCCACTGTTAATCCTTGTGTTTTAAATATACAGCTTTCAGTGTTTGTTCAGATTGTAAGATTGGCAGCTTTTTATCAAGTGATCTCAATCTACCCACAGTGTATTCATCAGTGTGGAGACGGTTGACCACAGTCAAGTAACTGCACTGAAATCTTTTTTTTTTTTTTTTTTAACACTGTAATGAAATCATCTTCCTGCATGCTTTCCAGGAGCTCCTTTTAGCATTTGTGTTTCGGCGTCAGACTGAAATGAGCTCTATATGCTTTCGTTTAATCATTTTACTGTGACATGCATTGATACATTTGAAGTCTTTTCACTGAATGGTGAGCAGGCAGTATTTTTAAGCTTGTTTGGATGGAGGATTTTAAGGGGATTCTGTGCGCTAGCGATAAGGTGCTGCTGCTTAAATTCACAATAACTACTGCAAATTGTGAACCTGCCCTGTTCCTTCCTAGTCGTCTGGGCCGTCAAAGCTTAAAACAGAAATCATGAGTCAGACATGTGGTCTAATCTGGGTTTGTCATTATGTCGTTTCTTCTAAAGTGGTGTTTTTTGTATAAAAGAGAACACTATGATTTCTTGTTCCTCCTCAGTTACTGTAACACAGGCTTCCCCATATCTTTGTACTAGCTGAAAGCTTTTATTTGTTAAACCCATGTTAAAAGATGTTTTTGTTCTTGTTCTTATTTTCTAAGGTCATTTTCAGTGTTATGATGTATAAGGTCTAGGTATTACTTTATAAAGGGATTAAAATAAGTTTCTTTCCTCTATTGAACACAAAAGAATGTATTTAGAAAAATGCTGGTAACTGGACCCATTGACTTTCATTGTATTTTTCCCCTATTATGGAAGTCAATGCGTGCCAGCAACCACCATTCTTTGAAATATCTTCTTTTGTGTTCAACAGAAGAAAGAAAACTCATAAAACCAGATGAGGAGAGTAAATAATGAGGTAATTTTGGCTGAACTATTTCACTCTGACACTTTATCACAACACATTGAGTTGCAAAGATTTATTTTGTACGCCAAGTTGTCTAAAATGTTGTTTAAATATGCAAATAGGGCATTATTTTTTTAAATATACAATGCTAAACTTTAGTTTCAGTTTACCGCATTGATCTATTTTTATTTTGGTAATTTTTATAACTGAGGGAATTATTTTGATATTTCTTTTATCACTCCATAATTCAGAAAGTACTGCAATGCATCTAATAAAAAAACTTATGAATATAGATATGAATGAAACCGTATTGTTGGTGCATGTAAGTGCTGCTAAATTTGGGATTTATTGCTTTTAAAATATGTATTGTAATTGAAATCTACAAACACATATAGTGCGACACGGGTAACATTTTAAAGCTGGGTGATTAATGGAAGGCCATATTCATGCACATTTTGGCAGTAAAACTGGCTCTGTAAACAGCAGACGGAGCAGTGTTTATTTACTACATTGGTATTGCATTTTGCTGCGGTCACATTCAAGTTTGAGCATGCAAAATTCTGTCATATGGCACTGCGAAAAGGGGCGGGATTAAACAAGATGATTAGACATTTAAAAAAGCAAGCGATTGGTCCATATTTTACATTTCTGTACAGAGAGCATGTTTTGATCTTCGGTTGGTCTTACGCAGTCACGTGATGCGATTTCGCAGGGCAGAGTTCACCAAGCTTGAACTTTGCACCACAGCGAACTGCAAAACTTGTCGCACGAGCTTGCCTTTCCGGTCTGATGCATTTGCTTGCTTATGAATAAAAGGCTTAAAGTCCATTGTGACCGCGGCTTTAGACTGAGAAAAACACTATGAAAATTGAAATTCTAAAGGGCATTAAAAACTTTTTTTGCCGTCTGTGTCTTGCTTAATAGCAGAAAAATGGTAGAAATAGATCAGAATGAACTTGGTACAGTTATCTTTAGGGACTACTCTATAGGTTGTTTTCAGTCATGTGGTTCTGGTGACATGGAATTCAGATGGAGGGCAGGACGTAAAAAAAACTGAAAACACATAGAGGAAAGTCTGTATTTTTGCGATTTATACCATATTTTGAAGGAGATATAAATAGAAAATGCATGTTCTCCCTGCGTTCTCTTGGGTTTCCTCCGGGTGCTCCGGTTTCCCCCAAAGTCCAAAGACATGCGGTACAGGTGAATTGGGTAGGCTAAATTGTTCGTAGTGTATGTGTGTGAATGAGTGTGTGTGGATGTTTCCCAGAGATGGGTTGCGGCTGGAAGGGCATCCGCTGTGTAAAAACATGCTGGATAAGTTGGCGGTTCATTCCGCTGTGGCGACCCCAGATTAATAAAGGCACTACGTCGAAAAGAAAATGAATGAATGAATAAATAGAAAATAACCTCATATGTTGGTCATCATAATCCTTACATAATGAAGAGGGCCGAGTTTTCTACTGAGCTTAAATATATGTGCTGGTCATCGAGGCGATAGATACTGTATAAGCTGTTACGTTACATGAAAAATCACTTAGTGTTACTATACTATACTATACTATAGTGTTTGGAAGTATACTATAGATAATTACTTGAATTAAACTGTCATAGTAATTATATTGTTGCTGTGGTACGACACAACTGTAGTAAAAAACAAATTATTCAATAGGCTTCAGTTTTCTACACTGTAATTATACACCATCACAATGCACCACAGTTTACACTAACGTTGCAGTATTTATTACAGTTGATCAGTTTACTATACTACAGTATTCTGTAGCATTCATTAACAAAGAGTTGTACACATTATACACTTTACCATCTGGTTCTAAAACATGTTTATTGTAAATTACTATAGTATTTCCCCATGCAGATATCTTTCAGACATCAAGGAATAACCGATAAAAGCATACAAAAGCGTGGACGCATAGTCTACATTATTATTCATTTATATTTGTAAGAGGGAAAAGTGCTCCACATTAATAACCGTCTAGTTTTGTCGCAAGGGTAGTATTTCTTTTTTGTTGTCAATGAACTTGCCATCAAACAAACATTCCCCGCTGCTGCGCATATAGGGTGTACTCGCACTATGTACAGTTGCCTTGAACCGGGCCAAAGCACGCTTGTCCCCTCTCTCGTCTTCCCCGACGGCCCGCACTCACATTACATTCGGGCCTGCGCATGCTTACGTCATCGATAATGCGCTGTTCAGTAAGCGCTTTCGCTCAGCACAGTGGAGATTTTCTTTAGTTATATCGTTTAAGTCGTTTGATATGCGGTGACACGCAGTCAAATATTTTGCTGAACAGATCAGCCACTTTTGACGCTCATAAACAATCATGAAGTCCTCGTGCTGCAGGAATTAGGAGATTTGCTATTGGATATTCTATTGGATTTTGTATAAGTGTGGTGGTGTTTGTGTCTGATTTTTATATATTATATTTATACACACAGCTAGGCCTGTATATAATCTTTATTGGCGTTGTCAAACGAATTATCGAGTTCAAAAAAAGTTTGTACACATGGATGTATTGAAAAAATGTTTATTACATGCCGCCTTTTCTTCCATTTTTTTCAGACAGTTTCTTGAAGTTTTCCCTCGCTTTGAGCAATAACTTTTAGAAGTCCATAAAAGCTGTTCTGCATTTTTTATTTTGGCAGATTTAAACAATTATAAACGACACCAAACAGAAACATTTTGATGTTCTGATAGCAATTCCTATGTAGAAGTGTCATTTTCTGCCCTCCATCTGAATTTCACACGTCATCAATGACGTCATGCGAAAACAACCTATAGCAAAAGATCAAAAGAAAATCAGCACACTGCCACTCTCAAAAGTCTTTAATATCACTCACAATTAATATCTAGTTAATTATATTAAAGACATTTGAGAGCTAAAGTGGCAGTGTGCCAATTTTCTATTTTTGATCGAGCATCTGCTTCCGAGATTTTTTAGATGTGAGCACATTTCTGTTTTTTTGCTTGCTTGAAAACAACCTATAGCACATTAAAGTCACCTCACAACACGACCTGTGTCATTTACACTGTCATCTCATTCTAGTTTCATTTCACTAAAGGCAAGGTTTTCCTGGAACTGTTACTGGCATTTCCTATTGTACTGGAAGTTTTTTTTAACAGTGTACATGTGACTAAAGCGTAGTTTGCATGATGAATGATTAACACTAAGACTTTGTGGTATTAGTGCGAAGGAAATGTAAACAATTCTGCTTGGGTGTGTATGTTTTTTCCCAGCATGAATGCCCTTGATTAAATTTTATTATTCGCACCTTTGGGAATTCCCTTCCTGGTTTTAATTCTCACCTGCTGTATTTTCCACTCAGTTTCAAATGATATAATGGCAGCATGTGCCTGAAGGCAAGATGAGTAAATCGGGTAAAAAAAAAAGAACTAATATTTACTATGACCATACTTTCCTATTTGATTGATTACATTTAAGAATTGCAAGCATTTTTTTGTATTACAATTACCTAAAATGTTACATTTAAATATGCAAACAAGGCATTAAATAATTTGCATATTACATTCATAGCACATAATGTAAACACTGGTGAGTTGGGTTCAAAATTATTGATGTATTTTTAGACAAATTAGAGTGAAGGGTTTTTACAAAGGGGATTTTGGGAATCTCTTTTAATCACCCCATAATTCAAAATATATTGCAAACAGCTAGAAAAAAAGTTGCATATAATCAGACAAATTTTGTATGAACTAATTTATTCATGAATAAAACTGTGAGGTGAGGTTTAGTGTAAGTGCAGCTAAAGTTGAGATGTATGGCTTAGTGCAGAATAAATCACTCACAAGAAAACAAACAAAACAAAAAAAGTATTTTACATATTTCTTTAAAGCCAAATAAATAAATAAATACAAATCAGTGAATCTGCCTGCAGTGTCTTGTCTTGAATCAGCTTCCATCAGGTTAAAGGGAATATTTAGTTCTGGAGCTCAATCTGACCAAATCTTTCATTTTATCCTGTTATCCAAAGTAAATAAGCTGCTGCTGCCCACTGGTGGCTACTTGATGCACTTACATTTCATGTGTGTCCCATCAGCTTCTGTCATTTGTGGCTTTCGTGATGGAGGAGATCGTGTCCCACTGTGCGTCTTGTGGACCGCTTTACTTCTTTGAGTTTGTGAGTTGCACAGCCTTCCTCTTCACACTTCTGCTCCTCATCCTTCTGGCCACAACTCTCCACCAGAGAGTCGGAATTCACTGCTGGCCTACACTGGTAAGTAAAAGAGTAAATAATAATAATAATACTTTAATTACAATAAATAAATAAATGCATGAATGAAATGAATGTATTATTCTTAAAATTACTACTACTACTATTATTATTATTATTATTATTATTTGTTATTACCAAGTCAAAACTGTTTTACTCTATTAATTATTATAATAATAATTTGTAAATAAATATAATACAAATTCCATAATCCATTTAAATTCTCTCTCTCTCTCTCTCTCTCTCTCTCTCTCTCTCTCTCTCTCTCTCTCTCTCTCTCTCTCTCTCTCTCCAATTCAATAGTTGCTTTATGACAAATGTATTGCCAATGCATTTATACAGTTTACATAAAAAAAAGAACAAGCATATATATATAAAAATAAAATTATTCTAAAAAAATATAATATTTAAAAAAATTGTTTAATATAATAAAAACACAATAAACAATAAATAGTGTGAAAAGTCTCTCTCTATTGTTTTGAATTGAGTTTGAATCAAAATGATTATTGAAAGCTATAATATAATGCTGAACCTGTTTTCCCCCATAGGATTTTACATACACATCAGGCATGGCAGTCATGTTCCTCATCGCCAGCATTGTATTTGCAGCAGGCAATGGTCAGACGGGCTTGGAGCAGGGTGCAGTGGTATGACACTGTTATTTTATAATATCGTTGCTAACCATTTTAATTCATTTTTATTGTTTTGTTTTTCGTTTTCATATTTCAATTGGCACTTAAATTCCTGAGTAATAAAATTTGGTTATAATATAGACTTTCTAAATGTGGAAAAAACGTTCTCTATATATTTTTAATAATAAATAAATGAATAAATACGTTTTTAAAAGTATAGAAAATCAAGTAAACATATATAACTCCAACATATGCATATGTGTGTGTATTTATATGTTGTGGCTATATATGCATATGTGTGCATGTTGTGGTTATATATGCATTTCATTTTTGCAATTTTCTGTTTTAGTTTTACTATTAGTTAAATATATTGTGGTTGATTTGTATTTTAGCTGATATGATAACGCAGCTCATGACCAGCTTGTACATACAAGATGTAGAATTGGCCACACTTACAGACTCTTATTTATTTAAAAGGGAAGAGAAACCTGTTTGTGAGTTGTATAAGAATGTTTGGTAACACTTTAGTTTGTCATGATTCATGCTATTAACTAGTGGCTTATTACCTGCCTATAATTAAGTCATTAACCGTTCATTAGTAGTTATAAAGTATGATCTTATTCTCCATCACTAATCCTTCCCAGTGGTGTAAAGTAACAAATTACAAATACTCAAATAACTGTAATTGAGTCGTTATTTTTCTCAGGAATTGTAATTTACTAAGTAGTTCTAAAAATGTGTACTTTTATTTTCCCTTGAGTAGATTTTTAGTGCTGTATCAGTATTTTTACACCACTATTTTCCTTCAACATGCAGTCACTACTTCATTTTATTCCTGTTGTCTACGGGGATTGGCTAAGTGGAAAAATCAGTCCTGTGATTGCCGTCCAATCAAATTGCACATAGAAAGTAACAACCTCAAGACATGGGCACTTTATAAATGCAGCAAAGTGTTTGGAAGCATTATAATCGTCCAAGAAGATGTCCAAATTCTTGACACGCACTAACTCAGAGACTGTTTAGACACTGATGAGAAGATGACGTTTACTGTTTGACGACTAAAAACATGGCTAAAGGGCCTTAAACAATAACTTAATCCACTACAGAATGTTACATTTACACATGCCTGCACAAATTGCATGTAAACGCATCAGCATAACACTCACTACTTACTAATCTTGAGTACTTTTAAAAGGGCTACTTTTTACTCATGCTTTGTGTAATATTTACAACAGATACTTTTACTCTACTTGGACTACATTTTTGGTCCAGTAATGGTATTTGTACTTTTACTAGAGTATGATTTTTCTGTACTCTTTCCACCACTGATCCTACCCAAAATCTAAACCCAATTTCTACCTTAATAATCTACTAATTAGCTGCTTACTAATAGTTAGTAAGCTAGTAGTGTTAGTTCAGCATGATATAAACAAAATGTATTATTATTTTAACAAAATGCATATTTTAAATGATATTTTAATGATGAGGAATTTTACAATATCATTGATCAAACTGAAGGATCTTATATGACTTTTTATCAGTGTTGTTATCTGTATGTTTTTGTATAAGGCATGTTTGTTAAGAAACCGTAATGATAGTAAATTATAAATTTGAATATTTATTGCTGTTGTTGCCATGAATATAGCCAATGCTGCTGATATGGCATTAAAACATGAATAATGACAACACAGCTGCTTCTGTTAGCTAACATTCAACTGTCTTTCCTGTATTACAGGCATTTGGCTTCATGTCCACAATAGCCTTCTTTGTAGACTCTGCTTACTTTGTGAAACTGCGTGGTATTCCTTTCCTAAAGAAAAGCAATCAACAAGAAGGCCAAACAGCAAGACAACCAGAGAGTGAGAAACTTAATGCTAATGGAACAGAATCAGCTTGAGGCCTGGTGGCATTTTCACCAGCATCCAAATCCAAAAGCAAACAATTTTTTATTGATATGAAATATTTTTACCCAAAGCAAAAAAAGTCTTAAGTCAATTTCAGTCAGTTGCATACTGGCATTTTTGTCCAGTTTTATATTGTGCCTAAACTTTTTGCCTTTGTATTACATGAGTCTTAATTTCACAGGTAGTATTTTAACACGGAATTGCCCATATTTTTACTGTACACAAATGAAGTTATCATGTCACAAATGAAGTTATCACTATTTTTGCGTGTGTGTTCTGCGCCATTTTGGACATGAATTTTTATGGATTAACAAGTACAAAAATATGCACTGTACTCCATTATAGAGTACTGTTTTTCTGATTTTAAAAATACTTTTATACGCATTCCTGAAATAATATATTTTGGAGAAAATCAGGGTTTGATCATGTTGAAAATATTAATTTACTGTTGCCTGCTTTTCAGCACAGGAATTTGAATATAATATTGATTAAGAGGCAAAGAAAATGATTAAATATTTTTTGTAAACCCTTTTGGGACAGGCAGGGGTGGATTTTACCAATAAGCGAGGTAAGCGACCGCTTGGGGATAAATATCTAGAAATATAAATTATACCCATAAACTATATAACGTCGTTTTGGGACATTTTTGGGATGGGCAGGGGCAGATTTAATCAATAAGCGAGGTAAGCGGCCGCTTGGGCCTCCCGATAAATACCTAGAAATATAAATTGTACCCATAAATTATATAACATCATTTTGGGACACTTTTGGGACTGGCAGGGGCGGATTTAACCAATAAGCGAGGTAAGCGGCCGCTTGGGGCTCCCGATAAATACCTAGAAATATTAATTATACCCATAAATTATATAACATCGTTTTGGGACAGGCAGGGGCGGATTTAACCAATAAGCGAGGTAAGCGGCCACTTGGGGCCCTCCCATAAGTATCTAGAAATATATAAATTATACTGTTAAATTATATAAGATCGTTTTCTATAATATTTTGTATGGCGAGGGTTTTTAACAATTTTGACATAATTATTACATCTGCCCAAATTTGTCCCCCACCCCAATCATGGAGCAGCCCAGCAGTCAAATCATTAGACATTTAGACATAATAAATATATTTCTTTATTATTTTTAGTTGTGAATTTAGTTTAAGGGTGACACGGTGGCTCAGTGGTTAGCACTGTCGCCTCACAGCAAGAAAGTCGCTGGTTCGAGTCCCGGCTGGGTCAGTTGGCATTTCTGTGTGGCGTTTTCATGTTTTTCCCGTGTTGGCGTGGGTTTACTCCGGGTGCTCCGGTTTCCCCACACAGTCCAAAGACATGCGGTGAATTAAATAAACTTAATTGGCCATAGTGTATGTTTGTATGGATGTTTCCCAGTACTGGGTTGCAGCTGGAAGGGCACATGTAAAACACATGCTGGATAAGTTGGCGGTTCATTCCGCTGTGGGGACCCCTGATGAATAAAGGGCCTAAGCCTAAGAAAAATGAATGAATGAATTCAGTTTAAGGTAGCAAATTATTTAATTATGTAGCGATTGCTTTATGATAAAAGGTAGAAAATGTAATTGAGTGATATTATATCTATAATAATATGATATAATAATAAATAAAAGTACAAAGGGTGCATTTAAGGAATGTTGGGCCCCATGGCTGGAATTGTTTAGGGCCCCTAAATCACTAAATCTGCCTCTGTGGACAGGTAAATATTACACTGTATACACACACACACACACACACACACACACACACACACACACACACACACACACACACACACACACACACACGTACGTCATCCTGAAGTCAGTTATACTGTAAAAATGTTTATTGAGCTGTAGAAATGAATGTGGCGACAGCAGGATGACATAGTTTTGGCCCTGTGATGATCATGTTTCGCTGTGCAGGGGTGTACAGTCATAACATTTGTTTGTTTTTATTGAATCAATCTGTCATTTTTATATTGTGTGGAACTCGAAATGTTGTATATTTTCTTCTGTGCTTGATCTTGTTCCATGTGAGCCCAGATTGTGTGTAAGATAGCGTGTTTATGCTATGAATATGAAGTGTTAAATTGAATGGATGTCTTACAGGTCCTTCTTTATTGAGAGGTGTGTGCGTTTAGGCCCTGTTGTGTTTGTTTAGATGCCCGTGGAATTGAACGGACTGCAAGTTTTCCAAGACACTAATCTGCCTTACGCTTTCACCCCGCCTGCTGTACGATTTGACTGCTGCTTTCTGTTATATAAGCGTTGTGTATATTTTACAATCTAGATAAACTGAACATACTGTAGCCACTTTCTGCTTAAGATTTGAATCGAGTGTCTTGTTAGGTTGCCAAGGATTTTTTATTTTTATTTTTAAAATGCAAAGACTAGTTTGAATTCCAGCATTATTTCTACCTTTAAACGTCACATGGAACATTTTACAGCACTGTATATGAAAACATCTGCCTATTCAATTTAAGCAATAAATAGATCATGGGCTCAAGAGAATCAGACTCCTGGTTTTATATGTGGCCTGTTTTGTAAACATATGCAAAAAAAAAAAAAAAACTGTCAAAAAAAAAATCAATCAATTTACTCATTCTCAGGCCATTCTTAGTGCTTTTTCTCTTCAGTGCAGCATTAAGGAAGATTTTTCTATTATATATGGCAGTGTTTCTCAACCACGTTCCTGAAGGACCACCAGCACTGCATGCTTTGGATGTCTCCTTTGTCTGTGACATTCGTTACAGGTCTTTCAATCTCTGCTAATGAGCTGATGATCTGATTCAGGTGTGTTTGGCTAAGAAGACTGGAATATGTGCAGGGCCTGGTGGGCCTCCAGAAACACTGCTATAAGGCAATGCTAAATTAACTAATGCAGAGGTAGTGAATCGGTCTGTTCAATGAGAAGTTTGTTGTTATTTTTAGTGTATGAACAGCATTATTTACCTTTATTAGCATTGGCAAACATTCCAGGGTGCATTGTTAGCTATTACAAGTATCAATTGTTGTTTTGACTCTTAAAGTGCCAGCAGCCATTGACTTCCATTTTATGAATTGCCAAGGACCACAATTTCAGATTAAAATCTTTTAAAGTGTTCTATTAAAGAAAAATATAATCACCTACATCTTGGATGGTTTGATGGTGAGTACATTTTATAGCATAGTATAGCAACTTTCCCTTAAAAACTTTTAAAAAAAACAGAGCGAATTCTATAATATTTAATCTACTCAGTGTGTTTTTTTTGGGTCAGTCACACGACAAAAGACTTCTATTTTAAACATTAGAAGAGTTTGTTTCTTCTGTAGATTAATATACAAATATATGAACTAGGGCTGCACAATATATCCTTTCAGCATCAGTATCGCTTGGGTGGGTCCTCAATAGTCACATCACAGGATATGCAATGTTAAATTGAGATTATATTTGATCAACAATTGAGAACACATGAGATTTTTGGAGTCAGTGCAAAGTATAACCATAACAGAGTGAAACTTTATGATTTGCATGTGTCTTAAAGGCATATCAGGAGAGTGTAAAGCATTTAGGCATAATAACCCTTTGACTGCCGCTCTACCAAACAGTTGACCATGTTTTTATTGTTTTAAATAATGACTATTAAAGTAATTTAAAGAATGACTGTTTTAAATAATGGTTTACACGCACAGCATTGTTGGTTTACAAAAAACAAATCAAACAAACGTAATCATGTTGCACTACTACACTTGATTTTGGTTTTATTGTAAACAAACAAACAAACAAAAAAGCATGTTAAATGAGAATCTGAAACATTTTATGGCATACTTCAAAAAATAAATGTTATTAAGTATTACATTTTTTTTTTATTTTGAATAATTATTTTTAATAAATTGGTCTTACACTTCATATTTTCAGATTTGTCATAGTGTTACATGGTGTTAATTCCGGTACTTTTACCATAAACCAACATATCAACCATTTGGTAAAGGTTGATATTTTAGAAATGATGGGATTTGTTGAAAAAAAGGCATTGAGTGTGTTAACGAGCGACATTAGGAGTTAAGAAATGCAATCCAAACATTTTTCTTGGCGGGGCAGTTAAAGAGATAACGAACAACATTTGTAACTTTAATGAAGAATACATTTACTGAATTATTAATACAATGATTATGCAGACTATACTGTGTTTTTTTTTTTTACATTTCTGTACCTGAATACTGTTTGACTCTCATGAAGCACTGTTTATTTAACTTTTTTCTCTGCTCTATTGTAACTATTCTTGCAATTTGTTTATTATTTTTATACATGACTCACCGTCAATCTAAATTGATGATTTTTTTTTACATTCCAAATATAGCTTAGCTAATCAAGCCATCTGATTAAATTATATATAGCAGAAATTCAAAATATCGCAAGATCTTCCCAATATCGTGCAGCCCTAATGTGAATGTTGATTGATTATTTGTTTATTGATGCCCATTTGTCTTTTGGAAGCTAAACCATTTTCCCCAAAGCTAACACAAGATGTCGCTGCTTGCAAAGGTACCTTCAACAAACGTCTGAACACGCCGTTGAAGATCACTTTTACCTCCGGTAAGACATCCGTTATTGTTTTGGTTTGATGGCAGTTTTGAACAACGTTTTAAGTTACATATTGCCTGTAAAGTACATATTTTACAGCAGAACTCATAATTTATGAATGAAAAAAGAGGCAGTTATAGTAATTTAGCCTAGTGTTTTTAACCATAGGCTGTAAAGTCTGTTATACTGTATGTGTATTACTAAAGTAGCATAGGCTACAGTATTAACTACAGTGAACAGAAAAACGAATAAATACTGTATACATTAGTTTTCACTACAGTAAACTGGTTTAGGCTATTGTAGTACACAATACTAGTTGCAGAAATGTACAGTGAGCTGTTTACTGTAGTAGGCTATTATCACAGCAGGTTTATAATTACAACAAAATATCAATTCAAGTAAGTTCCTTTATTATAGTATGGTTCAATCACTATAGTAAGACCTACATACTACGGCTTGACGTTTATCTAAAACCTGACCATGAAACCTGACTAGCAGATCACACCATTTTGGATGGTAGCCTATGATATTACGGCGCGTTGGGTTTATGTATGATTGTTTACATGCTAATGTGGGGTAAAAACAACTTGTAGTATGATTCGGTGGTCTAGTCTTATTTTTTAACCAATCAACTTAGAAAGCTACAATAGTTTAAGCTGGCTTAGATATTTTTAGCAAGTATATTTAATATCATAGTGGGTAATTTAAACACTTAAAACGTACATTATAAAATACTATTTGGGAATTCATATATTGCATATTTATTTAATTAGTAACTAACGAGTTGTTTTACCTGTAGTTCCCTCCCTCAAAGTCCGCGTGTCCGCTGAAAGAGTGAAGCGCGTGAAGGGGAGGGACCCGCGCGCTACATGAACGCGCTGTACTTTACTTTCACTCATCTGCACAGCGGGTTGAGGATGGAGCTCGACTCTCTGTATGGAGCATATTTCTGCCCAGTGCTCTGTGTCTGATGACAAGCAGCGAAGCAACAATTTGCCTGGATTAAATTTTCATGTTCGTTAAAGGTGAGTACCGCTCTCTCATCTGTCACTGCAGTCGCGCTCCCGAGCGCAGGTGCTTCATACCGGCGCGCGCTTTTATTTTATTTATTAATCACTTTAGAGTAAAAGAGGATGGCGTTTTTGTAATTAACTCGCTGCTGTAGAGAATTTGATGAGATGCACTTGTCTGCTTTAGGTGTTGCACTATTGTATGGTTATATGCTTAGGAAGTTGTTAATGTTATGTGTTGTATTGGGTGCAGTTACACTGGCTTGCATGATCATAGTTTCATTGAACTTTGTATTAATTAATTTTGAAGACTAAATGTGCTTTAAGATAAACAGGAGAAAAACCCATGTTCATTCAACTTCATTAGCCCATACAGGCTTAAATCTGTTAAACTGCACACCTGACTTGGACATAAAACATTTAAAAAAACAGAAGATGCTTTTAAATTACGTATATTAATGATAGGTACTGTAGTCTATGACTTAGTTTTATTTTAAAATCGTTACCTAAAATTTCTTCGCTCAGCCTTCATTTATAAAGACGCGATTCCTTCAGTGTCCAGATGAGGGTGAACAATTAAAGCAGGTGATGTGCTTGGTTGAGACAATCCAGAGTTTAATATACGTCACATATCTGTAGATGTTGAATTATTTTGATATACATGTATGCTCATAAATTCATCGTTAGATCAACCTATTTAGTTAACATTTAATGAAAATATTGATCTGGCAGGACTTTACTGTAAAAATACAGTGACCATATTACAAGCATTTTGGTAACTGTATCATTAATTATGATATAATTTTACTGTACCAATTAAAAATGTACTGTAATAACGTGACATCATGATGAAAAGTTCAAATTCCACAATAAAATTACATGTATTATTTTTTAAAATAGCAATTTTTGCATCAATATTCAAATGTTTGGAGACAGTAGTTTGTTTCTAATACCTTTATTCAATAAGAGTGCAGTAAATTGATGCAAAAAGTGACAACACAATCATATTTTTAAGGTTTTATATAAAAAAGCTGATTTTTTTAAACATTCTATTTATACAAGACTCCTGAAAAAAAAGGTTTCCCCCAAAAAAGTAAGCCATACATCTGTTTAACACTGATAATTAGTAGTTTCTTGACCACCAAATCAAGATATCACACTGTAAAGTATGGTAACCTGCTATTCCTACCTTAAAGGGACAGTTAACCCAAAAATGAAATTCGCTTAAAACTGAATAACCCTCAAGTGGTTCGAGACCTTTATGAGTTTCCACAAAAGAAGATATTTTGAAGAAAGCTGAAAAGCGTTAACCATTTACTTGCATAGTATTAAAAACAAATACTAGGGAAGTCAATGGTTACAGCTTCCCAACATTTTTCAAAATATCTACTTTTGAGTTTAACAGAAGAAAGTCATAAAGGTTTGAAACAAGGGTGAGGAAATTATGATATAATTTTCATTTTTGGATGAACTGTCTCTTGAAAGAGTCATTTCTATCCCCTTAACACCGTCTTCTGTTTGTTAGATCAACATTATTTATTAACATTTAATGAAAATATTGATCTGGCAGGACTTTACTGTAAAAATACAGCGACCATATTACAAGCATTTTGGTAACTGTATGTTTAATTATGATATAATTTTACTGTACCAATTAAAAATATACTGTAATAACGTGACATCATGATGAAAAGTGCAAATTCCACAATAAAATTACATGTATTATTTTTTAAAATAGCAATTTTTGCATCACTATTTAAATGTTTGTAGACAGTAGTTTGTTTCTAATACCTTTTTTCAATAAGAGTGCAGTAAATTGATGCAAAAAGTGACAACACAATCATATTTTTAAGGGTTTATATAAAAAAGCTGATTTTTTAAACATTCTATTTATACAAGAATCCTGAAAACAATGGTTTCCCCAAAAAAGTAAGCCATACATCTGTTTAACACTGATAATGAATAGTTTCTTGACCACCAAATCAAGATATCACACTGTAAAGTATGGTAACCTGCTATTCCTACCTTAAAGGGACAGTTAACCCAAAAATGAAATTTACTCAAAACTGAATAACCCTCAAGTGGTTCGAGACCTTTATGAGTTTCCACAAAAGAAGATATTTTGAAGAAAGCTGAAACTGTTAACCATTTACTTGCATAGTATTAAAAACAAATACTAGGGAAGTCACTGATTACAGCTTCCCAACATTTTTCAAAATATGGAGTTAACTTGTTAACAAATGTTCGGCAGCGGGACCACGCCTCACTTTGCCTCCTTAACCAATCAACTACTCCCTAAAACTTAATTAAGGCAGACAAGCTTTATAGCACTGTTCTTCTCATTCTCTCGAACCCACCCTCCCTCTTTCTATTTCCTTGCTTCCCATTAACAATCCTTACAACCCTCTCTTCCCTCCTAGGTTGAATCGGGGAGTCCTAATCCCTCTACCAAAAAATTACAGAGACGGTACCCCCAGTCTAAGTCTCTGGGCATCATCGTACACTCCCGATCAACCTACCTACCTGTTCACTATTTATCCTCTTACTTCCGTTCCCCTTTATCCCACTGTTCCCTTACCACTTCTTTTCATCCCTACAATAAATTCTAGCTCAAAGTGTGGTGTGGTCCATGCTGGTGAAATCTACTTTTGAGTTTAACAGAAGAAAGTCATAAGTTTGAAGGGAGGGTGAGGAAATTATGACATAATTTTCATTTTTGGATGAACTGTCTCTTTTAAGAGCTATTTCTATTCACTTAACCCCTTCTTTTCTTTGTTTTGTTGGTATAAATTGATGTATTATGCTGATTAAGTGATAGTAATAGACTGATTTCACGCGGCAGCCATTATTAACAGTGAAATCGAGGCTGCGGTGGGAAGAACTCTGAAAGTATAGACTGAGTCACACAGGAATGTTGTGTACCTGGCTGTATATCTTATCAGCGAAGAGAAAGTGACACAAATTTATGATTTCATCGCTTTCCGAGCGACCCGAAGGTCCGTTCTGAATGAATAGTGAAAATAAAAAGGGATATTTGACCTCATTTTCAGCTAAGTTAAGGGAAATGGCACTACTTGGCTAACGTTTTCTTTCCCAAACACACATTTTAGATGCTATTCATCAAACTCAAGTTAATGAACTGAGTCTTTAACTATATTAGAATAGTCACGATACAAAATTTCGGTAATGAAATGTAAAAAAAAAACGCCAATTTCTGGTTAACATTTAAGACACTGTTCATGGAGTTCTTAAACAGCGGTGATTGGCTATTGTGTTCACGTGCTCAACAGAAATCACTCTGATTGGCTGTGAGGTCATCAGTTCACCTCACCACTGTTTACGGAGTGCAAACACAGACGAGCGATCCGCTGATGAATCGACTGATCTTCACGGCTTTAAAACACTCCATTGTCCGTGTATGTGTGTTTTCAATCTGTGAAGAGCAGGAAGCTGATAACCTTCACAGGCATTCTGTTGAGCACTGGTGAATACTACGGCAAATCAGCGGTGTTTATGAGCGCGCTCAGCGGCGCGTAAATGTTAGCGGGAAATTGACGTTTTTAAAACTTCAGTGCAGGGACAACACTGTTAAAGACAACACGAAGATGTGCTACAGAGGACTGCATCACTTTATCGCTCACCGGGTTACATAGGCTGAAGCAGGGAAGCGCCCCCACGGTGTTTACCTGGTGCCATGAACTGAAGTCTAGGAGAACACTTAAGCGTATCACTCTTAAAGAGATTATGATGTTGTTTGATGCCTAATATGCTTTTATTGGTTATATTAAACTAAACTGAATGATATTAAAGTGATGTTTACACCCTTTCTGCATTTTGAAGTCGCAGCAACAGCTGGAGGTTTATAGCACACAGCATGTTGTTGCAATGTTTACAGTGCTGAACCTATACTTCCAGCTTTCTTCCCACCGCAGCCTCGCTTTCGTGTTCTAAAATGGCGGTCGCGTGAAATAAGCGTATGGCTACTAAAGATGAATTTTTGCCACCACAGGAATAAATTACACCTTAAAATATACAAAATCAGAAAAGGGTTATTTTAAAATATGATAATATTAATGTTTTAGTAATAAAAGTGGGTGACCAAGGTATTTGCTAACAGGTAAAACATGCAATAAAACCAACACAATCTCACGGCAATTCATAACTTTTTGATTTAGTGGCTAATTCGTATGAATTCGTACAATCTAATTCATACAATTTAGTACGATTTGCTCATCACCCAAAGACGGTTGAGGTTAGGGGTGGGGTTGAGTGCCACGCCTCCTTTTTTAAAATCGTACATTTTTGTACGAATTCGTACTAATTAGCCACTGACAAAACGTAAAATACTTACATTTCCTCGTGAGATCAGGCTGAATAAAACTTATAATAACTCCAGATTTTAAATGATACATTTTAGTGAAGTTAACCAGCAGTTTTTACTTGATCACTCTTAGTGTGTTGTCACACACCGGTGTTGAAAAGAGTGAGTCTTAGTTGTAATGTGTGTTTCACTTAGCATTTTTGTGGATTCAGTTTTCATTTGTACCATTACTGTCTTAAAAATCCATTATCTCATATATTTTTTAGAGTATTGTTCGATCTCTTAAACAGCATTTGAGTTCTGGACTGACCTATACAGTATTCCATCTTTATTAGATCATTACTTACAGTTCCACGGGTGCCTTGTGTGTCACAAGCTTTTACTGCTCCTCCATTTATAGATTGTGTTCTGTCCCAACTAATTAGCCAACTTCCTAACGAATAATGAGCTGATTCATTTTCAATAGCTGCCTATGGTCTTGTTCTCATCCTCATAAAATCGAGCAGGCTGATGAGACGACGACGGCGTGCGAGTGAATAATTGGTTTGTTGTAAATGACTGGAAATAGGTCTAAATGAGCTGAGATGGCAGGATGCAAGACTGTGGTGAGATTCCAGTCGACTGCATCACTCATTCTCTGTTGAGAGCCATTATTGGTGTTTGTCAAATTAGGCACACTGGAAGCTAGGAGAGGAAATTACCTGCTGAGATGGGAGAGGAAAAATGTAGTTATCACGTCGAGAGAAAGGCGTAACACGGTAATGGGTTTCACAGGTTGCATCTGACATGGCACTCTTGATTATGTTTGTTTTTAGTGTTAAGTGAAATGATGCTGAATGCTTGGTACTTAACAATAATGTGTTGACAGCAGGTCATTAGGAGACAAGAGAACACTTTAAAACCTAATCAAACTTCACTGAAGTGAAAATAACAAGTTCTTTCGTCACATGTTTGAAAGTTTGTTCTCTGTAAGATTTAGATTTATGATTTTGAATTTGATTTATTTTTGTAATGCAATTTTTTTGGTATTATTACTCCTCAGTATCACAAGATCCTTTAAAAGCATTCTCTAATATGCTGATTTCGGGATTTAAGAAGCATTTATCGTTTCTCCAAAAATGCTGGGTTAACTCAATGTTGGGTTAAATATAGACTAATCCAATGTTGGGTTAATTTTCAAATTGAAATTTAATTCACACTTTTTACCTCAACCATTGGTTTGTCCATATTTGACCCAACGTTGGGTTACGACTATAAAGCATTAGTGTACAAATATATATATATTATTTGTGGAAACCAAAATACGTTTTATTTTTAAGTTTCTTTAACAAAATTCAACAAACAGGAATGGTGAGGATGAGGTGTCTGTTAAGTTTTGATAACTCTTCTGAAACCCTTTTCCTGATTTTTTTTGTGAATAAAATGCCTACTTTCCTACATCCAATCAGCTCGCAGTAGAAAAACACAAGCCACTCCCACTGTTTTCTCATTTAATATTCAGTTTCTCAGGAAACTGCATCACAATCCAAAAAAATGAAAGCGGTTCATGTGGAATTGAAATATGACAGTTAAACTGCCAATAGGTGACACACGTCTGTTTAAATGAAAGATTCATTGAATGATTTGTTCAAGCTGATTCACTTGTTTGACCAATCTGAGTTTAACCAAAGACTATATAATACACAAGACATGTCATTCATATAGTTTTGAATAGGGAAAGGTGTAACAGTCATTATGGCGAATTAAGCTCTACCTTCTAGTACAGGAGCGAATCAGCGATCAATATAGACCAGGGCTATTCAATTGGCGGCTCACGGGTCCAACTTAAAATTTGTTCCGGCCCTCCAAATAGTGTGACCAAGACATCAAAAATAAATTTAGTTCAGTCCAAAAAACAGCCGCTATACTGTAGTTATGAAGTGACGTGCGTCTGTTCAATACAGCATGAGCTGCAGTTAAAGGCTGCGCAGAGCATGAGTCACCTGACATTAAGCGAGTAAGTGGCACGAGCAGCCGAAAACATTTGGATACTTAAATCGTAAAGGCTTCTCAACACCGCGTTTCTGTTGCACGGATCGAAACTGCTGAAACTAAACAAAGTCCTGCCACCTGTGCGTTAGTTTAAAATTTCGAGCTTATCGCTACACCAAGGCTAATACGCACGCACACTGGATTAATTGTAGCAGCGGGCCGTTCACATGTTGCGTCTTTTCCGCGCGCAAGTTCGTTATTTCCAATATTTGAATATATGCCAATATGTGTGCGCAAGCGGAGTGATGCGCTCGCGCCTTCCAGATGCACCGAGTAGAAAACATCTCACACCGTAGCGGTGAGAGTTGTGCGTGGCTTTCAGTGCAATGTACACAAAAGATATGTTAGATGAATTATTACAATTATTAAAATAATTATGTATGGATGAACGCAGATGATAACAACAATTCATTTTAATATTAACCTAATCTAAAGCTTAAATTTACATAAGTCGTGATAACCGTGAAACCATGATTATTCTTCAGACTTTAATCGTACAGCCAAAATCTATAATTGTTGCATCCATAATTGTTATGCAGTTCAGAACATAACATATGAATGTGTCTGAATGTAAAGCCTACTTAAGCAATGCACTGCTTTTGTTGTGCTTTGAAATACAACATTTGAATGTTTATAAAAAAAAAAGAGTATATTGTACAATGCAGTTATATAGTTTCAAAATACAACATATATTAACATTTTAATGTAGAAAAATACAATATGGGTGTCTTAAGGAGCAAAAATACAACATATGGGCTCTTAAATGCTGTTGTGTCATCACTCATATAGCAAGTCATATCTCTATGGCCCCTCATTTGGGATGCTTTTCATGAACTGGCCCTCATGACAAACTAATTGAATAGCCCTGATATAGACTGACGTCTTTCCGGGTAGAATCTTGGACTAGATGTGTGCTTTTACGACAGTTTTGTGGTCAACAAACTGAATGTCAGTGAATACTTGCTTCACAGACATAAGAAATATATCCACATAGAGCTTGAAATCTATACCTTTTAATGAACCAACTATACTTTTTTGTCTTGTAATCAGTATGAAACTAACGCAAGGTACAGTTTGTCCTGTCAAACGCGCATCACATGACAGCAACTACTCAAACGCCCACCAACTTGTTAACAAAGGGTCACTTTCATTACTTCAGAAGACCAGCACAATCTGACGAAGCATTATCCAGAGGATGATTATGTGTACAATGGCCATAAATGAGGTTGGTGTCGGGATCTTGTTTCTTTAGAGTGCACATGTGCATTAGCTCAGGCACCTGAAGAAATGCAGATTTTGCTTGATTCGAAATTTAAGAAACTAAACTTATGAGACAATTGTTGTTTAACTTTATTGGTGATTCCAAATATGTAATGTAATCGTAAGCTTGGCAAGCAATTTTTGAGAGTTTGATGTTTTCCCATTTAGACAGAATGACCGAGCATACTGCCAGAGAGCAATTTCAAAGATGGCCGCTGAGTGAAATGACTTCCCTGAAAGGGAGTTTGGTTTGGCATCAAAGAACTTTTTCAAGTCAAACACAGCTATAGTCTAATGAATCATTGAATCATTTGGTTGGGTTTCCATCTTAATATGAAACAAACCTTTTCAAAGCTTGCAAAAAAAGAAAAAATGTAAATTAGTTGCATTTCCATCAAGTTATTAGAGCAGCTGACTGTAGTATTGCTTATCTAGTAACTAACAGTAAACAATAAACGTATAATGGAGATTATTTGTCACATGGGTGTATTATCGGCTGTCAAAGATTATTCAGCAAATGCATATCCATCTTATATAATTTTGCATTAATCCTTTTTCAAACAAGTCCAAAACCACCTCAAGAGAGCATTAAAACCTTTTTTTTGTTTTGCAAATTAATGGATTTAAAAAAATAATTTGGTGTTGCCATTACATTTCTCATGCGATACTTTAAAATATGCATTAACACAGGGTGATGGAAACCCTGCTATTGACTTAAATGGTTTGTTCAAAAACAGATTAAATATTAATGAAACGCTACAGTGTTTCACTGAGATGTGCAAATGTTTTGCGTTGACTTATTTGCTCTGGAACAGATTTTATTGGCAAAACAGAAAAACTCCCAGAATATTATGTTTGAAATGTAACTCGCTCAGTATTAACTTCCACTTATTCGATCTGTTGTGTAACATCAATACCACATTTGTGATTGTGCTCATGTGCTGATATTTGGGAAAACAAATCAACTAGAAAAGTTGTGAAAACGTGATATTTCTTAACATAAAATCTTTTGGTTTTTTTGTGAAGTGACTAATGTTAGCTCACATTTTGTTATAAAAATAATTAGAGTAGATGATAAATGTCACACACCCCATTTTAATTATTTTTTAAACGTCCATTTTTGAAAAAATGTAAATATCTTTAATATGATGTGTAACCAATGGCACTAAAACATTGAGGTTGTAGGGAATCTAATCAAATGAATGAAAAGATCTACTAAATACATAAACGATGGTCACACTTTACAATAAGGTTTCATTAGATAATGTTGGTTAATGTATTTACTAACATGAACTAATAATAAATAATACATGTACAGCATTTACTCATTAAAATTTAACATGTAACGCATTATTAAAATCCAAATTCATGCTTGGTACCAGTGGTGGAAAGAGTACGGAAAATTTATACTTAAGTAAAAGTACCAATACTTGCCCAAAAATGTAGTGCAAGTAAATGTATCTGTTGTTGTAAATATTACTCAAAGTAAAAAGACCTTTTCAAAAGTACTCAAGAGTAGTGAGTAGTGAATATTATGCTGTGAAAAGCTGATGCATTTACATGTAATTTGTGGATGTGTGTAAACGTAACATTCTGTAATGTATTTCCAGCAGGCACACAATATCATAAGACATTAATATTAGGTTAGATTTAGGTTGTGATGGCAGGTGACCAAAATTCAAAGTCTACCCAGCGTCTAAAGCAGGGATGTCAAACTCAATTTCTGGAGGGCCGCAGCCCTGCACAGTTTAGTTCCAACCCTAATTAAACACATCTGATCAAACTAATTAAGTCTTTCAGGCTTGTTTGAAACCTACCAGTAAGTGTGTTGAAGCAGGGTTGGAGCTAAACTGTGCAGGGTTGCGGCCCTCCAGGAATTGAGTTGGACATCCCTGGTCTAAGGACAACGTTATATTGACATCCATTAACGACATCAAATGATGTAGATATTTGGTTGATTTTAGGTTGTGTTAGAAAGTGACTAAAATCCAATGTCGAGCCAACATCCTAAACCAACGTCATAATGACGTCAAATACTGACATTTATTCGTAAGGTATGACAACCAAAATCCAACGTCTGATAGACCTCATAGTGGTAACGTCCACACAACGTCAAGCTGTAACATTATTAGACGTTGATATTTGATTGATTTTAGGTTGGACATTGATGTCAGCCTGATGTTGGGTTCTGATGTCAACCCAATTTTTATTTTCAAACAAAATTGGGGTACACGACATTGGGGTACAACGTCAATCTGACGTCATGTTGACATCTTGTGCCTGCTGGGTGTTTAAGGTCATTTCGGTCATCATACAGTAAACATCCGTCGTTTTTTCATCAGTGACATGCATCTAAACAGTCTCTGGGTCAATGTGTGTAAAGATTTTGGACATTTACTTGGACACTTTTAATGCTTGCAAACAGGTTGCTGCAGTTATAAATCACCCATCTCTTGAGGTAGTTCATTATGAGGCGATTTACCTTCTGTGTGTGATTTGATTGGACAGTAATCGCAGGACTGATTTTTCTAATCCTCATAGACAAGAAATAATAAAGTTGTGACTGCAGGTTAAAGGAAATTAGTGGAGTAAAAGTACCGATACTGCACTAAAAATGTACTCAAGGGAAAGTAAAAGTACACATTTTTAAAACTACTTAGTAAATTACAATTTCTGAGAAAAACTACTCAATTACAGTAATTTGAGTATTTGTAATTTGTTACTTTACACCACTGCTTGCTACCATTAGTTAATGTTCTGTGAGCTAATAAGAAGTAACAATGAACAGCTTATTTTCCTTAACTAACATTAGCAAAGATAAATAAATATTGTATTAAATGTATATTAATAATCATTTTTTTGTTCATGTTAGTAAATACATTAATGAATACAATTTTAATATAAAGTGTTACCTAAAAAATAAAGTATTAAAAGGTATGACAGTATATGGTTGGGTTTGTGCATTTATTTTGTATCATTACTGATTTTAAAGACACGTTTTTGTAGTACACAAAGTCTCGTTTTATCCATCTGGCAAACATGATTTGCATGTATTATTTTTATTGCTTCTTGACAAAATCCTATAAACTCTAACAAGCCATATTTTATGACTCTAATGTAAGAATAATCAAAGGCACCAGGCTCCGGAGACGCTCGTGGCCTCTGCCTTGGCACAAATGATTAAGCACCCAGAGCCTGTTCCTGCTGGAAACAAACAGAGCGGGCTTCACCTCGCACATACCGCTTCATTTATCAACACAGCTGATTTTTTAACACTGAGATCATTAGAAAGGGTTCAAACTGAATGCTTTGCGCTGTTTCTAAACCCATTACTCACAGCACAGAGAAACTGACTGTGGAGGAAAAGAGCCCACATAATTCAAAGAGTGAAACACAGATCTCCTCAATCTTGATGAATTCAACAGGCTGAATAACTTTAATCCACATTCCTGAATCTGTTTCCTAGAGTATTTTACTACAACAGCTGTCATGTTGTATGCTGGTGCATGCACTTAAACGGGGCCTTTTATGCAAAAATCACTTTTATAAGGGGTTTAAACACAGTTGTAGGGCAACAGTCTGTGAATATAACCAGCTTCTAATGGTATGAATTAATTATGTTATAATCACACTTCATTAAAACAGTCTGCAGAAACACTTTGATTGACATTCTCCCTTTGTACGTGTCATCAGAGGGGGAAAGACCCGTCCATTAGTGATGATCTCTTCCTCATTAGCATAAACAGCCCTGAGTGAGAAGTAGCCATCTGCCATTAGTTTTCGCACTGTAATGGCAGCAACTAAGAGGCATTATAACTGAGTTTCAGGATGAACACTAGTCTCCATAAACTACAGACTTCTGAGACACTTCGTTTGACATTTTCAGTTTTTCACAGTGATAACATTAGTCCTGTTTTAAATCTGCCACTATGCTGATGCACAGGCGTTTGTAGCTCCTCCCTCTTTTGAAAAGAGCACAATCTCATTTGAATTTATTGCGACAGTAACCAAAATGGCGTAATGTGGATACATTTCCAAAGAGTCAAAAACATTATTTATGGGGTATTTTGAGCTGAAACTTTACATCTACACACTCAAGGGACACCAGAGACTTTTTTTTACATCTTGTATAAAGGGGCATACTAGGTCCCCTTTAATGTAATCTTCTGATGTCATTAATATTTATAGCTGTAAGCATATATAAACAGGGATTATACAGCACACCAAAGTACACAAATGTTTGAGAATTGTTTTCAGAGGTATATTTTATATAATAATATATAATATGTGTATTCTAATAACATATATTGCTTATAAAATGAAGTCAATATCTTACCTTGGCTCATTTTTAATTCTTTCTTTGAGTAAAATCAGAAGTGACAGCAGGTTTGCACTGCTACAGAAGTAATCTTTTTCAAATAAGCGCTGCCCTTTTTAACTCAAATGACTCTGAAAAACATTCAAAAGTTTTCAAAAAAAACATTAAACCAACATTTTATAAATTTTTATAAACTTTTTTTTATTATTCATCATTATAAAGTAAATAAAAAACATATACAGGCAAAAGAGAATGAATACCCGTGGAGCAAGAGGATAAACTGAAGATGTAAATGAACACGTAAATAAATAATGTCAATAATATCCTGTAATAGATAGTTGACCACGCCTCATGATAGACTTGAGTTTTACATCAAGATATGATTTCGAATTTTTTTATGGGACCTTGATCTCTGCTCTGTCGACATTTGGTGTTGAAAATGTAACGTGCAAAAGAGCAAAGAAAAAAGTAATATAAACTGAGTTTTCAAGTACAGATATTGGATATTAAAATGTAAAATAACACTGTATAGTCTTTATCTTATAAATAATTAAATACAGTTCATCTTTGTTAAACCTCCAAACCCAACGCAATCTCGCGGCAATACGTAACTTTTTGATTTAGTGGCTAATTCGGTTGAATTCGTACAATCTAATTCTTACAAATTAGTATGATTTGCTCATCACCCAATGACTGTTGGGGTTAGGGGTGGGGTTGGGTGCCACGCCTCCTTTTTAAAATCCTACATTTTTATACAATTGAACTCGTACGAATTAGTCACTAAACTGACAAAACGTAAAATACTTTTCCTCGTGAGATCAGGCTGCCAAACATTATAATTTCATGTGCCCGAATGCTCTAAACTATCTTAAAATGCTCACACAGTCACAGGTCTTAAAATGGGATTGCTAATGAAAAACTTTTACTCTATTATAGTTAAACTTAGCAGTGTTGCAAATTGTGGCTCCTGGTCCACTATAATCCATCCGTCCGTCCATCCGTCCGTCCGTGTGCACAATTTGAAAGCATAAATAAATAAAAATAATTACAAATTATAAACTATAGGAAACTATTAACTTGTCTTGGCAAGAAATAAAAAATTGTTTATAACATGATTGCCTTTAAATTTATAGCCTTGGCACATTTTTATATACAGTAGGTTGCAGTATCTGACAAGTTAGTAGCATTCTGATGAATTTTGCAGCCACTTTTATTATGGCACAAGATCAATTGATTGTTTAACTTTATACAACCTCAGTGTATCATCAGTAACCAATGGTATTCATTTTGTTTTGACTGTATACAGTATACATATTACAGAATTATTACCCCGCTTTACATTTTTTTTCTTTTTTAAATATTTCCCAAATGATGTTTAACAGAGCAAGGACATTTTCACAGTATGTCTGATAATATTTTTTCTTCTGGGGAAAGTCTTATTTGTTTTATTTTGCCTTGAAAAAAAGCAGTTTTTAATTTATAATGAACCATTTTAAGGTCAAAATTATTAGCCCCTTTAAGCTGTATTTTCGACTTTTGATAGAACAAACCATCGTTATACAATAACTAATTACACTAACCTGCCTAGTTAACCTACTGTAATTAACATGTTAAGCCATTGGATGTCACTTTAAGCTGTATAGAAGTGTCTTGAAAAATATCTAGTAAAATATTATTTACTGTCATCATGACAAAGATAAAATAAATCAGTTATTAGAAATGAGTTATTAAAACTATTATGTTTAGAAATGTTTTTTTCTCTCTGAAAAAAATAAACAGGGGGGCTAATAATTCAGGGGGGGGGGGGGGTAATAATTGTGACTTCAACTGTATATTGCATTTCAGTAATCACTAAAGACCAGTTTCAGCTAAAACACTTCTTTAGTGTTCCTCTGAAGAAAAAAAAAATCACCTACATTTTGAGTGGCCTCGGGCTGTGTAAATGAGCAGATTTTAATCATTAGGTCAATAAGCACCCTTCAAGCAACCCTTTAAGCGAAAATATAAAAGGCTCTGCACATGAGATACTGAATTACAATGCCGTCAGAGAGTTTTGAGTGTTGATAATATTATGGTTTTCATACATTCAGTTGCAACAGGAAGAAACTTTCGCAAACTATCTTGAGGAAATGGTTTATATCCATTCTGACAGCTTCCCTGTGGAGACCCTCTGTATAGGAGGGTTTGAGAGAAGGCAATCTGCCTTTTGTTTATACCCGTTTATGATTTTTTAGCATGACTGAAGTATTTCTGCCGATGTAACCATAACTGTGACCGCATCTCAAGAAACTCATAATAACGTGACAGCAAGAGTCAGGTGGTTGAAGTTACCTGTCAGCGTAATCCAAATTAACTCATCATTTGCTGAATAGCAGTTGCCAAGCTAGCCCTTTAATACACTGTGTTTATTTGTTTACTTGCTGCTTGATATTTGTATTGTATGACAAGCCCACGGAATGTGTTGCTGCCAGGTACTTGCTTGTAAAATACTTGTCAAGGGATATATCTAGTACAGCTAGCAGCAGATAACCGTTCGGAAGTGCATGCTTGCCATCTGTTTACCTTGGCAGTTTTACATATGAAAACCAAAGCTCTGTTTTAACTCGCACTGCACAAGAGCATCTGCTAAATCCCATAAAGCAAATTAAAATTCAAGTCTTTGTTTACTCAGTTATGCTCGTACAAACACATAAAAAGGACAGTTTTAGAGTTTCTTAACACTGATGGTGATAAAATGAGAGTGAACTTAGGCAGTCAAGCTCATAAAAGGCTGTAGAAACACCATACTACTTGTCCATACAACTCCATATTCCTTAAGTTTGAACTTTTTAAACAAATTGTTGTGTGTTTTTCATTGGGGAAAAGTGGAGATTACAAGTTTGGAATGACATTGGGGTACATACTGTAAATAATTTACAGTAATTATCTGTTTTAACCACACTATTGTGGGATTTGTTTAAAGGCATCACAAAATAGATCAGGAGAGGGTTTTCTTCAATTTCAAAAATATTAGTAATTTATTAGATACAAATGAATAATTCGAGGACAGAGCTCTGGGTTACGTTACCCCAATGCAATACAAGAATTACATTCAGGAGGTTCACAACTAGCTTACATTTCCCTGACTCCAGCCTATATACACAACTGATATTAACAGGTGGAGTTTTGGTGTAACGTCACTTATCAGTCATTCTGCTGTCCTTTGGCTGTTTCACCCAAACATACTTCCTCTTTTTGCAACACTTCTCTGCGTACCAGAACTGAACAGTTAACTTCTACAAGCATCCAGCTCCTTGTGACATGTCTAGACTTCTTATTAGACAGAAGTCTGGAGCAAGACCCCCCCCCCCCCCCCACACACACACACACACACACTTTGTGTATTCTTATTCTGGTATTTCCCTCTTGTCAGCAGTTCCTTCTAAGAAGTATGCAACACAGTAAAAAAGAAGAAGTATGTTTGGTTAATATATAGTATCTTACAAAAGAAAAAGATTGATTAATCTGTTGTTAGTCTAAACATTTTTTCTAATAAAAAATAAAGAGACAAAAGTAAAAATATAAATTCATTTTTCCCCACATTTGCTATTGGTTGACCTCCTAAACATATTATTAGATGCATCATTATTTGAAAAAATGCAAAATATTGCATCATTTTTTACATATACTGTATGTGCCCTCATAGCCTTTAATCAAAATAACTTTTCTTCCCTGTCTCTCTGATAATACGAAAGGGAGGGAAAATTCTTTTGATTAAAGGTTATGAGGGCACGTTTATGTAAAAATGATGCAATATGCAATATGTCATTTTTTTTTATTTGATTGTGTTATTCAAAATGTTTTATGTGATTGTAGCTCTTTCCCTTTAAATGAGTATAATGAAAATTACCCTATAATGTAGTCAACCTACGTTGGTGTATTTGTCTTTTTGATGATGAACACAGTCAGAGTAGTTTTAAATTCTATCTTGGGTCTTTCCTGTTGTTCAATGGTGTTGGGTAGTGGCCCTTTTTCAATCTTCCAAGTTCATAAATTCCTTGTAAAACTAAGTTGTATGCTGCCAGGGGGTTAACACATGTCTTATGAAGTGAATCAATGTTTTTCTTGTAAAAAATAATATTTCTAATGGTGGCACTGTCGCCTCACAGCAAAAAGGTTGCTGGTTCAAGTCCCGGCTAGGCCAGTTGACATTTCTCACCGTATTTGTGTGGGTTTCTTCCGGGTGTTCTAGTTTCCCCCACAATCCAGAGACATGCGGGTTAATTAAATAAACTAAATTGGCCATAGTGTATGAGTGTGTGTGAATGAGGGTGTATGGGTGTTTCCCAGTACTGGGTTGCGGCTGGAAAGGCATCCACTCCGTAAAGCATATGCCGAAATAGTGGGTGATTCATTTCACTGGCGACCTCTTAAATAGAGACTAAGCCTAAGGAAAATAAATGAATGAAATATTTCTAATTTAAAAATTTTAAACTAAAATCAATGTCTTCTAGCAGCTGCCAAATGCAAGTTCACAAAAATGTCTTGACTGACCTCGACATATGATGCATTCATAAAAGAGTAAGCGGATAAACTGTGTAATGCTCTACAGGTACGACAGGTACAGATCTGTGCTAAACAAACTGGTTGCTAAGTGGTTCCCACGTCTATTCCCAAAGCTTCTGCTACGGATGCATCTTATGCCATGCATCAAAGGTTGACCCAGAAATCAGCCAAGAAATTGTCAAGAACGCACATTCAACAACCACAAAAGTCAGTGATTTGAGTTCAAAATTGAAAAATTTGAAATATTTTGTAACAAAAACACACATTGATCCACTTCATAAGACATGCATTAACCCCATGGCTGCGTATGGTTAGTTTTAGTTTTCCGACAGATTTATGTGCTTTTTGAGGCTTCAAAAATAGCCACTATCCAACACTATTATACAGCATGGAAGAGTCAGAATACTAGAAGTAAAGCACTCCGACTGTGGTCATCTGATAGAAGAAATTAGGGCTGGACAATATAACAAAACATTATTGTTAGTGTGATTATAGTATATGGAATAACCATATTGTAGAGAAGTGCAATAAATGAAATGAATTTTATGTGCCAAGCATTTGTGCGCTGCATGCATAGATTGTTAATCCAAATCTGACCAATCAGATGGGACCTTACTATCTTCAACCCCACCTCTCTCCAGTAGGTGCTGTTAGGTGAACCTAGAACAAAAAAAAAACAAAATTTCAATGCCCAGCAGGAGACAAGAGAGGAAAATGACAGCCGATTAAAATGTTATCACTCGATTGAATGAGCGTTATCAGTGGTTATCAGCTGATAGATACGTATTGGCCAGTAGGGGCCTTCTCCGCCTACTGGTAGGCTCAGAAGGCTGTTATCAGCCATCCACATAGTTAATCAGCTATAGATCACATACGGCAGGGCTATTCAATTGGCGGCCCGCGGGCCAAACCCGGCCCCCAAGGCCATTTGTTCCGGCCCTCCAAATAATGTGACCAAGACATCAAGAATAAATTAAGTTCAGTCAAAAAATGCCCGCTATAGTTATGAAGTGACATGCGTCTGTTCAATACAGCATGAGCTGCGCAGAACGTGAGTCACCTGACAGTGGCGAGAGCAGCCGAATACATTTGAATATGTTTGTAGAAAAGGTCTTTTGTACAATGCACTGATATCGTTATTAGTGATGCAACGATTAACCGATTTCACTATTAACTGCGCTTTAATTCGTCTTGGTTAATTGATCGTAAAGGCTTCTCTAAGCCGCATTTCTGCATTTCTGTTCTGCCGCACGAAACGAAACTGCTGAACAAAGTTAAGCCAAGTTGCCAACTATGCGCTAGTTTAAAGTTCCGAGCTTGTCCACCGAAGCGTATACGCACACACACTGTAATAACTATAGCCACGGGCCGTTCCCATATCACGTCTTTCCCGTGCGCAAGTTTGTTATGTCGTAAGAATATATGCCAATATGCGGGAGCAAGCGGAGCAACGCGCTCGCGGCTGTCTGGGCGCTCGCAGTAGAAAACATCTCATGCTGTAGCGGTGAGAGTTGTGCTTAGCTTTCAGTGCAATGTAAACAAAAGACATGTTAGACGAACTATTATTAACATGATTATGTATGTATGAACGCAGATGATAACAACAGTTAATCTAAATATTGGCGCCGACCTTCATAACAATAATTATTATATTATTTTCTCTCTTCCTCTCTATAAACACACATAAATGTGTAGCCCTATAAGCACAGAAAAACCTACAGCATTAAAATATTACTAATGAAAATGCCTTTTAAAGGTTTTTTGATATTAGTTAGGGATGTCCAGATCTAAATCTAGCTAATATAAAGCTTAGATTTACCTTAGACATGATAACTGTGAAATCCTGATTATTCTTCACACTATATAATCGTAAAACCAAAATCTATAATTGTTGCATCCATAATTGTTATGCAGTTCAAAACATAACATATGAACGTATCTGAATGTAGAAGAAGCCTACTTAAGCAATGCACTGATTGTGTTGTGCTGTGAAATACAACATTTGAATGTTTGTTAAAAAAACTTATTGTACAATGCAGTGATATAGTTTCAAAATACAATATATTAACATTTTAATGTAGACAAATACAATGTGGGTGTCTTAAGGAGCAAAAATACAACATATGGGCTCTTATATGCAGTTGTGTTATCACTTATATTGCAAGTCATGTCTCTCTGGCCCTTCGTTTGGGATGCTTTTCATGAACTTGCCCCCGTGACAAACTAATTGAATAGCCCTGACATACGGCTTGTAACGAGTCAGGTGTATGACCCCTTTAAGAGCATGCACCCTTTTTTTGTGTTGTTGCTATGGTTGCATTAAACGCGATCCCAACATGTATGTGAGGGAATGTACTGTTGTCCGTTTATTTTATTTATTTTAGTAACATTAACTCTGTGTGCAGCATTTTGTTTGTAAAGGACAGTATACCCATTTCCTAAACAAAAAAATACCACTGAGGGAAATCGCCTTTGCAAACTTTGTTTATTAGAGGGTTGTCCATATCACACCATATGCAGGCTGGAAGTTAATGAGAATTCTTTATATTATTTATTAAATTTTCCATTAATTGTATTTTATTAATGTCTACCCCAACCCTAAACTCAACCAGCACAGTAATATAAAAGCAGATCTGCATCTGGAGTCTTCTCTATTAGTACAGCTGATTAACCATGTGGATAGATGATAACAGCCTTTTGAGCCTACTAGTAGGCGCAGAAGGCCCCTACTGGCTCATATCTATCAGCCGATAACCACAGATATCGCCCATTTAATCGAGTGATAACATTCGAATCGGGTAAAAACGACAACAGCCAATCTGAATTTCTGCTAGGTTTTTAGTAATTCATGGTATTTTCAAGTCTAAATGTTTTTTTTTTTAGATTTAATTAGCTCTGAAAAATATCTATTGTCTGTTTATTTTAGTATGATCATCAATCAAATCAATGATTTTAAAATTGTTGATAAAATAGAATTTTTTAAAGTTAGTTATATCATAAGAAATATCATTATTGCATCACTCAACAACAATATCGCATATTGCATATTATCATGCAGCCTTGAAAGAGAGTTGTATACACAGAGAATGCCATGCAGGTGAATAAATTACAATGTAATTTTCATGTTTGGGCAAACTATTCCCTTAACACCCTAATAAACCTCTGTCTTTTTGTCAGATTTTCATATACTTCTTTGCTTCCAATTAAAGTTGGTCATGTTGTGTTTGCCAGCCATCTGGATGGTTTGGTGCATAGCATATAATACTTTAACAAAGACTCAACATGAGGACTTTTCAATGAATTCATTAATTCTTGTCCTTACAATCATCTGAATATCTTGCACTAAGGCTTTGTCTGTTGGTGGTTTTCTTGTGGCCCAGTAGGGCATCAGAGCCATAATTGTAGTGATCACAGCCCCATATATCTCTGCCAAAGCGAATGAAAGCCAGATGGATTGTGTGGCAGAAATTGAGTCATTTTATGTGGATTCCAAGAAGCTGTGTTCAAAAATCCAATCCATGTTTCTCAGCCTTCATTCACCCTCCAAAAAAAAATAAATAAAAAAAATCCACGATGCATGAAACATTTTGGCTGCCTTTGCTTTATTCGCCAGGATGCTGTATAGAAATGTTGCAGAAAGCAGGAGGCCTATTAGACTAACATTGTCAGATCGGTGGACAGCATCGGCTCCGTGATTATAGCTGTTGTCGCAGGGAGTTCCTCAAATCCTCATTGACTCTCAGCAGCAGTGAAGAGAGCGTATGTACCGGTCTGTCACAGGAGTGCTGCTTACCCACGTCCCGTCAGCTCCACTCTCCTGAGACTGACACTTCAGTGAATACAGAGAGTTTTTAGTTCACCACTGCCTGTGAGGATACTCCCAGAATCCTCAAGCAGCCTTTTGAGAATGTGCAGGTCTTGCTTAGTTGTCTATGTAGATTTTCAACCAGTAATGGCCTAGAATTCTCACCTGCCACACGGGAGACCTGGGTCTGGGGCAGCACGGTGGCGCAGTGGGTAGCGCTGTCGCCTCACAGCAAGAAGGTCGCTGGTTCCAGCCTCGGCTGTGTCAGTTGGCATTTCTGTGTGGAGTTTGGATGTTTTCCCCGTGTTCTCGCGGGTTTCCTCCAGGTGCTCCGGTTTCCCCCACAAGTCCAAAGACATGTGCTATAGGTGAATTGGGTAAGCTAAATTGTACATAGTGTATGTGTGTGAATGAGAGTGTATGGGTGTTTCCCAGTGATGGGTTGCACCTGGAAGGGCATCCACTGCGTAAAACATATGCTGGATAAGTTGGCGGTTCATTCCGCTGTGGCGGCCCCAGATTAATAAAGGGACTGAGCCGAAAAGAAAATGAATGAATGAGTGAAAATTGTCCATAGTGTATGTGTGTGAATGAGAGTGTATGGGTGTTTCCCAGTTATGGGTTGCAGCTGGAAGGGCATCTGCTGCGTAAAACATATGCTGGATCAGTTGGCGGTTCATTCCGCTGTGGCGACCCATGATTAATAAAAAAGAGACTAAGTCGAAAAGAAAATGAAAGAATGAATAATATTTGCTGGTATAGGAAACATTTATTCGTTCACTTCTGCTACTTTGACTTTGCATTTCAATTCGTGCGTAAATTGCACTTGATCTGCAAATGAGCAAATACACTGTAAAAAAAATGCTGGGTTCCACACAATTACTTCATGTTGTCCCAACACAAATCGATTAGGTTAACTTAATCGTTTTTACAAATTTAAGTGGATTGAACATAAAACATTTAAGTTGGCCCAAAAAACACAAAATAATTGTTTTGTTTCAACTCATTTTCGTTCATTCATTTTCTTTTCAGCTTAGTCCCTTTATTAATCAGGGGTCGCCACAGCGGAATGAACCGCCAACTTATCCAGCATGTTTTACACAGCGAATGCCCTTCCAGCTACAACTCAACACTGGAAAACTGGGATATTTTTGTATAACATGCCTTTATTACCTTTTTTTTTTCTCTAAGGTTTTACAATAAATTGAACCCCATTACCCAAAACTTACCCCAGACAGGTTTAGGGAAAAAATTAAAATTAAATAATAATCATAAAATTTTTTATTACAAAATCTAATCAAACACCAATTCACATTCCACAACTTTTAAAGCTTCTTCATTATCTAAAATTTTCACAGTTTAAAAACACCTCCCAGATATCACAAAATTCAGACCCCCCCCCCCCCCCTTTTTTTTTTTTCTAATTCCTAGAAAAAAGATGATATAATGCATACATAAATGATTTTTAATGTTCATACGTTTTAAAAAAATCTAAATATTAAAAACTTTCAAGAAACCAGGGCTTGACAATAACTTTTTGATCGCCAGCCACTGTGGCTAGTAGTTTTCCAATGTTACTAGCCCCTCGTCATTTTCAATAGCCACAATTTAGTTGTTGGGAAAATATATTTTATATGCATAAATTTGACTTTGGCATGCTAAAATTACTTGATTTAAATATGTGTTATGTCCCCATGCCTCCTTAACTTTTTTTTCCCATGACTTTTTAGGGCTCAACACTAAGGATTCACCATTTTTTTTCTCTGGCCACACCAAACTAATTATTTTCTTGCCGTTTAAAAAAAAAAAATGTGTCAAAACAAGCAAAATATAGCTGTATACACTTTTATTCAACAAAAATGTTCTTACAAAAACAATTGACATTGAAAAAAATGTATTCTCATTTATCTAAAACTATACACAGTACTGTAGTTTGTCCAGGCTTAAGGTCCCAGATCATCAGCTAACTATAGATACATGGGGAATTAATCTCCTATTAAAGCAATGTTATTGTAAAGGTGATAATTTAACCATATTAACAAAAATAACTGGAAGCAAAAGAAAGCAGCCAGGTGAAAAACATTCTGTGTGCGATAATGAAAGGATGATCAGGTGCACACGGTTAATGTTAGGCCCATTAATAATCTGTTCAAAGAATGGTAAAAGCAACCGCTGCTGCTTACAAAAAATCTGGAGATCTCTTGAAAGCAGCAGGACTCTGGGTCCATGATTTGCGTTTTCAAGCATGGTTGCTTTGCGCAAGGAAACGGGAGCTTTTAAGCACTCGCGCGCTTCAGATCAGCTGTGCCTCGCTCACAACATCATTGAGTGAGGATCGCCTGTGTCTCACCGTGCGCCTGATCATCCTCATTCGGTATTTACCTGCTTTCTTTTGCTCGCGCTAACAGTTATCAATAGTGCTGCTTCTCAATTCTAAGATCACATTTGCGTGCATATTGACAAACGCCCTAAAACTAAAATTCTAGTCTTCAGGGACAAATATAAAATATTTTCAACCAGCCGAAGTGGCTAGTAGGGGTGTCTGTCCAACCTGCTACAGCTGAAATCTACCCGCATTTGGCGGGCTGGCGGGTGTTAATGTCAAGCTCTGCTGATGACCGTTAAACGCATCATAACAGGCTTGTGAAAAGGGTCCATTTGTAACTTTTTGATTTACTGGCTAATTCATAGGAATTCGTACGATCTCATTCATACAATTTAGTACGATTTGCTTATCCCTCAGTTTTTTTTGCCACCTTTATACAACTGAACTCAACTTAGCCACTAAAATGACGAAATGTAAAATAGATACATGTTTCCTTTAGAGATCAGGCTGGTTAATCAGGTTTAAATGTTAACCAAAAATGTTAAAGTTCTAAAATGTTTTACAAAATATTTTTTGTCAGTTTGATTAATGTACAAAAAATGAAAAAATTGAAAACTGACAAAAATGACTTTTGCTTCTTGTTCATTTATTTAAAATGAGCTGAATCAACACAATTCTTAAGATTTTTTTTTTTTAGGGGGACAACTTTTATTTTCAATTCACTTAAATTTGTAAAAACAATAAAGTTAACTTCATCAATTTGTGGCAGCATGGTGGCTCAGTGGTTAGCACTGTTGCATCACAGCAAGAAGGTCACTGGTTCGAGTCCTAGCTGGGTCAATTGGCATTTCTGTGTGGAGTTTGCATGTTCTCCCTGTGTTGGCGTGGGTTTCCTCTGGGTGCTCCGGTTTCCCCCACAATCTAAAGCCATGCACTATAGGTGAATTGCGTAAACAAAATTGGGCGTAGTGTATGAGAGCATGTGTGAATGAGAAAGTGTTTATGGGTGTTTTCCAGTACTGTGTTGCGGTTGGAAGGGCATCCGCTGCGTAAAACATATGCTGGAATAGTTGGCGGTTCATTCTGCTGTGGCGACCCCTGATAAATAAGCGATTAAGCCGAAGGAAAATTAATGAATCAATGTGTGTTGGGACAACATGAATGCAGCATTTTTTTACAGTGGAAGTTGCAGGGCTCAAACGGTCATGGAAAACCTGGAAAAGTCATGGAATTTTTAAATGGCATTTTCTAGGTCTGGAAAAGTTTTGGAAAAACAGAAAAACCCACAAAGTTTTGGAAAAGTCATGGAAATTAGTTTAACAAATATTTGTAAACTTGAATTAGGGCTACGCGATATTGAAAAAATCTGACATTACAATATTAATACAATTTTATTTCTGTGATACATATTGCGATGTGAATACAACTTCACCAGATGGTTTAACAGGTTTATTTGGATTGACTGGGGGGATTTTGTAGGGGAGTGAATCTTGAATAGTATATAACAAATAAACTACAAGTATAGATAAATAAAATATAGTAAAGATAAAAGTGAATTATAGTTTTCAGGTATTCACTACTCTGGTAAAGATATTGAATAATCAACACTACATAGTCTTCATTGTATATTATTTAATCTTTTTTAAGTTACAATTTTTTTTTTTTGTGGCCGGATGTTTTAAAATTTGAAATATTGAAATGTTTACACAGTCACAGGCCTTAAAGGAACTTACTCAAAGATTAAAATGTGCTCACTATTTACTGACACTTTACTTGTTTCAATACTATATGAGTTATTAAATTATATTCTTTTTGTGTTCATTTAAAAAAAAAAAAAGAAAATTCATAAATGTTTGAAACAAGTGAAGGGTGTAATGAAAATGCTAAGTAATGTTTGGGTGAACTACAGTATCTCTTTAAAAATGCAGGCAGATGATAAACTTTTACTCCATTATGATTAAACTCTATATTAAACTATAATCCCTTTATTGCATATCCTGTGATGTGACTATTGTGGATGCACACATTGCGATATCGATGCTGAAATGATATATTGTGCAGCCCTAACTTGAATATAGTTTAGTTGTCTTTACTTCTTTTCTGTCATTGGTCAGAAACTTGCTCTCACATTGGTAGTGCTGTGTAAGCATTATCAAAATCAATTTTACATAGATATAAAAACTAATTTAAACAAAATAGATTTTTGCGTGTTCTATGATATGCTGTAATAAATTTGAACATCATTGTTTTTCTTATTATTTACCATGTATGTAGACATTACATGAAACATTACGTCATGAAAATGTGTTTGAAAGTTCTGGAAAAGTCATGAATTTTAGTAGTAAAAATGTGTATGAACCCTGAAGTTGAGTTGACTAGAAAAGTTAAATTGATTCAACTAAAAAATGTAAGGCAGCAAGAATACTTTATTTTACAATGTGAAAATAACTATTGAGGATAATGGGAAACCAGAACAGTAAAGTAACTGTACACCTTAAGATAATAATAATTTAAAAGTAAATATTTCATTTTCATCTTATGGAGAAAAAAACTCATAATTTTCTTTATACAAAATCACATTTTTAAAATGTAAATTGTGACCTATATTTGTTATGAAATTCAGCTTACACCTGCACACCCTTTGCAGAGTCAAAGAACGTTATTGCACTTTTTTGTCCTTGTATGTGATTTGTATTCATAGTGTAGTAGATAGATCGGATGAAGATGGGCGAGTTGAGAAAATAGATTGAAACTCCTTTCAGCCGCATGAGCTCCAGAACTCAATATATATCATAGTTTGGCCACTGAGGTTCTACATTTCATTTAAAGACTATGAAAACTAGTTTTTCTTTCACTGATGAATCAAGCACAATACAGTCAGAGTTATTTATTAAGAAAACAAATGTGCCCATTCTTATTTAATGTTGTCTTTATAGCCACAGGGAACCAATAACTGCCACCATTAGATTCTAATGGAGTTTGATTGAATGGCTCAGTGCTTCCTTTTGTATAGTCAAGAATTCAGTCATAAATGAGAGAGTCAGTCATGAAGCAGGTCCTCAGGGGCTTATGATGAGGTTATTGCCTTCTAAGAGGTCCTGTCATATTTTATTGATTTATTTATTTTAGATATGCTCCTGCTTTGTTAACTTTTAGTCTAGTAAAGTTTAGAAGGACACTGAAACATACAGTTTATATGTCAGAAATATAATTTTGGGGGCGGCACGATGGCTCAGTGGTTAGCACTGTCGCCTCACAGCAAGAAAGTTGCTGGTTCGTATCCCGGCTGGGCCAGTTGGCATTTCTGTGTGGAGTTTGCATGTTCTGCTGTATTCGCGTGGGTTTCCTACGGGTGCTCCGGTTTCCCTCACAGTCCAAAGACATGCGATGTAAGTGAATTGGGTAAACAAATTTGGCCATAGTGTATAGAGTGTGTGTGTGTGAATGAGAGTGAATGGGTGTTTACCAGAACTGGGTTGCGGCTGGAAGGGCATCCGTTGCATAAAACATATCGTCACCTTAGAATTATAAGGTTCTATCTGACATTTTTCTCAAAATTGAGTTATTGACATATTCTTAATAAATGACAACTTATTTACATTATGGGATGTTTTTTTATAAGTTGTTTACATTTTAAGACTTTTTATAAAAACAAAAAAACAAATGTCACACACATACTGTTTGCCATGGAATGCAAAAACTTTGAAGCTCAATATCTCAAAATCATTCATAACGCAGATAGAACCTTATAATTTTAAGGTGACGATATGCTGGAATAATTGGGGGTTCATTCTACTTTGGCGACCCCTGACAAATAAGGGACTAAGCCGAATGAATATAATGTTGGAAACTGTGGTCTTTATATGTTTGTGAAAAATCATGATTTTTTTTTTCAGGATGAATATAAAGTACAATAGAATAGCATTTTTTATTAAAATCATTGAATTACTAAATATGCAAAATACGAAATATACCCTTACTAAATAATAGTATTTATTTCTTTTAGAAGAAAATTATAATTACCACAAATGTATCACAAACTGTGGTTCATATATAAAGCAATGAGATCTGAAGGTACATTTAACTATGAAATATTGTTAAAATTTTTAGATGCAAATACAAGACATTTTAACTACACGACTAAAATTACGTTAAGTTTGACCTAAATTTAAGTTGACTTTTGACATATTTTTCAGGATTCATTTATAAGTGAAAACCTAAAATAGAAAAGTTGATATTAAAATCAACTTTCGGATGTTAAAACATTCAAATATTAAAACTATTTTATCTTAAGATTTACTTAAGATTTAAATTTTTTTAAAATATGAATAAAATAGAGTTAATAAATCATGCAAAGTGCTTAAATGTGATGTTCAATTAAGTTATTATTATTAATATTAATATAAATTGATATTATTAAGTAGGGCTGCACGATATTGGAAAAATTTGATATTGCAATATTTTATTTTCATGTTAGATCAAGTAAAAATATAATTTAGTTTTAAAATTCAGATAAAACAAGGTAAAATTAAGAGTTTTTCTGTACAACAGAAATGATCTCCCAGTGGGGTAATTTAAATAATTTTATTTCACTTTGAAATGTAGATCATTGGACTAGAAACAAGGACAAATATATTTTACGAATTATAATTTTTTTTTTGCATAAATCGTATAAATTTTATATGAATACAGCGATTAAATACAATTCTGTAGCTGCTGGTTAACTATAAACCAGATTTAACATTGCATATCTTTGTGATGAGACTATTGGGATTTGCACATTGTGATATTGTGCAGCCTTATTTATTACGTTTTTATATTGGCAAAAGTATGATATGAAATTTATATGTAAATGTATCTTAATATTATGCATATATAAAACCATATCCAATCCTATTGGATTAACACATTTAAGGTTTGTTTACAGTTTACAAAAAATAGTAAAGTTGATAAACTATTAAAGGGCACCTATGATGAAAATCATCATTTGAAAGCTGTTTGGACAGAACTGTGTGCAGGTATAGTGTGGGGTGATAAAGACAATAAGTCTCTTTTTTAAGTTTTCTGACATTAAAATAGGATCCAAATCCCTCCCGTTTTGAGGCCAATGTGATGTCTGAGTCTGTTTTCCTTGCCCAACAAATTGAATGACAGCCCCGTATTCTCTGTAGTAACGTGTATAATCATATCAACAAGTTAGGACATGCGCAAAGCAACTGGGATTAAAAGATCTGTTCAGCTTTCTGTGATCATCAATCATCATCAAATGTGATCAAGAATGAGTTTTACAAGTTTAAAATGTTTTTAAAGCAGTGCGTGTTTGTAATAAAGACGGTAAAATCGCTACGTAATTCATCACCACAGTTGCATGTCAGTATAATTATAAAAGAAGACGCTTCAATCCTGGTTTGTCAGTCAGGTTTATTTTGTATATTAACATAATGGATATCCATACAGCAGTGGATAATAATGTGTATCCTGTCACATTTGCCATGCGAAAACAGTGCAAAGTTAAACGCGCACACTGTGTGTGTGTGCGTGTGAACTTTGTAATGACATTGTGTGTGACTCATCGTTGCAGAAAAGCTTGAATTAAACCCACAACAAATACATCAAATAATCATTGGGAAAGTTCTTACTGTAGTATTTTTCCCAAACGTTACATGAGATCTGCTTCCTTCATGTCTGTCACTGTGCTGTTTATCTGATGCAACCAGAGATTGAGGCACACTCTGACAGGCATGTGGGAACGGTGGGTGGGGAGAACTAGCATTAAAGGCACAGGCAACAAAAATAGCTACAATGTGTTCAGAGCAGAAAATTCCAATGTTCAGAAATGTATAATAAATAATCTGATGGATGTTTTGAGCTAAACTTTACAGACACATTCTGGAGACACAAAAGACTTATCTTAAATCTTGAAAAAGGGGTAAAATAGGTGCCCTTTAGAGTGTTATATGCAGTATATTTACAGTATTCATTATGAAATGGCATACTTCATTTACTATTTTTTCACCAGTAAGAGGCTTTAATCAGTTTAAGTGTTATTAATGAGTGTAATTTAGATTTCTTGAGACTTCGTAATTGTATTTCAGCTGCAAACATTGTGTGTTTGTACACAGTATGAAGAAGCTGAAGTGAGAGTCATTAACAGAGACTGAAATAGATTGGAAAATGGCTGAGAAAACACTCAAGAGGCATAAATAGCATGCAGAAAAGGAAAAAGTGATGACGTAGTTTGCCGCCGGTGTTGAGAAGTTTGCACACATGTACAGAGGGAGAGAAGCGCTCACCTCAGTATTATCACTGCTGACCTATAATGTATGAGGCTGTCATCTGTCAGTGGGATATGGTGGGAGTGATGGATGACTTTGCACTGGTTGAGAATTATCCTTGCACTGAGTTGTTCTCTTTCACAGTGCAGTTCTCATAGGTCAGATCTATCTGTCTCTTATGATCTGCTTTGGGTCAGATTATTAGTCTGTGGGAGTCACAGATACTGATTCCTACTGTTTAATTCAATCTGACAGGAATTTTAAGCAGTGTAACTGTTAGGCCTCCATGATATTGGAATAAAATGGCATTGTGACAATTTGTTTTTTTGTGACATACACTCACCGGCCACTTTATTAGGTACACCTTACTAGTACCGGGTTGGACTCCCTTTTAGCTTCGGAACTGCCTTAATCCTTTGTGGCATAGATTCAACAAGGTACTGAAAACATTCCACAAAGATTTTGGTCCATATTGACATGATAGCATCACACAGTTGCCGCAGGTTTGTTGCCTGTACATCCATGATGCGAATCTCCCGTTCCACCACATCCCAAAGGTGCTCTATTGGATTGAGCTCTGGTGACTGTGGAGGCCATTTGAGTACAGTGAACTCATTGTCATGTTCAAGAAACAATTCTGAGATGATTCGTGCTTTATGACATTGTGCGTTATCCTGCTGGAAGTAGCCATCAGAAGAATGATACACTGTGGTCATAAAGGGATGAATATGGTCAGCAACAATACTCAGGTAGGCTGTGGCATTGAAACGATGCTGAGTTGGTAGTAATGGGCCCAAAGTGTGCCAAGAAAATATCCCCCACACCATTACACCACCACCACCAGCCTGAACCATTGTTACAAGGCAGGATGGATCCATGCTTTCATGTTCTGACGCCAAATTCTGACCCTACCATTCGAATGTCGCAGCAGAAATTGAGTCTCATTAGACCAGTCAATGTTTTTCCAATCTTCTACTGTCCAATTTTGTAGCCTCAGTTTTCTGTTCTTAGCTGACAGGAGTGGCACGGGGTGTGGTCTTCTGCTGCTGTAGCCCATTTACCTCAAGGTTGGATGTGTTGTGTGTTCACAGATGCTCTTCTGCATACCTCGGTTGTAACGAGTGGATATTTGAGTTACTGTTGCCTTTCTATTGGCTCGAACCAGTCTGGCCATTCTACTCTGACTTCTAGCATCAACAAGGCATTTGCACCCACAGACCTGACACTCATTGGATATTTTCTCTTTTTCGAACAATTCTCTGTAAACCCTAGAGATGTTTGTGCGTGAAAATCCCAGTAGATCACTTAAATCACCTTTCTTCCCCATTCTGATGCTCGGTTTGAGCTGCAGAAGATCATCTTAACCATGTCTACATGCCTAAATGCATTAAGTTGCTGCTATGTGATTTTCTGATTTGCGTTAACGAGCAGTTGGAGAGGTGTACCTAATAAAGTGGCCGGTGAGTGTTTATATTGCAGTATGATCTGAATAGAATAGATCTGTTTGAAAGCATGCAGTAGATAAATGAAGCAAAGTAAAGATACACATGAATTAAACAGTGTTTAATGGTATTCTGGAGAGTCTACTAGTGTTCAAATTGAATAATCAAATGTAAAATTACAGTGTAAAGTCTTCATCACTCAGATGCATTGTGTATATGCTTTACTAAAAAGATAGGGCTTTAATCTAGTTGTGAACTGAGCGAGTGTGTCTGAGACTCAGACATTATCAGGAAGGCTATTCCAGAGTTTAGGAGCCATAAATGAGAAGACTCGACCTCCTTTAGTAGACTTTGATTTTCTGGGTACTACCAGAAGCCCTGAGTTTAGAGATCTTAAAAAGCGGATTGGATTATAGGAATTTATCAATATTGATTAGCAGTCTGATGTGGTTAGTTAATAAAATTGAATATTTCTTTGGCAAATCAATAAACGTTTATCAATAAGTACTTTACTTTGAATGCATAAAAAAATCAAGTGCTTTATTACTCATGTAAAAAATGACTTTACAGTTTAACAAGAGCAATAATATATAAGTATATCTGTACTTTTACTCAAGTGTTTGATTTGTTTTCTTTTCCTGACACAGCTGATGAATTTTTATATGCCGCTTCTCTTTTGGCTGTATATCTGACAGACATGAAAATAACTTTAAAAATGTAACATCCAATAGTCATCCATCAGCTCATAAATCTCCTTTCCCTCTGTCTGCAGGTGCTGTATAATTTCAGTTAGCATAGCTCAGATGATGTGCTCTATATTATGACTGATTAGGATGATAGAGTTTCTGATTAGACATTTTCCCACTCATCAGCTCAATAAATTACAGTAGGGTCTCTATAGGCTTCTCATATGTCTCACAATTAACACACAGGCATAAAATATATTCCAAGTGAAAAATTATGGGGCATTATACAACATATTTTATCTTTACCAGAAATGCAAATATCCACCATGCATAATTTTGATTAAAGGATAATACTGTAGTGCACAACGATGTGAATTCTTTAATTCTGCCATAATTCTTTAATTGAATTAATATATTTTAATTCTTTAATAAGACTGTCAATTTATTTATTTACTTTGTTCATTCATTCATTCATTCATTCATTCATTCATATAAAAGTGTGAGTAAACTATTGTTTCCCCCCATTAAATGTTAATTCATAATTAATAATTTAACAATACAAATGACTAAATCAACTGCATTAATTCACATTATTTCAATCGATAGATAAAGGAAATTCAAATCTAATCTCTCAGTATTAATTCATTCTTTTGACCTCTTTCAGCACAAGCATCTCCTGAACCATGAGTGACATCTATGAGTCTGCAGCCAATTCTCTGGGCTTGTTCAGCAGCCCCTGCCTGACCAAAGTAGAGCTGCGGGTGGCCTGTAAAGGCATCTCAGACCGGGACGCCCTCTCCAAACCGGATCCCTGCGTGGTCATCAAAATGCAGTCCCATGGCCAGTGGCTGGAGGTGCGTAATCTCTGTTAGATGCATAAAATCTCTTGTTATGTCACAAATTAAATAACTATTCATGTCTCCTAATTGGTTATGGGAACCATGGATGCATTTTGCATTACACTCATTATCTTTTCACACATTACTTTACTGTTTTCTTGCAATTTGCCACTCATTTGATTTGTTTGTTTGGGAATATAGAGTGTAGAGGTGCTCCTACCTTAAGCTGTACCTCAAGGCCCTGATATACTACATGTACATTTTATTTTCATTCTTTTCTAATGGGTAAATCAAGTTTTATTTCTGTGAAATACTGTTAGTAATCATATACTGTAGATGGCACACAGATGATTCTGTGAAGTAAATACTTCAGAAAAAATAAATGCTATTAATATTAAATAATATATTTTAGACAAGAATAAAAATAAAACATATTCAATATATTTTACTTGGAATTATTTATGTTTACAATATCTCTTTGAGGAAATCAAATGTATTAAATTCAGTAAAAACAACTCAACTTCCAGATTTAGCATTTTTTTGCACTTTTTTATTCTATTTTTATCCTTTTGGTAACACTTTATAATAACTACACACTATGAATGATTTATTAAGCATTAGCAAATAGTTAATTCATTGTTTGTTAAGTATTAACTCTACATTAATAGACGTTAGTAAGCAGTTTATAACTGCAGATACAAATGCTGTATTCTTGACGTATTAATACTTAATTTGTATGTTAATAAATGCTTTATTAAGTCAGCTTCATCCAGTTTTGTGACCTAATCTAAAGTGAGGACTATTTATGCTTTATAAATCTAAAAAACCTAATAAATGACAATTAAAGGCTCAGTTATATTCTAAACAGGAAAAAAGAAAATAAATGACTTTATTCATTTCTATTCATTTGAAGATAGACAAATGAAACTATATCAAATGAAAAATAAACCTTATGCAAAATAAAATTACTGTATAGTTTAAACTTCGCTAAATAACTTTGAAATGTTGTATCATAATATATTGTTAAATTATTATATTGTTGTTGTTTTATCCAATTTTATTTAATTGTATTTATTTCTGAATGTATTTTGACACTCCTGTTATTCGGGAATGTTATACGTTTACAGTAATTTAACTTTTTAGATAAGATTGCAAACATTTATTGTTCATTTCATACTAAGCCTTTAATTGTCATTTATAGCATAAATAGTCCTCACTTTAGATTAGGTCACAAAACTGGATGAAGTTGAGTTAATAAGCATTTATTAACATATTAACATATTTAGTGATCATTACTATATGCCTGAACAATCAGATATATAAATGTTTATTTGAATAGTTTATTAATCATTTACTAATTCATTCTGAATGATTATGAAAGCCACCAACTACTCCTTAATATAAATGGTTAGTAAATAATGCAATACTGAATTTAGTAATGAACAATTAATAAGTAATAAAGTATGAAAATACAATTATTAAGCACATTATAAATGTGCTTATAAATCAAGAATACAGCATTTCTAGCTGTATTTATAAACTGCTTACTAACGTCTGTTAATGTAGAGTTAATGCTTAACAAATTATAAATTAAATATTTGCTAATGCTTAATAGATGATTCATAGTGTGTAGTTATTATAAAGTGTTACCAAACTTTTTATTTATTTTTATATTTTATAGGTTTCATCATTGCTTTTGTTGTTAGGTGTAGTAACGTGCTGTTTATGACATCGAGATTTCATTTTCTACTCAAAATGACACATTCATACTCTATCCCCCGATTTCACAAAAAAGGTTTAAGGCTAGTCAAGATTAAATTGCATGTTTGAGCTCTCTCAACTCAAAATAACTTGCAGTGAGATGAAATACGTCAGTGTCATTTTTTTCTCTCCAGGTGCACACCAGTAATATATTTTTCTAAGGCCATTTTTATAAATGTGGCTTAAATAGCCTAATTTAACTAAGGCCTAGTCCTGGCTTAATCTACTGTAAGCCCTGTTTGTGAAACTGGGCCTTAATTAATAACTGTTGCCATCATGTATTGTGTACCATATATTAAGGCAGGCATGAGCAAAGTTGATCCTAGAGGGCCGGTGTCCTGCATAGTTTCGCTCCAACCCTAATCAAACATACTGCACCTGCCTGTAGCTTTCTAGTGATCTTGAAGACACTGATTAGTTTGTTCAGGTTTGTTTGATTAGCGCTGGAGCAAAACTCTGCAGGAACACCGGCCCTGGAGGATCAAGTTTACTTATCCCTGTATTAACGTGTCTGTGTTTGGTTAGCCTTCTTTTGTCTGCATATTGCCCCATAGATTGTAACAAGAAATCTACATTGCTATTTACTTGTTTTTGGATTAAGCTACAACTTCAAATGCATGGCTATTGAGTGCTTCATTGTTTGACAAAACCGACAAAGACAGTAAAATGTATTTACAAAGTATTGCAAAGCAAACTTCAAACGATTAAGTAAAAATTCACTCACACTCACTTTTCTTCATCTTAGTCCCTGATTTATCAGGGGTTGCCACAGTGGAATGAACCACCAATTACTCTGGCATGTGATTGTTTTTTTTTATGTGGCAGATGTCCTTCCAGCCACATAAGTAAAAAAAAAAAAGAATGAACATTATTACTTTTATGTAACTTAGTTAAGGAAGATTTACTGAAATCCTTACATGAGTGCAACAACTTGCCAAAGTTTGTAAGTAACCAAAATGTAAGTAAATTCTACCTATTTTTATTAGTGCATTTGCTGCTGAGAGCTAGGTTTAGCAGATATGAGCTGTCCACTTTTCTCTCTGTAGCAAAATAGACTCGAAAAATGAGAGGAGAGGGAAGCATACAGCTTTGGAATACTGTGTTACTTTTGGTTAGAATTAGCCTACATTATCTAAGCATCTTTCATGTGTGTTCAGGTTCACAAGCTTGTTTTCAAACTCTCTAAACAAACTTAATTTTGGCCTAATTTTGTGACACCAGTGTGTGCTTTGATTTGGCCTAAATTATATTGGGCCTTTAAAGTATTGGGCCTTTAAAATTAAAAAATGAAAAATTGCTGTTTATTTACTCAACCTCAGTGCTAGGCCATCCAAGGTGTTTTATTTTCAGTAGTACATTAAAGGGGATTTTTTTTTAAGCTCATGAGATTTCTTTTAAATCATGAACAAATAATAAATAACAATTAAAAACAGGAAAGAAAAGCATCAGCTCAAGTGTTTTCAATCATTAGGAAAAAATAGAAAAAACACATTAGTTATAAAAAAAAAAGTTTTCAAAAATAATGGGTCAGAATTTTGTGAATATTTCCTGAAAACAAAATAATCCGCCAAAGGGGTAAACAAAATCTTGTTTTCCTTTAAAATAAGATAATTTTTTACTCACCCCGTTGGCTGATTATTTTGCATGTTTTCAGAAAAAACTCGCTTAATATTAACATTATTTCTGATAACAAGTCAATATTTTTTACTTGTCTGAAAAATGTTTCTTGATTTAATTTCAGATATTTGGACTATAAACAAGTCAAAAACTCAAAGTTTTTTTTGCAGTGCATGGTAATTAATTTAGTTTTGCCTGTATATGTTTTTTTGACTCTTAAAGTAAAACTTGCATTTTATGGATCACAAACACACACAGTTTCAGTTAAAAATTTATTTGATGTTCGTCTCAGAGGGCCTTGGGTTGAGTAAGTAACAGCATATTTTTGGGTGAACTACAGTGCATCCGGAAAGTATTCATAGTGCTTCACTTTTTCCCCATTTTTTAATGTTACAGCCTTATTCCAAAATGGATTAAATTCATTTATTTCCTTAAAATTCTACACACAATAGCCCATAATGACAATGTGAAAAAGATTTTTTGAAATTGTTGCAAATTTATTAAAAAATAAAAATCACATGTACAGAAGTATTCACAGCCTTTTCCGTGAAGCTCTAAATTGGGCTCAGGTACATTCTGTTTCCACTGATCATTCTTGAGATGTTTCAGCAGCTTAATTGGAGTTCACCTGTGGTAAATTCAGTTGATTGGACATGATTTGAAAAGGCATACACCTGTCTATATAAGGTCCCAGGGTTGACGGTGCATGTCAAAGCACAAACCAAGCATGAAGACAAAGGAATTGTCTGTAGACCTCCGAGACAGGATTGTCTCAAGGCACAAGGCTAGGGGAAGGTTACAGAAAATATCTGCTGCTCTGAAAGTTCCAATGAGCACAGTGGCCTCCATCATCCGTAAGTGGAAGATGTTTGGAACCCCCAAGACTCTTCCTAGAGCTGGCCGGCCATCTAAGCTGAGTGATCGGGGGAGCAGGGCCTTAGTCAGGAAGGTGATCTATAACCCAATGGTCACTCTGTCTGAGCTCCAGCGTTCTTCTGTGGAGAGAGGAGAACCTTAAAGAAGGACAACCATCTATGCAGCAAGCCATCAATCAGGCCTGTATGGTAGAGAGACATCCTGAGTGAAAACCTGCTTCAGAGTGCTCTTGACCTCAGACTGGGGCGACGGTTCATCTTCCAGCAGGACAATGACCCAAAGTACACCGCCAAAATATCAATGGAGTGGCTTCACAACAACTCGGTGAATGTCCTTGAGTGGCCCAGCCAGACCCCAGACCTAAATCCTATTGAACATCTCTGGAGAGATCTAAAAAATGGCTGTACACCGTCGTTCCCATCCAACCTGATATAGCTTGAGAGGTACTGCAAAGAGGAATTGGCAAAAATTCCCAAAGACAGGTGTGCCAAGCTTGTGGCATCATATTCAAAAAGACTTGAAGGTGTAATTGCTGCCAAAGGTGCATCAACAAAGTATTGAGCAAAGGCTGTGAATACTTCTGTACATGTGATTCTTCAGGTTTTTATTTTTTTTAGAAATTTGCAACAATTTAAAAAAATCTTTTAAAAAAAATCTTTTTCACATTGTCATTATGGGGTATTGTGTGTAGAATTTTGAGGAAATAAATGAATTTAATCCATTTTGGAATAAGACTGTGACGTAAAAAAATGTGGAAAAAGTGAAGCGCTATGAATAATTTCTGGATGCACTGTATAGCTTAAAACATTGCATATTTTGCACGTTGGTCATATTTTTTATGTTAAGTTCTGCGGTGCTCCCATGTTTGATATCTTGATATCTGATATCTTACAAGCTGTTTGTTCTTTTCAGGATAATGATATATACATTTTTTCACACACTTGACAGAACGTGAGAAAAGCATATGTTCACTCAGAAATCTCCCTGTCAAGTTATGAAGGCTTTGCCAGCTCGACCAGAAGGGAATCTGTTTTCACCTCTCTCTCTCTCTCTCTATCTCTCTCTCTCTCTCTCTCTCTCTCTCTCTCTCTCTCTCTCTCTCTCTCTCTCTCTCTCTCTCTCTCTCCCTCTCTCTCTCTCTATCCCTCTCTCTCTCTCTCTCTCTCTCTCTCTCTCTCTCTCTCTCTCTCTCTCTCTCTCTCTCTCTCTCTCTCTCTCTCATTAGACATTCACATATTCACTTATGGTGATTCTGTGCTTTAAGTGTGTGTGTGTCTCTAGTAAAGCAAAGCACACTGTAAAATCTTCATTTTGCGACCGTTTCATTCCTGTTCTCAGTGGACGTCCTCGTTCCTCCTGGAAATCCTGCTATGAAGAGCGTTTGAAGAACGTCTTCTGTTTAGCTGCACTGTTTGTTCTTTTATATGAGCCTGTTGCGTCACGCTTTTTAAAGTTTTTTTCCACCCAAAATTAAATGCCCTGAGATTTGCGCATTTGAAATTTTAAAACGGGTAACGTCATAAATAATAAAACAAAGAGTGTAAAAAAAGTCCTTGCTTGAGAGCGATAAGCTAATGCGTATTAAGAGGGAAATATCATGATATTTCGTTTCTCTGATGCTGCCTGAAGCAAATTTACATTTCTAGCTCAACAAACAAGAGCAGTTTGATTTATTGCGGTCATGATTGCATTTCTCTTCACTCGATTCCTCAGTATGGGGTGCGATTGCGGGTCAGAGTCATTTATCTGGAAATGTCACTTATACGTGCTATTGTGTCCAGTGGTCCAACGACTTACATAAAATATCGGTGGGTTTTGGCCAAATCTAATTGAAGCGGAATATCCCACTGCGGTGGTCTCCCTCTCTCCGTTTGATTGCTCATCTCTCACTTTCTAACTGTACACTGGGAGCCATTATCAAATCTTTAGCGGAAGTATGACGGTGTTAATTAAATTCGCTCTGTATGTCGCTACCAAGAATATCCCACAATCATCTGGAGCTGTGAGAGGAGATTACTCAAAATACTGTCTCAGAGCTCACTGCTTTGGGTGGAAAGTTGTAGTTTTTATTTAGTTTTTTGGAAGAGATGTAGTTTGCATTCATTTCAATTCATATGCTGGTCTGAAATGGAATAATTTGATATACAAGTTTTGATGCATTAAATGTATACTACTATATCAGATAATAAATTATGACAGTAATTAGCATTTTGTTAAATTGTTGTCTAGTTTACATTTAATTCTATCTATTCTGTCTGTCTGTCTGTCTGTATATTTATCTATTTATCTGTAAATCAAAATTTACAGTTAAAATAGCTGTGGTTGCTAGTTTAACTGTTAAAAATAAAATAGGAACATAAAAGTAATTTCTACATTTTCTGGTAAATTAGCATAATTTTATCATTTTTTTGTTATACACCAATGTTTTGAAGTACTAACATCTATCTATACACAAATTAACTTTGTTAAACAGAAAAAACCACACAGCCATAGACAGGTGTGGATGAGAAAGTCATATGATGAACCAAAGCTCATCACAAACAACTTTTCCCACAAGCAGAGAAGATGCTCGCATACTAAATTTAAAAAGACAACTACTAAACACTATCATGGTAACACACATGATATTTATGTAATGCAATAAACATTACTTATCAACATTAGATGTAATATAAAACTCTAATATGCATAACTCAAGAGTAAAACAAACTAAAAAGAACCATAATAATGTCAACAAAAAAGCATATAAAGTGAGGTGTCTTGCGGGGATTTCTGAGAAAGTGAATTAACTTATTATATATGGTTATTCACCGTATATAATAAGGAAACTTCCTGTTAAGCAGGTTACAGATTTTTGCCATAGCATTTTTACAGTTGAAATTACGGGCGTTTATAAGACAAACTTAAATGTCATGCAGTGTAACAACTTATCCAGACATATTTAGGCAACATAGGCTCATTCTGAAAACGTAGCCCTACACTCTTAAAAATAATGGTGCTAAAAAGGTCCTTTGTTGGTGTAGATGGTTCTTTGAAGAACCTATAACAGCCATGGAACCTTTTCAACCTATAAAAGGTTTTTTGTAGCCCCAAATGGTTCTCTGCACTACAAAATGGTTCTTTACATGATAGCCTCACTGTAAAAAATTCCCAGAATTTCACAATGTTACTGTAATTTTTCACAGTAGATTACATTAGTATCACTTTACAGGATTTAACTTTAAAAATTCAAAGGAATTTGTTGTATTCAGAATTTTATTGTAAAATTCAAACTCGTTTTATTCAGCATACAAATTAATGCACTTGAACTTTATATGCTAATATATATATATTATATATATATTAATTTAAATATAATTTGTATATATATATATATATATATATATATATATATATATATATATATATATATATATATATATATATATATATATATATATATATACATTTAAATATTATTAAATGTAGAAAAACAATGTTATTGCAGCCCCAATTTGGTTACATTTCTGTTCTATTCACGAAATATGTAGCCAGAAGTATGTATGGCTGCATTTCATTTTTAAAACAAGTGATATAGGGCGGTATGTTGCCGTTTCTTTTCACATTTACCAGCTGACTGCTTACCTCCATATGGACGGCTTTTCCACTGTTACCAGTTTGTCCAGTTAGCTCGCCATGTACGTTGGCAGACTTGAGACGCAGAGAGTCATTGACCACGATGACGGGGTTCGAGTCCGGTGAAGAATGGTTGCAGAAAGCAGGTCAGACTAAAACAGAAGCCAAAATAAACAAGTAAATAACTGGGTGAGAATGTGGTAAAATCTGAAAATTTTGAAAACACTATTGGTTGGGTTTAGGGAAGGAGGAGGGTGGGTCAGTCGAACTGTCAGTCATTCAGTCAGCCAGAGGACAGTGGCCTCTGGTGGATTTACGCGAGAAGAGCAGGCGGGAATGGCACTCGTGAGAAAAATTGGAGATCTGAAAAAGCGTACACAACAGCCTATGGTGGACAAAAACAAAAACTGCAAAAAAAAGTACCTCCTGGGCATATTTTGTGCTCTCCAGAAACGTATATAGGGGTACGTTTTCATAATGAGCCTGGGTTGCATTTACAGTTTTTCTCAGTCGCTTGGTGCATTTCTCACAACACTATTTACATTTTACAACAGTTAATGCAGTTCTCAAAACAATTAGTGCAAACTGCAAAACCTAGTGGATAACCTGCAAAAGTGTGTCACTTGCTCAAAATGAAGAGCTCATTCCTCTAAAGCAAATATTCATGTCAATGTCATCAAAATGAAAAGTCCTGACACCATTGTTTATGAACAAGATAGTCAAATGGCTTTGTCATGTTTTCATTATGACAGTTCACTCTGTACATTTATTTCCAATGCAAAAAAGTCAGATTTTGGTGACACTTCCTTAAAATGCTCAAGACAGCACTAGATACTATTTGCACAGCCATTTGAAAACTACAGTAAAGTTAGACATCACTGCATTTAGTGAGGTATCTGAGTACAAGTCACTGAATATGTATGTTTCACATTTTCACTGCATTTGCTCTTTACAATTCTAATTTATTTACAGCATTGTGCAAAATAATAAATACATTCTTATTTACAACAAACATAAACTCCCTTTGGATAGAGCTGTGCACAACTGTAAACAATATTGCAGTACATATTGGAACTGAACCTACAACATACATAATTCTGTAAATAATTCATGAAATTGCTCAATTTCAAAGAAGTTTTCAGGAAAGAAAAAGATTTAATTTTTTTTTTAATAGAATTTGCTTAGGTTTTGACAACTAGCTTTACTAGTAGTAGTACATTTTTGTATGTAATGACTTACGTTATGAAATGAGGACTATTAGTTTTATATGGAATGACTATTCAGCATTCAAAAGTTTAGTTCATTTTGACTGACATGACATAAGCAAATGATAATGTTACAAACAGCAGAGAGTTGTATGAAAGCAACTGATGCATGTCCAAAATAATTTGCAATTTGTTGGAAGGAATGAGAAACTGTTAATCTTAATTTAATATTTTTTTCCCAAGTTTGGACAGGCAGAAGTTTTTCTTTTCTCTCATTTAAAATATAAATACATTTGGTACGATTGTTTACTATTTCATATAGTTTAATAATCATAATTAAGATTATGTTTCTTCATTTTCATATAAATATACAGTGCTCAGTATAAGTACACCCCATTTTGAAAATGAATATTTTTATCCATTTCTCAGTGAATAGGCAATGTATTTTGGTGCATTTAAACAAAACAGAAACAAATATATTTATTAACATAATACTTTGGTCACCAAACATATTTAGAAATTTAATTTGTATTTAATATTTTTCTATAACATATACATTTGGCTGTACTAGTTTTTGGACCATTATTGTAAGTTATTTTGCTAGATAAGCTCCAGATTTGGCTTCAGTACTGACTAATCTAATGTATTGACCTTATTCTTCAATGTGGAAGTGCGCTCGTTTTTGCGATTGTTTTAGAACGTCCGATTCAGTTGCCTATGGGAGAAATTACTAGGAATAATAAACGGCTGAAAACGGTCAAACTACTCGCTCTACAAACAAGCGTTTGCATGACTATACAGACAAAATAGAATAATATAATAAGAAAACCTCAGTTTGCAACATCAAGCAGCAGAACAAACTGTTTTTAACGTCTAAAAATGAATGGAAGTGAATGAGACCGGAAGTCTCGAGCCAAAATGATTCAAATGTTTGCGCCTGCTCGTACGCAGAGAATAAGGTGAATATGCACAAATATAATATTGTAAAGCTTCCTGTTAAAAACATGAATTTAAAAGATAGACTTGTGAGGGGTGTACTCATACAGTATGCTGAGCACTGTATCTGTAACAATGAACGAAAATTAAACATTATTTCACGCATATTTCTGCGTTTTACTTTCACAAACGTTATTTGAATTGAAACATTAAAGTAGACTTTTTACTTCCTATTTGTTTCTATGTGTACAAAATTACTTTTAATAAATGCAATTTTAAATTACAAAATGTTATTAAAAGAGACTTTAATAATATAAATACTATACAATAAATAAATGCATGTTGCTGTTTTGAACTTTGATATTTCAGGAATAAATGTCATTTATTCCTGCAATCCAGATAGAAAAGTGATATTACAAATTTGCTATATTTTTTTCACAATATCAATTTTATTAGTAATGTATTACAGTTATATATTTTTAATCAAACAAACAAATCCCTGACCTCCCACTTTTGAATGACCGTATACTTAGAAAGCTTTTACTACTGTACAAATATACAGTGTGTCAATGGTGCAGCATCTTGACTATCTGTTGACCCTCGATGAAGAGCCGTGTTTGTTTATTTAGCTGTGGCTCTCCAATGACCGCAAGAACAGGAAACAGCACTCGTGTGTCTCAACAAGCTTTTAAACTGCAGCATTCAGAGAGAGTACAGATCTGCCGTTGACCTCCAGCTCATCATAAGCACTCACACACACATCCAGAATGCTCTGAATCACAAAAAAAGCCACTTCAAAATGCTGACTGCGGATACTAGTCCTGATGGACCCTCAGTCTCTGGGGTGAAGGGCCTTTAATGCACTCGGTCTTTTAGGCCATTTCCATGCTGTGCCCTTGAAAATGTGCTGAAAGTAGAGCTGTGCATCACATCTCCTTTTAGTGAGGAATTTACTTATGGATGCTGAGCAGTCGGGTTTGAGTGTGAGCTGTGAATCTGAAGTAAATGGCCTTGACCACCCTCGAGATCAACCTCTTTCCGTCTTCTTATTTTAAAGGAGACATATCATGAAAATCCCATGCCGTTAAATAAGATGTTAGTATCTGTGTGTTCATTTTATGGATTATTATAAGCTAGTGTGTTCCAAAACAGTGACAAATACCATGTTTAGAAGATATAAATCTTATGTAAACATCCAAAGCTTGCAGTTTGTCACTTCCGTCTAAATGAAGCAACGATTTTTTACACGTCACCTCATCAAATTTTGACCAATCAAATGCCTTCTAGTATGTTCTGCCGCCTTCAAGATGCTTCTCATTTTATTTTCGTTTAGTGTGCTTCGTCTCAGCCAGTCTCACTGGCAGAGCTGTGATAAAAACGAAATACTATTGGCTAGTAGACCCTCTTTTCAGGTTTCAGTTAAGATTACATTAAACATCGAATTAACATGCATCTTTAGAGACCTTAAAGTGATATAATTGGGCTCCTGGTGCATCTACCAATATAGAAAATGTGAAAAAGGACAACCCAGTAAGTTTGTATTGGTAAGCCTTTTTTTTCTGTAAAAAATGTAGTAAAATTATAGACAGTAAAAGATATGGACGTAGTATTCGTGACGTCATCCATAGGTTTCTGAAGAGCGCAAATGAGGCAAAAAGTAGGCGTGGCCTAACGTCGCCTTTTGTTCGCGTGCATCGCACCCACCAGTGGTGACCAAATAAGGGCAAAGAGGCGGAGCTACAGATCCCTGCTAGCCTTTTGCTTAGACAGGCTTTTCTTTGGGAGAAACGCCTAATACTTCAGTACCTGCGACTCGTTTGTGTTCTGACCACATTTGCTTGGTTGTATACTATATCAATAAAGTGTTTAGTCTTTTGAAAAACACTGCTTTAATACACGGAGCCACTAAAAATTGTTCTTATGATGCTTTCTACAGGAGGAAAACGTGAATTACTTCCAAACACTTCAAAGTCTGTGTTACTAAATGCAAGGCTGTTTATGAAATCCAGTCATAAAAATGTATGACAATGTTTCAGATGACTGTTCAATAGCCTACAGCTAATCAATCTGTCAGATTCTGGAGTGCTTTACAGTTCTAAAGAAAATTATAAATGATAAATTATCTTAAGTAAAACAAATACATTTATAGAGATGGTATATAAGTATATAAGAATTTCACTCACCTGGGAAATGGAGGCAACTTGAATGATTTGTGAGCACAATTAAGTGCACAGCATGCCATATCATCTGATAATTGTAGGAAATAATTCCAAAAGGCAATTGACTGTGTAAAGCCACATAAAACAACACAAAAATATGATGTATATGCCGAGTTCAGTGGCTAATCAGCCGGAATCAGCTGAGGTGACAAGACAGCGAGCAGCGAGACTTAGCTGTCACTCAAGTGGCCACATGCAGACTTAATATAACTTAATAAAAACAAAACGGATGAGTTATAAAAACATTCACCCCTCACAGTTGTCATAAAGGGTAATATTAGCTATATGCACCAAAACCATCTTTTGTACCAGGCTGTAAACATGTTTTTATCAGCTGTAAAATTGGCTAATTTAGCATTGCGTCAGCAAACATCTGGATTTCCTGGAGCCAGCCCCCAAAGGCGAGTCGATGAATTGCAGTTTTAGTTACTACCGTTTTGGCTTCCCAAGGGAGAGCGGGAGGTTGCCGCTTGAGCAAAACAAACCATTCAGGTTCCGCTTCTGTAATAACGTAGGAATGTTATTATACTTTTCTGCTTCTTAATTTGCATGTTTCCAAACCCACAGCACTGCCATTTTTGTTTATTGGCTATAGCAACTAGAGGTGTACAATAGTAATGTTTACATGTAACAATTTTTGTCAGGGCAGCATTGTGGCTCAGTGGTTAGCAGTCTCCTCACAGCAAGAAGATCACTGGTTTGAGTCCCGGCTGGGCCAGTTGGCGTTTCTGTATGGAGTTTGCATGTTCTCCGTGTTCGCGTGTGCTCCAATTTCCCCCACAATCCAAAGACATGTGCTATAAGTGAATTGGATGACCTTAATTGACCAAATTGTTTGAGAGGTGTGTGTAAATGCGAGACTGTATGGGTGATTCCCGGTACTGGGTTGTGGCTGGAAGTGCATCTCCCTTGTAAAACATATGCTGGAATAGTCTGCTGTGGTGACCCCTGATAAATAAGGGACTAAGCCGAAGGAAAATGAATGAATGAAGGAATTTTTTGTCGATCAGAATTAACTGAATCCTATCGCAGACCTGTTTACATGTACTCTAAAATAATCTGATTTAAATATCCTTTTGTTTGTGTTTTATATACATTCCAGTTAAATCCTATGTGTTTAAGAAAGTTTAGCTTCTGTAACCAGGGATGTGACACTGACAACAGGGGTGAGGATCCAAATGCAGATTTATTAGAATGGTCAGGCAAGCGATGGTCAACACAGGGGCAAACAGATGTATACAGGCAATCCAGAGTCGTAGTCAGAAACACAGGCAGATGATCAGAAGGCAGGCAACAGGCAGGGATAAACAGACTTACAAGGCGAGGGTCAAAACACGGCAAAACAAGACAAAGGAAACCGCGTTGTAATGTCACAGTAGACAAGACTCGCCGACTAGAGTGAGTGTATGTGCTGCTTAAATAGTGTGTGTAATCAGTTCTTGACAATCCTCCAGTGGTGTGTGTAATCAATCAGGATGAGGAACATGTGTGTGTGAGCGGAGTGCATGTATGGAGATGTAGTCCGTAAGCGCTGGTGATCATTACAGCTTCAACATAGATAAAAAAGTTAATAATTTTCGTAATTTTTAAGCAGGGTATAGTGTCTGAAAATAGAAATATTACTTTTAATTTAATATTAGTTTTAAGTCTGTTTTGCACACAAGATTTCTTTGCTTGTGAACATTAATATGAAAACCATTTACAGGGAGTGCAGAATTATTAGGCAAGTTGTATTTTTGAGGATTAATTTTATTATTGAACAACAACCATGTTCTCAATGAACCCAAAAAACTCATTAATATCAAAGCTAAATATTTTTGGAAGTAGTTTTTAGTTTGTTTTTAGTTTTAGCTATTTTAGGAGGATATCTGTGTGTGCAGGTGACTATTACTGTGCATAATTATTAGGCAACTTAACAAAAAACGAATATATACCCATTTCAATTATTTATTTTCACCAGTGAAACCAATATAACATCTCAACATTCACAAATATACATTTCTGACATTCAAAAACAAAACAAAAACTAATCAGTGACCAATATAGCCACCTTTCTTTGCAAGGACACTCAAAAGCCTGCCATCCATGGATTCTGTCAGTGTTTTGATCTGTTCACCATCAACATTGCGTGCAGCAGCAACCACAGCCTCCCAGACACTGTTTAGAGAGGTGTACTGTTTTCCCTCCTTGTGAATCTCACATTTGATGATGGACCACAGGTTCTCTATGGGGTTCAGATCAGGTGAACAAGGACGCCATGTCATTAGTTTTTCTTCTTTTAGACCCTTTCTTGCCAGCCACGCTGTGGAGTACTTGGACGGATGTGATGGAGCATTGTCGTGCATGAAAACCATGTTTTTCTTGAAGGATGCAGACTTCTTCCTGTACCACTGCTTGAAAGTGTTTTCCAGAAACTGGCAGTAGGACTGGGAGTTGAGCTTGACTCCATCCTCAACCCGAAAAGGCCCCACAAGCTCATCTTTGATGATACCAGCCCAAACTAGTACTCCATCTCCACCTTGCTGGCGTCTGAGTCGGACTGGAGCTCTCTGCCCTTTACCGATCCAGCCACGGGCCCATCAAGACTCACTCTCATTTCATCAGTCCATTAAACCTTAGAAAAATCAGTCTTGAGCTATTTCTTGGCCCAGTCTTGACGTTTCAGCTTGTGTGTCTTGTTTAGTGGTGGTCGTTTTTCAGCCTTTCTTACCTTGGCCATGTCTCTTGAGTATTGCACACCTTGTGCTTTTGGGCACTCCAGTGATGTTGCAGCTCTAAAATATGGCAAAACTGGTGGCAAGTGGCATCTTGGCAGCTGCACGCTTGACTTTTCTCAGTTCATGGGCAGTTATTTTGCGCCTTGGTTTTTGGTTTGGTTTTTCCACACGCTTCTTGCGACCCTGTTGACTATTTTGAATGAAACGCTTGATTGTTCGATGATCACGCTTCAGAAGCTTGGCAATTTTAAGAGTGCTGCATCCCTCTGCAAGATATCTCACTATTTTTGACTTTTCAGAGCCTGTCAAGTCCTTCTTTTGACCCATTTTGCCAAAGGAAAGGAAGTTGCCTAATAATTATGCACACCTGATATAGAGTGTTGATGTCATTAGACCACACCCCTTCTCATTACAGAGATACACATCACCTAATATGCTTAATTGATAGTAGGCTTTCAAGCCTATACAGCTTGGAGTAAGACAACATGCATAAAGAGGTCAAAATGATGTGGTCAAAATACTCATTTGCCTAATAATTTTGCACTCCCTGTAATAGCCTTGTACGTTTCAGTTGATTTTATTTAATTTCTTAATTCTAACTTTTAATATTTTATTTCTACTGTATTTAATTCATTTTAACAATAATATTCATATAAATAATTGAAACTTATATTTAGGTTACAGTGCATTTCTAAAATAAAGTGCTTTATTAAGGAGCCTAATGAAAATCTAAATATACGATTGTCATTAGTTTTATCCAGAAAACGTTCACAATCAGCATAATTCATAATCCCACATTTATTATGCACAGTATAGTCTGGTGAAATGGTAGGCATTTTCTGTAAGGAACAGAATAAGATATATCTTACAGTAACTTGCTAGTCGATGAGTTAATAAATTTTACTTCACAAAACTACATAAATGAATCCACTAGACTTTCAGAAATGTCCTGGTTTAGTGTAAAAGTTGTAATATCTTCCTCTCCAGCAGTGTCGGACAGCAGTTTAATCCTCTACTAGTCATTTCTGATATTCAGGCTGTGTGAGATTTGCTTGTTCTGTTGTTTCTAGAGTGTCAGAATAGTGTGTAAAAGCTCCGCCCTCTTCTGGAAAGCAGAAGCTCATTTGCATTTAAAGGGACCCACACAGTACAAGTACACTATGTGTTTTTGCTCACACCCAAACACCTGTGGAGATCTGTATGTGGAGGCTCTATGAGGTATATTGAACTGAACCTGACCTGATTCTGGAAACATTAGAGATGTATTTTCATCTTATAAAAAGGGGGGCACAATATGTCCCCTTTAATATTTCCTCTTTCTTCATAAAAAATGCAAGTTATTATGAAATGTTGTGAAGATGCTTCTGCTTCATGGCTTTATTTATCATCTATATTGCAATGTTTTTGTTTTATCTGCTGTATATTAGAATGTATGTTTCCCCAAATTACAGTGCCTAGCAAAAAAAGATTTCCCTAACATAGTTAGATCACCTGTCAGACAGCGGATTGCAAAGAACTGGAGACAAGCGATGGGCTTATCAAGCATACTCCATTTAAAAACCCATCTGTTGTACAGTCTGTGTGTCTATATGTATTTTCATCAGACTTTTTTTTTTTTCAATATTACAGGTGCTCTGTTATTTACTCATACACAGACAGCATAATTCATCTGATTTGGGTGCATGATTGAACTTTGTTGATTTTAATTATTTCAGCAGGATCGGTCGTTAAAATTTTAGTCACACTTTATTTTAAAGTAAAATTCTTTCTATTAATAAACCACTAACTAATTTTTGTCTTAATAAACTCCTAATTTGCTGTGTATTAATGGTTATTAAGTTATTAGTTATTAATATCATGCAGATTATGTATTTATAAGTAGACTGTAGAAAAATAACGTAAAAATTACAGTACAAAAACAAACAGCTGTGGTTTGCCCAGAATTTACTATTTAAAATACAGTAGAAACGTAAAAGTTGTTTCTATATTTTACAGTATAGATTATCGTATTTCATATTTTTTTTTGTCATACATAATTTTTTTTTTGAACGACTAACATCTTCACAACAAAACAGTGTAACCAACAAAAATGCAGCCATAAACTCTGCAAGCAGATAGACTAATATATAAAAGGTGCTCATTCACACCATGCTAACACCCTTATGGTAACGCACATGGCAGTAAAATAATGCAATAAATATTTTTGCATGCATTCTGGGAAAGTGAATTTATGGTTATTCACCATATATTGTATATTAAGGAAACTTACACTCTAAAAAATGCTGGGTTATTTCAACCCAATTTTGGATGTAATAGGGACAAACACAACTGCTGGGTTAACTTGACATTTTTGTAATTAAAGTAACTTAATAGGACCAAATTTGACCCAATGTTGGGTAATTTGGGTTTAAACAACACCATTTCATAGAATGTACTGTTTACTAGGTTACAGATTTTTACTTTAGCATTTTTTACCATTGTAATCACCGACATTTTCACATTGTACTATAATTAGCCAACGTGTTAATAATAAGCAACAAGGTAATAAGCCATTACCTGACAAAAGTCTTGTTGCCTATCCAAGTTTTAGAACAACAAATAAAAACTTGACTTCTAGTTAATCATTTGGTATCAGAAGTGACTTATATGACAGGGAAAGGCCTCTAGATCACGCTTATTTTACCAAAATAAAATATGATCATGCCTTGATTTTTAATTATTTAATTTAGACAGTAAGGTCTGACTTTGCTTAGACAAAAGTATTGTCACTTAACAGAAATAATGTACTGTATAGAATATAAAGTCATGGTGCAGTGGGAAAAAAAATATATTGTGAATGAGTTTGGATGACTGCATCCATACATCTCTGCAATGACTCAAATAACTTTATTAATAACTTATGTGGAATGGCAAAGAAAGCATTCTTGCAGGACTCCCAGAGTTCAAGATTCTTTGGATTCATCTTCATCAGATTTCTCGCACGCCCCAATACTGAATGTAACCCCAAACCATGATTTTTCCTTCACCAAACTTGACTGATTTCAGTGAGAATTTTGGGTCATGCGGATTTCAATAGGTCTTCTGCAGTATTTGTGATGACCGGGATGCAGTTCAACAGATGATTTATAACAGATGACTGCCACTTTTCCAAATGATCAACTAGAAGTCAAGATATAATTTGTAGCTTTTACAACTGGGAATCGACGACAATGCATTTGTCAGGTAGTGAAGTTAACAGTGAGAATTGCTACTTAAAAGTGTTATCAAAATGTCTATTAGTTAATGTATTTACTAACATGAACTAAGAATGAACAATATTTCCACAGCATTTAATAATCATAGTTCAAAATGTACTAATTCATTATTAAAAACACAAAATGTGTTTTTAACATTATAGTTAATTCCCTAATAAAGGGACTAAGCCGAAAAGAAAATGAAGGAATGAGTTAATGCCCTGTAAGTTAAGAAGAACTAACAATGAATGGCTTTGTTTTCGTTAATGTTAACAATGATGAATAAATACTATAATAAATGTATTGTTTATTAATTGTTCATGTTAGTAAATGCATTAATTAACAGAAACTTTTTTTGCAAACCTCTGTAGTTTAACTCTTTATAAATCAGTGACGTTTTTCTTAAATATGTAGCTGGCTATTATCAGTGCAATTTTCTATAATTATTTAGCAAAATCCTTGTCCAGTTGGACTAATCATAAAATTATGGGTGAAAGTTTGCAAACTTTTCACTGCCAATTCTGTGATTGAGAAAAAAAAAGTTTTCTAACTCAAAGAGCCTCTTAATTTAAGCTCTGATAGAATTGACACAAGCCTCTCAATTTCTATAAAAAATGAATGCTATCTGAGCAACACACAAAAAAATGTCCAGGTCCAAAGTTACATTGCCGGCGGCTGTAATGACCTGTCAGCGCGTCAGATCCCAGTGCCCTGGCTGTCAACCCTCAGCAATAATCAGACAGAAGTGAAGATGAGAGTCAGACTGAATGACTGTGGCAGGTGGAGCTGTTCTTTCATCCACCCAGAATGCCAATCACAGGGGCTCTCGGTGGATGAGGATAGCAGATCTCCATATCGCTCCCTTCAGGGTGCAATCTAGATTTCACTCAGGCTGATCAAGGCTGATTTCATGCTTTGCAGTAATTGGATATTGATGTAAAAAAAGAGTGACAGAACTTAAAAAAAACTTATTGGGTGTCTGTAGCTGCAAGCTGCAGTGATGTCATCTATAGTGATCTTCATATCACGTTCACAGTTGTGCTTGTGCATGGGTGAGTGAGTCAAATTTTGGAAGATGTTGTTGATGTGTTATTGTTAAGTTGCATTGAGTTCTTGCTACACTACATTAAAAAAAATGCTGGGGTCCACACAATCAATTTGTGTTGGGAAAACATGAAGGAATTAAGTTAATTTAAGTGGATTGAACATAAAACTATTAAGTTGTTGTAAAAAAACTCCAGAAATGTGTTGTATCAGCTCATTTAATTAGGTAGTTTGAACAAACAGCAAATGTATTTTTTTTGAGTGTAGGGCAGGGACTAGTGCCACTAGTGGGCCTCAGCGATCCTGCAGGTGGGTCGCGAAATAGCTTAAAATGATCTCTCATTATTATACTATAAGTTTTGGATTTCATTATTAATGTGCTATATTAAAATGATCAAAATAATGCACTTTCTCCTGTTCTCTGATTGACTACTTCAAACTTCAAAGCGCAAAAACAGCCTCATGATCGCGTCTGCAGCTAGTACACGAAAGTCTGTTCATTCACAAACTATGCGTGAAGTGAATGTGAATTCTCTCTTTGTGTTTTTTGTGTGAAGTATTTAATATATCCGCATAATTGTCCAAATTAATGTCCTGCGAGTGTTTTATAATGGATGTGCGCCCATACATCTAGCGAGGCGCAATGGTGTTTTTGCTATAGAATGTAAAATAAACTTGCATATAAATACACATTACATTGCATATGAGCTTCAGACGTCCTCTGTTCCTGTCAGCGATCTCTCAATAATATCCAGCTGCAAACTCAGCCGACTTCAGATCGACGCATTTCAACAGGTTTAGGGTGTTATACTGGATTTGACATTTATCTGTATATTTTTGAATAGTAGATATTTAATAGTAGATACTCAGTCAGTCCTGTTTAAAGCAGAAGCTGGTCTTTTGCAATCTCCCTGTTGACCTGTGGTTCTCTTCGAATCTGTGTATGTATTTTATATATATATATATATATATATATATATATATATATATATATATATATATATATATATATATATATATAACCGCCAATTTATCCAGCATATGTTTTACACAATGGATGCCCTTCTAGCTGCAACCCAGTACTGGGAAATATCTATACACACTCATTCAACAACATACACTATGGCTAATTGAATAATGAGTAGATGAATAATCGAACAACAACAACTATAATCCTAATCCCTATATGGAATACTAGACAAACTGAGCCTTGTCACATCTACACATTTTTGCTTTTCTAGTAATTTGACTGACTTCTATTGCCCTCATTTTTAAATTGCTTTGTATCAAAGCATCTGGTAAATAAATAAAATGTTAAGAGCATCAGTCTTTTCATTGATTAACACTGTATTTGCTGTGGCATGTTCTTAAAGTGAACATTTAGTTTCAGTTTTCCTTCATCTTTTTCCTTTTCTATCATTTACAGTCCAGGATTTGTGTAGCAGTCTTGAATTTCAGAGACATGTTTCTGGCTTCATTTTTTTCTTTCCTTTGGCATTTACTAAACAGAAGCTGTGGATTATCATGATGCAGCACCCCCAAACTTCAGTGACATTTAAGACATTATATCAATATTCATGAAGCGTAAGGGTAAACACAGCAGACTGACAGAGCTGTGCGACTGGTCATGTGATTACAGTCTGAAAGTTGTATGATGGAGGACATTTTTGTTGGATGTTGCCTTTCTGCTCTGTCACCCCTTATTGTGAATGTGAAAAGTCTTCTCACTGTTTTTTTTTTTTAAGTTCATTGCATCTTCAAGATGGACTGGGGCTGAACATCCCTTTTGCATTTGCGAGCTCTGTTTCACTATCATTAATTCATCACAATCAAACTTGAATTGGAAAGTTTCTCCCGGTTGGATATGGACATTTCTTGCAGCATGTTGCCTCACAAAGGGATGTTTTAAAAATGTTTAAAAATGTTAATTGTGAGTGTGTGTTGGTTTCTTGTGTGACAGGAAGTATTGATCATGTTTTCTGCTGAATATGATTGATAAATGTGGCACATAAGTGTTAATGTGGACAGGGTTTTTTTGTCTTCTTTTCTGCTACACCGGTAGACATTTTATTGTATTTTTGCCGTAACTTACTGGCTGCACTGTTACCGCAACTGCCCCTTTACAGTAACTTACCTGTAAATGTGTTTTACAGTAGCAGGGCCCTACCGAAAATTCATTTTTTTACAGTAAAATAGCCTTACCGCAATTTCTTTTAATAGTAAAATGCCTTTTAACACATTTTAAGTTCACAGTTTGACAATTTTTACAATCAAAAATGTCAGGGTACTGGAGAGGAGGATCCGGCCTATGGTTGAACCTATGATTCAGGAGGAACAATGCGGTTTCGTCCAGGCTGTAGTACACTGGACCCAGCTCTATACACTCACCGAGGGTGCTCGAGAGTTTATGGGAGTATGCCCAACCAGTTCACATGTGTTTTTTGGACTTGGAGAAGGCATTTGACCGTGTCCCTTGTAGCATTCTGTGGAAGGTGCTCCGGGAGTATGGGGTCAGAGGTGCTCTGTTAAGGGCTGTCTCGTCCCTTTATGAACAGAGTAGGAGTTTGGTTCGCATTGCCGGCAGTAATCAGATTTGTTTCCAGTGCATGTTGGACTCCGGGCTGCCCTTTGTCACCAATTCTGTTCATAATTTTTATGGACAACATTTCTATGCTCAGCCTTGGGCTGGAGGGGGTTCGGTTTGGGGACCACAGGATTTCATTTCTGTTATTTGCAGACAATGTTGTTCTGTTGTCTTCATTGAACATGGACCTTCAGCATGCACTGGGGTGGTTTGCTGCCGAGTGTGATGCGGCTGGGATGAGTATCAGGACCTCCAAGTCTGAGGCCATAGTGCTCCACCGGAAAAAAGGTGGTTTGCCATCGCCAGGTTGGAGGAAATTCCTTACCGCAGGTGGAGTTTAAGTATCTTGGAGTTTTGTTCATGAGTGAGGAAAGGATGGAACATGAGATTGACAGGTGGATGGGTGCGGCAGCAGCAGTAATACGGACAATGTACCGGTCTGTTGTGGTAAAGAAGGAGCTGAGCGGAAAGGCAAAGCTCTCGATTTACCGGTCAATCGACGTTCCTACACTCACCTATGGTCATGAGTTTTGGGTCATGACTGAAAGGACAAGATCTAGGATACAAGCGCCCAAAATGAGTTTCCTTCACAGGGTGGCAGGGGGCACCCTTATAGGGTGCAGAGCTCTGTCACCCAGGAGGAGCTCGGAGCAAAGCTGCTGCTCCTCCACATTGAGAGAAGTCAGCTGAGGTGGCTTGGGCATCTGTTTCGGATGCCTCCTGGACGCCTGCCTAGGGAGGTGTTCCAGGCATGTCCCACCAAAAGGAGGCATCGGGGAAGACCCAGGACACGCTGGGGGGACTATGTCTCTTGACTGGCCTGGGAATGCCTCGGGATCTCCCCGGAGGAGCTGGAGGAAATGTCTGGGGAGAGGGAAGTCTGGGGTTCTCTCCTGAGACTGCTGCCCCCACGACCCGGCCCCGGAAAAGCAGATGAAAATGAATGAATGAACAATTTTTACACTTGTTTACTGTAATTTATTTACATTTAATACTAGCAGTACAAACCTTTTTTGTTAGGGTTTACTAATGAATTTAATACATTTCTAAAAATGATTTTTTTTTCATTAACTGTCTCATTTTTGTCTTCAACTACAGTAGCTGTACTTTATTTCTTTGATTACAGTAGAATACCGCACATTACTAATATGCAGTAAGATACTGTAAACATTTTACAGTGACCCACAATGCAGTGCATATTACAGTAGTGAACTGTAAAGAATGTATGTGGTATTTTACTGGTCGTTTTTTTTCAGTAAATAATTGTAATATTGCTGCAAACTTTAACAGTGTAGTTGATAAAATTAATTAAAAAACTTTCAAAGGGTAGTGAATGTCATATTTTATATTTAATTTAAATTAATCAAAAAAGTCAAACTACATGTTAGAAATACTAAATGCATTACTTATTGGTTCGTTATTGGTGCCTTACACCTTAACCCACAACCTATTCATACCACCAAAACCTACCCGTATCCCACCTCAAGAGCACCAGAAGTCTTCTGCAATACATTATGAACAGAGTAAGTTCATTGTATTTATTTTTTTCTATCAGTACATAGTAGTTAAGGCCACTTAACATAAAATGGCACCTAAGAATTTTACAGTGTATAGTTTAAAAAAAAAACTTATACTGCTATTTAGAAGAACTCTTAGTGTCAGGATAAGATATTTTGCAGCGGAGATGGCTAATGAAATCTCCTGCAGGCCTTCACCTCAGGCTCTGTTCGCTTGAGATGGTGCCGTGCTGATTAGCCCTGGAGAAAAGCTCCATTCTCTCCCACTGATGGGCTAATGAGAAGAAGCAGCCCATTAACTGTGCAGAATGAGCACGACTGCACTCTCTGCGAAGGATTGACTGAGATGTGGGGAGATGTGAGGGAAAGGAAGGTAAAAGCGGCTTCCAGGGGGCAATTAAACGCCTGTGTGGTAGATGTTGCACAGGTTGAGGCTTTTCCTTTGGGCCAGTGCTATTTGTGACTTGTGTGTGTGTGTGTGTGTGTGTGTGTGTGTGTGTGTGTGTGTGTGCGTGTGTGTGCGCGTGTGTGTATTTTGTATGTGTGAGAATGGATGTGATGAAACCTTATGAAATATGCTTATGCTTGCCAAAACTTCTATCCGGCGCTTCACGCTCAAGAAGAAAGGCCAAGAAACAAGGCTTGTGTGAAAGCATTTATAGTAGCTTGTTTTGCATTCTGTTTGACTGGATCAGACGGTCGTAATATGCTCACACAACACTGGTTTAACACAGTTATAGATGCCATGTGGTTGCTTGAAGTGATATTTCGGGATTTGTCGAAGTTGAGCTGTATTTGGAAGCATTTGTGGTGTGATGTTTGATTTTACTGTAAACAGTTTTTATCTGTTACTTTTGTTTAATATTGTGAAGCTGCTATGAAAATATTTTATAAAGTTCTATAAAAATTAAGCTTACTTTTTACTTGAATAGTCAGACACTTACAGTGGAAGTCAGTGGCATCAATATATAAATGTTTAGCAGTATGAATGTTGGGTAAAGTTTAGTGTGAATAAAAGCACTTTACACTTTAAAGTCCAGCTAATAAAATTTAAATTATTAGCCCCCCTGAATTATTAGCCCCCTGTTTATTTTTCCCCCATTTTCTGTTTAACGGAGAGAAGATTTTTTCAACACATTTCTAAACATAATAGTTTTAATAACTCATAATAACTGATTTATTTTATTTTTGTCATGATGACAGTAAATAATATTTGACTAGACATTTTTCAAGACACTTCAATACAGCTTAATGTGACATTTAAAGGCTTAACTAGGTTAATTAGGTTAACTAGGCAGGTTAGGGTAATTAGGCAAGTCAATGTATAACGATGGTTTGTTCTGTAGACTATCAAAAATATATATAGCTTTAAGGGGCTAATAATTTTGACCTTAAAATGGTGTTTAAAAAATTAAAAACAGATTTTATTCTAGCTGAAATAAAGAAAATAAGACTTTCTCCAGAAGAAAAAATATTATCAGACATACTGTGAAAATTTCCTTTTTTTGTTAAACATCATTTGGGAAATATTTAAAAAAGAAAAAAAATTCAAAGGGAGCGAATAATTCTGACTTCAACTGTATATATATATACTTACTAGTACCAGGTTGGACCCACTTTTGCCTTCAGGACTGCCTTAATTCTTTGTGGCATAGATTCAACAAGGTACTGGAAATATTTTGGTTCAAAATTTGCTGCAGATCTGTCGGGCAGGTTGGATTCATGTTTTTATGTTGTTGAGCCAAATTCTGACCCTACCATTCGAATGTCGCAGCAGAAATCGGGACTCATCAGACCAGGCAATGTTTTTCCAATCTTCTATTGTCCAATTTTAGTGAGCCTGTGTGAATTTTGTAGCCTCAGTTTCCTGTTCTTAGCTGACAGGAGTGGCACCCGTTGTGGTCTTCTGCTGCTGTAGCCCATCTGCCTCAAGGTTGGACATGTTGTGCATTCAGAGATGCTCTTCTGCATATCTCGGTTATAACAAGTGGTTATTTGAGTTACTGTTGCCTTTCTATCAGCTTAAACCAGTCTGGCCATTCTCCTCTGACCTCTGGCATCAACAAGGCATTTGCGCCCACAGAACTGCCACTCACTGGATATTTTCTCTTTTTCTCTGTAAACTCTAGAGATGGTAGTGTGCGAAAATCCCAGTAGATCAGCAGTTTCTGAAATACTCAGACCAGCCCGTCTGGCACCAACAACCATGCATTCCATGTTCAAAATCACTTAAATAACCTTTTTCCCCATTCTGATGCTGGGTTTGAACTGCAGCAGATCATCTTGATCATGTTTACATGGCTAAATGCATTGAGTTGCTGCCATGTGATTTGGCTAATTAGAAATATGCGTTGACGAGGTAATGTACCTAATTATACATATATATATATGGTAAACATAACAAAATGTTTATCTTTTTCATTTGTTTTAATTTAAAACCTAAGCCAAAACTAAATTAAACATTGAGAAAAAGTTAATAAAAAAGATAAAATAGCAAAAACACAAAGTGTAATATTAACATTTACTAAAAGCTTAATATTTAAATAAATACAACATATATAACAAATTTTGTAATAGTAGTTCAATGATACTAAAATAACCAGGTTTAACATATATATTTTTTTATTAAATCATAAATACTATTTTTTTATAATAAGTTTTATTAAGATTTTAAATCCTTTCAAAATCGTTGTCTTTTTTGTCAGAAAAGATTCAAACAGTTCATTAAACTTTTCAGAAGTCAAAGTACATTTTGAAAAATGTAGCCCAGTCTTCGCAAAAATATCAAACAACACATATTCAGTAATATATGTTAAAATACACTACCAGTCAAAAGTTTGGAGTCAGTAGTATTTTTAAATGTTTTAAAAGAAGCTTGTCCTGCTCATCAAGGGTGCATTTATTTAATTAAAAATACAGCACAAATTGTAAAATTGTGAAATGGTATTGCACTATAAAATAACTGTTCAAAAGTAGTTTATCATTTAATTTAATAAAAATCAAATCTACTGGAGACGTCCAATAGATTAATAGATTATTAGATTAATAGGTGCCGAAAAAGTCCATGGAGGGGGGTGATCACCAGAGTGGGGACGTCTTTACTCTGTTTTTATTTTATTTATACTTGTCTCTTTTATTCCTGGTTATGTAAAGCACTTTGAATTGCCACTGTGTATGAAATGTGCTATATAAAAAAACTTGCCTTGCCTAATAATCTATTGCAGTGATTTTAAAGATGAATTTTCAGGTTCATGACTCCAGTCTTTAGAGTCACATGATCCTTCAGAAATCACTCTAATATTATTATTATTATTATTATTATTATTATTATTATTATTATTATTATTATTATTATTATTAATGGTAATAGTAATAAAAGCTATAATGACTGGAGTAATAATTTCATTTGAAACTGCATACAACAAGAAAGCAGTTATTTAAAATTTTAATAAATATTTAACAATTTTTTTTACATTTAATAAATGCCGCATTGATGAACAGAATAATTTTCTTTGAAAAAAAAAAAAACATGAAAAAAATGACCCCAAACTTTTGATCAGTAGTGTATATGAAACAAAACAGTTATTTTTAATTACAGTAATATTTCACAATATATCTGCTTTTCATTTATATTTTATATATTTTATTAGCTTATATACAACACGATGTTGAGTATATGATGTCTAAATGAACTATAGCATTAAACCATTATTGTCTAATCAACATATCAACAAACATTCCCGTTTGAGCAGTTATCCAGTGAAGCACAACTGAAGGACAGGAAAAAGCCTCTCCACCAGCGTGTTGAATATTTATTAGTTTCTCCAGATCTGGGCTGTCTTGGCATTGACTGCTCTGCCAAACACTGTCAGTCCAGGCTGGAGATGAACTCAGGGCTAGGTTTATGCAGGCATAAAGGGACTTTTCCAAGGCTGAGTGGACACACAACTTTTATTTTATTAAAGCTGGCTCGTCCAGACTTCTCCTGCCAGGGGTTTTCAGTGTATGGCAGAGTGATAGAAGGATTGGATTGGGACAGCCCTGCTTTTCTGCTCACGTTTTTTTTTTTTTTTTTTTTTGCCGGAAAAATCTGGTAAACCTTCATTTCTGGTCAGTGAGCAGTGAAATGAAGGACTGGTCAGTATTTTGCCAGGCTGGCGTTATTGTTCTTGGCTGAAAAACATTTGACTGTTATGTAGAAAAAAATTAGTGTGTATTTAATATTTAATAGTTGAATTTATATGTGGGCAGCATGGTGGCGCAGTGGGTTGCACTGTCGCCTCACAGCAAGAAGGTCGCTGGTTCGAGCAGGGTAAGTTGGCATTTCTGTGTCAAGTTTGCATGTTCTCCCCGTGTTCGCGTGGGTTTCCTCCGGGTGCTCCGATTTCCCCCACATATCCAAAGATATGCGCTATAGGTGAATTGGGTAAACTAAATTGTCCATAGTGTTTGTGTGTGAATGAGAGTGTATGGGTGTTTCCAAGTGATGGGTTGCAGCTGGAAGGGCATCGCTGTGTAAAATATTCATTCATTCATTCATTCATTTTCTTGTCGGCTTTGTCCCTTGCGGGGTCGCCACAGTGGAATGAACCACCAACTTATCCAGCACGATTTCACGCAGCGGATGCCCTTCCAGCCGCAACCCATCTCCGGGAATTTCCACACACACATTCACACTCATACACTACGGACAATCTAGCTTACCCAATTCACCTGTACTGCATGTCTTTGGACTGTGGGGGAAACCGGAGCACCCGGAGGAAACCCACGCGAACGCAGGGAGAACATGCAAACTCCACACAGAAACGCCAACTGACCCAGCCCAGCCGAGGTTCAAACCTGCGACCCAGCGACGTTCTTGCTGTGAGGCAACACCACTACCTACTGCGCCACTGCGTTGCCCCTGTGTAAAATATATGCTGGATAATTTGGCGGTTCATTCCACTGTGGCGACCCCTGATTGAATGAATGAATAACTTTGTGTGTGCCTTATTTTCCATTATTAAACTCTGTTATGCATCATTGTGGTATTAAATCAACTAAATATAAGCTACTTTATTATCCGCATTAGGTAAGGTATGAGTTGTGCAAACATTTTTTCTTCTCCAAATTTCAAATAAAGATAATTATTAGAACTTTATTTCAGAAAAAGACAGTTGGTCAAAATAATGTTTTCATTTATTGTGACTAGGGATAGATAACGTTATGGTTTTAATGGGATTACTACTTTTATCAATGCCACTTATCGGTTCGGTACTTTAACTGCACTCTTTATGTTACTTTTTGTAGAATGACGAACACTTAATTTTAATTTTAATGTAAAATAAAATAAAACCAGTAATTCTAAAACAAATAAAAATTTTCTCGCCGTTGTATTGTGCAGAACAAGACGAACATTTCTCATATGACACTGTCAACAGTGCAGATGAATATCAAATATCGCAATTTAGAAAAGAATGGTCAGTTAAATTATGCTACTGTAGATCACGTTTATTTAGCAATAATTCTCCAGTACTGATAGCAGAACCGTTAGAAGCTTATCCATTAAGTCAGAGCTTATCTTCAGTCTTTTATTTAGAAGTCTCAGTCTTTTTTTTTTACAATTATTGGTTTCATTTTACTTTACATTAAAATGTGTCCATGTACAGTTGAAGTCAGAATTATTAGCCCCCCTGAATTATTAGACCACTTTTTGTTTTTAATTTTTTTTAGTTATTGTATAATGATGGTTTGTTCTGTAGACTATCGAGAAAAAATTTAGCTTAAAGGGGCTAATAATTTTGACCTTAAAATGGTGTTTAAAAAATTAAAAACTGCTTTTATTCTAGCCGAAATAAAACAAATAAGATTTTCTCCAGAAGAAAAAATATTGTCAGACATACTGTGAAAATTTCCTTGCTCTGTTAAACATCATTTGGAACATATTTAAAAAAGAAGAAAAAAATTTAAAGGGGCCAAATAATTTTGACTTCAACTGTATATGCATATGTAAGGGCTATTGTGTGTGTGTGATTGTGTAGATATATGCGTGTACATGTATGCTTTTATCATATTTGTTGTTTATTTTGCTTTATTTGTCCATACATTTGTTTATTTGCTTTATTTTACAATGCTTGTTTGTTTGTTGTTTGTGAAGCGCTTTGAGTTGCATTTATGTAGGTAAAATATAAATGTGTTCATTCATTCATTTATTTTCTTTTCGGCTTAGTCCCTTTATTAATCTGGGGTCGCCACAGTGGAATGAACCGCCAACTTATCCAGCATATGTTTTACACAGCGGATGCCCTTACTGGAACCCAGTACTGGGAAACATCCATACACACCCATACACTACAGCCAATTTAGTTTATTCAGTTCACCTATAGCGCATGTCTTTAGACTGTGGGGGAAAATGGAGCACCCAAAGGAAACCCACGCAAACACGGGAAGAACAAGCAAACTCCACTCAGAAATGCCAACTGACCCAGCCGGGGCTTGAACCAGCAACCTTCTTGCTGTGAGGTGACAGTGCTAACCACTGAGCCACCGTGTCACCCCATAAAGTTTTTATGCACTATATTCCAAATCTTCTGAAGTAATTCAGTTAAATAATAGATACAGATGAATGTTCAAGTGGTTAAATTCAATTATGTTCACATAAGCTAATATATAAAATATGACTCAGACTCAACTTTATTGTCCCATTTAGGGAAACTAAAATTGCAGCAAGGTGCCGTAACACAGGCGAAGTTCCATGTACACATTAACAAGATATTACCACACAACATACAATACATCATTTTTTTTCCCAGCTGGACTCATTGGCCACCATTATAAAATAATTTCTAATTCTATTTGTCCTGCAAATAGGAACTCTAAAACAACGTCCTGATGGCAGCAGCTGAAACACAATAGGTACAATGGGTGATCCGAGGGTGCATAGGATACCCTGAGCTCTCTTTAAAACATAATTATGGTAAATTACCTTTGGACCAGTTTGGTCAAAACCGAGGATCTTGCCTGCCACCTTCACAAGGCTACCCAACCTGTTCTTATTTGACAAACTCAGATTGCCATATTAAGCTACAATGCAGAAAGATAAAATGGATTCAATACATTGTATATAAAACAGTGTCATAATAGAGGGACAAACCCAAAACCTCTACAAACCTCTTTTTTTCCTCAGAAAAAAAGTCTTTGTTGAAGTCTTTTTTATAGACAGCCTGGGTGTTAGGTTGAAATGTCAACATACTGACAATAACCACCCTTAGATATTTATGTGTGTCAACAATTTCAATGTCCAAACCTTTAATATTTGTTATGCTGGGGTAGGAGAAGCCTTCCTGTAATCTATCACCATGTCTTTTGTTTTATTCATTCATTCATTCATTCATTCATTCATTCATTCATTCATTCATTCATTCATTCATTCATTCATTCATTCATTTATTCATTTTCTTTTCGCTTAGTTCCTTTATTAATCCGTGGTCGCCACAGCGAAATGAACCGCCAACTTATCCAGCACAAGTTTTACGCAGCGGATGCCCTTCCAGCTGCAACCCATCACTTTGAAACACCCATACACTCTCATTCACACACATACACTACGGACAATTTAGCTTACCCAATTCACCTGTACCGCATGTCTTTGGACTTGTGGGGGAAACCGGAGCACCCGGAGGAAACCCATGCGAACGCGGGGAGAACATGCAAACTCCACACAGAAATGGCAACTGACTCAGCCGAGGCTCGAACCAGTGACCTTCTTGCTGTGAGGTGACAGCACTACCCACTGCACCACCGCGTTGCCATCTTTTGTTTTATTTACATTCAACTGGATTGTATTTTCAGAAATATATTTTATAACTATACAAAATAATTTTTGGCACAGCTTTGATTGTGTTTAATAAAGTAGAGATATTATTTGGGTTTCTACCTTCTATTATGAGAAGTGGAAGTATGAATGATAAAAAGACCTCACTGTTATTGGATCGGTATCTATATTGGCCGATATTTAGACTTTTTGGTATCGGATCAGCTCTAAAGCTTACAGTCACACACATGCTGGAAACCTGCATAAACTGTCCTTTTTCATTAATGATTTTCTTTTGTAGTAGGTTTACGTACCTGAAAGATTTTTTATTACACTTGATTTTATGGTGTACGCTGTTCTCACAATCCTTTTACGGCTGATGCGTGACTCCAATCTGTTTTTTTGACTCGTTTAACATGCTCTTTAATTGTTTACTTCTTTTAATAGACGAGATGTCGCAAAATACAAGCAATTACTTCTTTTCTGATGAGCAGTCAGAAGGAGCGTTGCGCGAGGTTAACAAGTTGCCTGATGTACAGCAGAGCAGATGTTTCCTGACAGCAGAGCTGGAATATTCCCTGTACAAACAACAGTTCGACAGAGAACGGATGTGCATTAAGCATCATCAGAGCTGTGTTATTTTCACTTTGATAACAGGTTTATTTGCATATTCACCAGCAGAAATAAGCAGCTGCTTTGAGGTCTGTGTCTCCCCGATTGATGTTTATAGCCTCCCGGTGAATGTTAAATACATGGCACACGTAACTTTCTCAGTAAAAGCGCACCAGCTGCCCCGAGGAAGCCCCTGTAAACAAAGAGCAAACACCTGGGAGAGTCAGGCAAATATTTATAGACCTTAATGAAGAGAAACGGGGGCGTCTCCAGATGGCTGGTGCAAATGAAATGGGGAGCCTGAGTTATGCAAACTGACCATTTTACATGAACATTATTCAAATAAATACAATTATTCTTTTAAAGAAAAAAATTATTAAATGACGCACTTCTGGAACCAATGAGCCGCTTTTACACTATCATGCCAAACTGTTTTAAGCAGCCTGATCTCACGAGGAAACGTAAGTATTTTATATATACAATCATTTGATATTTGAAATATGATTTTAAAAAGGAGGCGTGGCACCCAACCCCGCCCCTAACCCCAACCGTCATTGGGTGATGAGCAAATCGTACTAATTTGTACGAATTAGATTGGACGAATTCATACAAATTAGCCACTAAATCAAAAAGTTACAAATTGCCGTGAAATTGCGTTGGTTTTAAGAACAGTCAGGTAAAGTTCAAGTTGTGTTTTCACACGAGGCTGGTATGGCACGGCATGATTACAAACTGTTCTTGGTTTACAATTCTAGGCATGGTTAGACAACAATGCTAAACCATACTGGACTAGAGTGTTTGTGTGCATGACGATTTTTGCCTGGGTGCCAGTTTATAGAAGAGCACTAGTTATTTATTTTTTGTTATTCAACAAAAAGTCCAAAAAACAGAAATATCTGATCATCGTCCATAATATTACATTACACTTACATTACAAGGCAATGACTGGCGCATTTGTATTACATTCCAAAAAGTTCTGTTACCAGCACCGCAGAGAAAAATTAATCAATTTCCATGCTGACTGGACTGGATCGGCATGAAATGAAGTTGTTAGGCAAAGAGGACCATTTGGCCTGAAAAAAAGCGACTAAATTGGCATGTTATGTAGTCAACCAAGGAAACCACTGAAAATACACGTATCAGCCTACATTTTTGCAAAAGTCAAAATACATTCCTTCATGTAAGTTTCATTGCACATTTCAGATGACAAATCCACTGATGCTGTCTACAGTTTTGGGTGTGACTTAGGATGTGTTTATTCTTGTAATTTCAGATGCATGTCCTTCTTGTGCACATCCACGAGAAGGTGGGTATTTCATAAAGATCACCAGCCAAACACTAACCTAAACCCTTCCCTAAACCCAACCAATAGTGTTTTCAAAAGCAAATGTAAAACAAAAAGTGCACTTTTTTATGGAACCATGCCTCAGACAATGAAACAATGCTAGAAAGGTGAGGCAAATTTGATTACAAACTTTTTAATTTTGTTTATTTGGTGTTGTGCAAAGAACTGCATGAAAATAATTCTTTATTCATTGATAATATGTCCCGTGTAAATATCTTTAGTGTAAAAAAAAAGCAAAAGTTGCTGTCGTCATATTGTATAGTGTTAATTTTACCTTCAAACTGCAGTCGAATATGTTAATGTACAGTTTTGTGGTTTCACAAAAACGTAGGCTAAAGCATGTATTTCCAATGAGCCTGTGTTTTTTATTGCCTGTCTCAAATTTTGATAACATTCTCAAAATTTTATTTCATGTATTGTTTATGGAACTTTTTTGATGAACAAATGGAACGGTTCCTTCCAGACAATTTTTTCCCCTACTATGGATGCCAATGTCTACTTGTTTCCAACATTCTTCAAAATATCTCATTTTGTGTTCAACAGAAAAACACAGCTAATAGAGATTTGCAACTATTTATAATGATGTCTTTATGATGTGACATAAGCGAACTGATAAATGATAATAGTGACATTAATCAGTTAATATATTTACTTAAATGCACTAATTATGAACATTACTTGTTAATCATAGTTCAAAATTTACTTATGGATTATCAACATTCAAAAAAAAAAATACTAATGCTTGTTAACATTAGTTATTGTGAGTTAACATGAACTAACAATGAACAACTGTATTTAAATTAACATTAACTAATACAACCTTATTGTAAAGTGTTACCAACATACTTTACACAAGTGAAATGCATTGTTGTGATAAACGTTTACATTAAAATTAAAGCTTTTTAAACGTTAAAACATGTTCTCAGTCAAAAAGAAAAAGGGTTGGTGTTCTTCTGAAAGAGGAGATTGAAAAAAAGAGAACAAAATCGTGAACCTTTGAGCTGCCTGAGGAAAGTTAAACAACTGAGACTAAACCATGACTAGGCGGCTGAGGGATGTCAGATAAAACAAAGCCTTTTCTTTGCCTGTGTGAGGTGAGAAGCAGACGCTTTTTTCAGGAACAGAGATTTTGCCATGACAAGGATTTATCTTTGGATATTTTTTCAAAAATTTTGCACATTTTCTAGTTTAATTAAAAAGAGCAGGATGGAAGTTAACTTTAGATCATTATAACATCTCGAATTAGGGTCTTTCTTTCTTTCTTTCTTTCTTTCTTTCTTTCTTTCTTTCTTTCTTTCTTTCTTTCTTTCTTTCTTTCTTTCTTTCTTTTATTTGGTTGATTGAATCCTCCTAATGCTTTGCTGGATCTATTATTAGCGATGTTAGTAAAGGGACTTGATGCATTTCAGTTGATGTTGATGATAAAACAGGAGGGCTATTAGGCTTAACGCACTAAGAAAAGCACAGGGAGTTGCCTTTGCTGGTTAATGGTAAGATAAGCAGGAATGGATTGGTTTTGTTCTGATTAATCAGTTCTTTAGGTCACTGATTCCATGCTGATCTGTGTCTGAGTATCAGCTCTTGCTTTCTTGCTTCCCAATCAAGCAGCATGTCTTGAGATGAAATATTGACCGCGGAAATCCTTTTGGAAAGCTATTAACTTGATTAGCCTAAGTAGAGACTCTCCTGCAGATCTACTTGAGTCAATTCAGTTCATCTGCAGCCCAGGCTGTGTTTGGAATGCTATTGTACAGAATGAGCAATGTATAAAAGTGTGAAAAAGTTCGCACTATGAAATGAAAGTAGTAGTTCATTCCGAAATTAGTTTTACTGACACTCAAGTAGTTCTAAACTTTTATGAATTTCTTTTCCTTTGTAAGAACAAGGTTTTCTGAAGAATGTTGGGAAAAGCAGCAATTGACATCCATAGTAAGAACAAAAATATTATGAAGTCAGTGGCTGTTTTTTTCTCAACATTTGTGTGTAACAGAAAAAGGAAACTCAAACAGGTTTGGAAGTGGAGTATCAGTAAATGATGACAAGTTTTTAATAAATAGCTGAAATCTTAGCATGTTAAATGAAATATTATGAAAATAATGTTGCATCTGAAAAACTGCACATCCACGAGAAGGTGAGGTTTTTCATACAGATCACCAGCTAAACACTGACCTAAACCCTTTCCTAAACCCAACCAACAGTGTTTTCAAAAGCAAATGTAAGAGAAAAGTGCTCTGCGAACACAGTTTTATCTTTATTTTACTTGGCTTTTATCTGTTTTATGGAATTATGCTTCAGACAACTTGACCACGCTTGAAAATACACGTATCAGCCTACATTTTTGCAAAACCTAAATTACATTCCTCCGGGTTCGTTTCGTTGCACATTTCAGATGACAAATCCACTAGAGGATGCTGTCTACATTTTGTGAATCTGAAACACGTTACTTAGGGTGTTTTTTTTTTTTTTTTTGTACATTTCAGATGCTTGCTCTTCTTGTGCACATCCATGAGAAGGTGAAGTTTTTCATACAGATCACCAGCTAAACATTGACCTAAACCCAACCAATAGTGTTTTCAAAAGCAAATGTAAAAGAAAAGTGCACTGCAAACACAGTTTTATTTTTATTTTACTTGACTTTTATCTTTTTTATGGAATTATGCTTCAGACAACTTGACCACGCTTGAAAATACACGTATCAGCCTACATTTTTGCAAAACTTAAAATACATTCCTTCGGATACGTTTTGTTGCACATTTCAGAAGACAAATAAACTAGAGGATGCTATCTACATTTTTGTATTCAATTCAGCTAGATTTAAGATTGACCGTGGGAGGAGTTGAAAATGGATTAAGACGTGTTCGTGTGGACTTTATGACTTATGAAGTGGATTATTTTCAAATAAACAAAGCACCAGAAACACTTTCATTCAGTGAATTTTGTAATACCTAACACAGTGCATTAAAGCATATTGCTTTGTATTAAATCTATAGTGGGTAGGTTTTCTGCAATATTGTGATATCTATTTGTAAATATGTTTTTATTTTATTTTATTTTATTTTTATTTTAGAGTTATTGCAGTGATTTTGTTGGGGAGTGCATCTGTTTAAATGTAATAATTATTATTACAAGTAAATAATAATACAGTAGAACAAAGATAATAATGTAATAAATGTGGTTCTTGGATTTCTTCTTGTTTTTGAGTATGGCAGTATTTTGGCAGCAAAATGTAATACTCAAATTCAAAAACACACTACAGTCTGCACTGTATAAATGCATGCAACAGTAACAGGGCTTAAAAACATACAAATTCTACAATACTTTCTGCATGCTGATTGGTTACCCCACCTACGATTTAATCTGATTGGTGCTTCATCAGTTGCACCCATCGCTATGTGGCTCTCCTTTAAAAGAGATGGTTAGTATCAGCATGGGGACTTGGGTTAAGGACTATCTGCATTCCGATCCAATTTTTTATGCCCTTCACTCACTTACTTCTCACTGTCTCGTTTCCTTGGATGTAATCCTGGACCAGGCCGTATCCATAGCAGCTGCTGTGGTGGTCATGGAGGAGTGGAGAGCATGAGACTGATCCTTGTAAGACCCCAGTGACAGACGAGTTCTCGCATTGATCCTGAAGGGCCAGCCTGCACACCAGCCGGTGACCTCTAACACCTGCAGCTTCTCTACGATGGACGTCCAGCGCTGTCCAGCCTCCGGCGCCTAGACTGCAGCTCTGCACAAGACATTTGGCCATAGGAAAAATGGTTGTGCCCAACTGAGCCTGGTTTCTCTCGAGGTTTTTTAATTCTTCACTTTCACCAATTGGTGAAATTTTTTCCTCGCCACTGGCTTGCATTGTTCGGGACCTGTATATTAAACCACACTGAACTGAACTAAACTGAACTTCAACACTGAAAACTGGACTGACACTGTTTCAATTTACTATAATCTCCTATGTGAAGCTGCTTTGACACAATCTACATTGTAAAAGCACTGTATGTCATTAATTATGTTACATGAGTGTCCACTATTGGTGGAACATCTGAATGGGTTTAAATGGATTGCCCTAAACCCTTGAGCACTTGGAAACTACACTGTAGTGACATCACAATCACTTTGCATTCTGGGACTTATACAGTTAAAGTCAGAATTATTAGCCTTCCTGAATTATTAGGCCCCTATATATATATTTATCTTTCCCCAATATCTGTTTAACAGAAAGAAGATTTTTCTCAACACATTTCTAAACATAATAGTTTTAATAACTCATTTCTAATAATTGATTTCTTTTATCTTTGTCATGATGACAGTAAAAAAAAATTAAAAACAGCACTAGCCGAAATAAAACAAATAAGACTTTCTTCAGAAGAAAAAAAAATATAGCAAATACTGTGAAAAATTCCTTGCTCAGTTAAACATAATTTGGGAAATATTTAAAAAATAATAATAATTTTTGACTCAACAAAAAAATAATAATTATAAAAATACAGAACACTCATCAAACTAATATGGCTTGTAAGAGCCATTCTGTAGCTTATATTGTCTAAAACAAAATAATTATCACAGATGCTACACAAAATATCATGATGTTAAACATACTGTACAGCTGTGGTACTCCAAAATGGCTAAAATAGGGTGAGACGAAAGTGTATAGCTCCTAACCTGCATTTTTTTAATCCCTCTTTGGTCACTGCATTAAAAGGCACCGTGTCTTTAGCGAGGTAGTGCGTTATGGCATTAGTTATCTCCTGGGTAGGGTTGTACTAGCTGTTCATAAGTTCTTTCCTAAACTGGAAGGTAAAGTCCATACTAGGGGCTTTGTAACTACTAGCTAAATTACTAACTAAACTACTAACTAAATTTGTTAACGTTCTTAAAGCAAACCATAATTAGTAGGTTGTAGAGTTGGGTCGATAGAAGATGCCATGGTCCATCACGATGCTGAGCCGGCATTGCGTTCCTCCCCCTGCCCCCGTCACAGCAGCAATCCGCTCGTGAAAAATACACACTTAGGCCCTGTTTACACTAATATGTCTTAGTTTTAAAATTGGCATTTTAGAATAAAAACGATCCACGTCCACACCTGTGTTTTATCTAGCATTTCTAAAAAAAAGCCCTCCTTCCACACTATACCGCTGAAAACGCACATCACGTGACCACACAAACACAAACACACACTCTGTCATGCGCTGCAGCATACGGACGCAATTGAGCTCCAGCAGTTATGGGTGCTTTGAGCACAAAACCCCAGAGAGCAGTGCACGTCGGACAGTTTATCAAGGATGTACTGCTGGATCTCGTCTCACTATAGTTGTTAAACGTGATATTTATTAATCTCTATCTAATGACTCTTCGGTCTTTTGAATCTATCAGGTAACGTGTCACAGCGTCAGTACACTGCTTTAATCTTTCACTTTCACGATTGTACTTAGTAATTTTAGCGAAAACCTCAGATACTGTTGGTTGGTTCCTGTTGGTTGTGCACCTTTTTTACCAACCAAGTTTGTCAACGCCATTATAATGACACCGATCAATCTGCCTATTCATGCCCGTGGAAAAAGTGATTGACAGGTGGTAATTTGTGTGTAACTTATCTTTATTTATTTATGATTTAGTTATGGGTAAAACAAAGACCATGCGGGTCAGGTAGTTTAAACGATAGGCTACAAATAATTAATTAGTTATTAATTAATTAATTAATTATTCATAAATAATTAATTCACCGCCGCCTACAACAACGATGCCATCGTCCATCGCGATTAGACATCACATTAGACATCGTACAATGCTAAATTGGATGACATCGCCCAACCCTAGTAGGTTGTACGCTCTATGTAAAGTCATGCGTATAGTCGCATTGAATGACGTAATATCCAATAAGAAGCATTTATTGGATGGTTCTGGGTTTTTCTGGCATTTATTGGTTTACTTCCACCTACGCAACATTAACCGACCTTCTCTTACCCCTCACGCCACTGCTGTTCTTGTTCATAGCCTTGTCACATCTCGTTTTGATTACTGCAACTCTCTTCTCTTTGGTCGCACTCACAAATCCCTCCGTAAGCTTCAGTTGGTCCAGAACTCAGCTGCCTGTATCATCACCAGAACCCCTTCTTCTCATCACATCACCCCTGTCCTGCAGCAGCTTCATTGGTTACCAGTTCATTTTTGAATTGATTTTAAAATTTTGATGTTAACATTCAAAGCCATCCACAACCTAGCCCTCCATATTTGTCTGCCCTCATCCACATTTCTGTTCCTTCTCGCACCCTGCGATCTTCTTCCTCCCTCCACTTGTCTGTTCCCTCTGCTCGTCTATCGCCTATGGCAGAGATGGGCAAACTTGATCCTGGAGGGCCGGTGTCCCTGCAGACTTTTGCTCCAACCCTAATCAAACACACCTGCCTGCAGCTTTCTAGTGATCTTGAAGACACTGATTAGTGTGTTCAGGTGTGTTTGACTAGTGTTGGAGCAAAAGTCTGCAGGGACAACGGCCCTCCAGGATCAACTTTGCCCATCCCTGGTCTATGAGCAATAGAGCATTCAGCCGCTCTGCTCCCCGGCTTTGGAAATCACTACCACCTGCCATCAGAAACATTGACTCCCTCACATTATTCAAATCTAGTCTAAAAACCCACCTATTTAAAATGGCTTTTATACTTAATTGTATCCGCACTATTGCTGTGTATACATTTTATATTATTTCTCTTGTTGTTTTATTGTACGGTGTCCTTGAGTTGCCAGAAAGGCGCCTTTAAATTAAATTTATTATTATTATTATTTTTTAAATCGTTATACTGCTTTAAAATTCTGCAACTAATGCATCTATATATAACTGTCCTATGAAAATGAAATGACAAATTATATTTTTATAGTACATTACATTACTGTCACTACAGACGACGCACATACCTGCATCGTGAGCCGTGAATGCACGTGAAACACACATGAAGTTATCAAAACATTAAACTTTAATTTTGTGTGACTTTGAAGCCAAAATATTATCATATTACTGATGTCCTGTTTTTCTTTGATATAAATTCGTCTATTAATGCTTCTAAAGCAGCAGACGCCATCATCCCACTCGTCTGCGCTTTAGTTTAAGAACTTTATTAATCCCACCAGGGGCAATTGGATTAGGGTACAAGCATTTTATGATACATCAAACACATAAAGGGACAAATCGCTTACAAACAATATTAGAACACACAAATCACAAATCCTACATGCTTCATAATAACTTCATAAATAGTGCTAAAAACATAGGAAAGACCCATATATTAAAAATTTAATTTAAAACTTGCTAGAATGTAAGGTTGTAAAGCCTTATTGCCTCAGGAACAAAGGTAAATTTATATCTGTTAGAAAAGCATTTGATGCTTCTAAACCTTCTTTCAGATGGCAACAGAACAAAAAGAGGCTGTGTTCCCGTTTGTGTTTTCTTTTGTGGGTGTTCCGCATAGTTCGGTACCGCAATTCTGATTGGGCAGAACGAAAGTGTGCTCAATCAGTTGGCCAGTAAGACTGTCACACACAGATGCCATCCACGCATTTGCTCTGGGCGGGGGAAATTAAATAATACATATTTCATATCGCAGCCTCTTGCGATTAGCTAATCGCCACGTTTCAAATCGCGATTTCGATTAATCGCACAGCCATAATGCACAAAAAAATTGATGCTGAAATGATATATCATGTATACCGATTTGTTTACTATAAACTTCTGCAACATAATAGCATTTTCTTGTATCAGAAATGTTGTACTCTGAAAGGTTTGTGCTAACTGCAGCAATATTGCAGTACAACACTATTCTGAAGATAAAAAACACATATGATCTCTTTTTTCTGTTGTGTTGACAGGTGGACAGGACAGAGGTGATCCGGAGCTGTATAAACCCCACATTTTCGAAGGTTTTCACCCTGGACTTCTACTTTGAGGAGGTCCAGCGATTACGTTACGAGCTCTACGACATTAGCAGCAGTCATAATGGCATGAGAGAGGCGGACTGTCTGGGAGCCATGGAGTGCACGCTGGGCCAAGTGAGCAACCGCCTCCATCATGCATTTATTCCAGCAGACATGCTTGTGATTATTATAGTTTGTCCTGCTTTGTTTGGCAATGCTCGTCTTGCAACAGGATCTCTATGTTGATTGCACACAGTCAGAGAAGATTGGGACCGGCACTGCGCCCAAATCAGATGAAGCCTCCTAATTAAATAATCACACCAACAACCGTTAAGAGCATTTCCGGACATTTCATGACTGATTGAATCTTGAAACGTGAGATGTCTGGCTCACTCAGTGTGGGCCGACGGATGGTCCAGATGGGCCACGCGACTGTCTTATCTGCAGCGTGAGCAAACGGAAAAGCGGTCACATGATCTTGCGCCAGATGGTTAAGATTCACAGCTTCTCTAGAAGCTTATAGAGTACAGCAGATGCCAATATTCGCTTTGCTCAATATTCATGTGTTTATCCGTATGCATCACTTTCTAGATCCCATTTTTTGGTCTCGAAGGAGCTGGGTTGTTTGTTTTAGTTCAGTCTGTTTTGGTTGGAGGGGGATAGCGAAGAGGATAATTGTTGAAATGAGCTGTGTTTAATAAAGAGAGCGAGGTGTTGATGGGGGTTTCTAGGGGAAATAAAACCAAAATCACTCCCCTCTGTTTATAAATATTTAACAACTAATAATGAAGCACTTATCTGGAGTGAATTAGACTTCTTGGTGTAATTACGAACTAAGCTTACATGCCAAATTCTCCCTGAGGTGTTATTAAGTGCTGCGCTCTGCATGTATTTGTTTTTGTGTGTGTGTTTTCTGTCCATCATAAGCTGCATCAAAACAAAACAAGCCCCCTGACCGACTTAAAATATCTTATTTCTCTCCAAATAGATCGTCTCCCAGAGAAAATTCAGCAAAGCTCTACTTAAACAGGGCAACACAGTTGGGAAATCGTCTATTATGGTGAGCACTTTTCTAAATCCCAAATTCATCTGTTTGCTTTCTCTCACTCTCACTTATGCAAACATCCAGCGGTGCACAACACCAGCAAAATGACCATACGCAAACATTTCATGGCCTAACCTTTAAAAGCTTCACACTTTATATGACAGAGGTGCTTAGGATGATCCATGCCACTACTGAAGCCAGGCAAACACAGAACAACTTCTCAACGTATACCTTACAAAACAGCCGGTGTTGATGGCGAGCTATAAAACGAAAGGAAAATAGCCAGAGATGCACATTGACAGAGCACAGCAGCAATAAATACAACATGCAGTAAACAACAACAAAATTAAATGTAAAGCTCCGGGTGAGCGGATCAGGATGTATAAAACAAATGTCAGTCTTCATTTTTTTTGTTCTGCTGAAAACAGTTTATCACTCTCAATCTTTTCAGATCACCGCTGAGGAGCTGACAGGAAATAATGATTATGTCGAGCTCTCATTCAGTGCCAGGAAGCTGGATGATAAGGTAGGAAGACCTCATGTGCTCATGTTTATTTCCGATATAAAATGATCTTGTCTGACATCACTTTTTTTGTGATTACTGTATGATGGCGTATTAGTCGGCCCTGTTCATATATTAATGTACATATTTCTCTGAGGTACGGTTACACTAACATTTAAGAGTTACAGATAATAAACTCTTAGAGTACAACTCTTTCTGACATTATTATAAATTATTATGAGTTGTCAAATAGCCAGAATCAGTGGATAAGGAAGATCGGGTATATATTTATTGTGTTGATCCATAAAACTTGTCATATAATCAGTCAAATAATTGGAGAAAAACACTCACTCTGACCAGATTATTTAAATCAGTGAGTCATTAAATTGAGACTTGCTCTGACCAGATCATTTGAATCTGAGAATTATTAAATGCAGACTCGCTATGACCAGATATTCTGAATCAGTGAGTCAATAAATGGAGACTTGCTCTGACTAGATCATTTGAATCAGTGAATCTTTTTGTGGAGATTCGCTCTGACCAAATGATCTGAAACAGTAAATTGTTAAATGGAGACTTTAGGTGCGTTCGACTTCATGCATCGCTGCGCAGACCGATCGAAATCTGTCTTAAAGCGGTGCATGCTGGTTAGAAATTTTGGCCGGATTGATGCTGCGCTGACGCCATGTGACTGTCACATGTGGCGTCAAAGTACCGCGACAGCGCTCCGAGATCAGACGATTGAGTCAGACCGCGCAGCACCTGAAGAGCGCCTGCTGGAACTGCGATGACGACACTGATGTTACACGATTGGCCGAGTTCACAGCATGACAACAACCACGTGTGTTGCGGGTTTATTACTGGACAAATTCCGATTCACAAATTTCAAAACAAACAATTAAATGTAATATCTTGTAGTGCTTGTATGCTTATTAAAATACTACAAGTATTTTACTGCAGTATCATCTTTTGTTAAATAATTTGTTCATAATGTCTAGATTGTTTTGAACAGGTTTATTCTGCCTTTTTTATACAGACTACTGTATGCTATTATACATTTTAGTGAATGACCAAATATTAACTCAAATAAGTCTTACAGACTTCATCATCATTGATCCTGACACCCCTATGAAGATTTCTTAACAAATTAAGTAAAAAAAAAAATTATTAAATGTAAAAATATGATTATAAAATATTTTATTTCCTGTTAAGCCATTTATGCAGAAATGTTAATAATGACAGTGATGTACCTGCTCTTTCTTGGTATTTTCTATTTAGTGTAGCTCATTTATTGTGGTCCTTTTGTTCAATCTCTATGGATTAAAGTCCTTTTTAAAAAATGTTTTTATTATCCAAAATAATCATTGTTTAACACTTAATCAAAACACCTTGTTTTGGGTTTTACATTAATATATAGGAAAGTTTTATATCTATAAATGTAAATAAATGTAAACCCTTTTTAGCATATTCTAACAAGCTCTGGAACAGTATTGACATACCATTCAACATCTAGTAGTCCAAAGACTGATGTTTAAACTCCAAGAATTTGTGCTTATTGTTTTGTTTAATAGGCCTATTTGTGGATATTTATTTCCTTTTTATGTGCTCTCTCGTTTTCCCTTTATTTCTCATGTGTTTGTTATATAGGCTGCTTAAATTTAATTCATAATTCCCTTGTTTAAAAATGAACTATAGTTTGTAGAGACTGTATTCTGTTTTATGTGTACTGTAAATCTTTTGTTGTTATTGCAATAAGCAAATAAATAAATGATCCCGCCATTTGATCGGTCATCATGACAGCAGCAACTTCGAGCTCCGAAGTGTCCGGCTTGACGGCTTCGTTTTCAACTCCGCCCCCGCCTGCGCACGGCTAATCTCGTTGATCATTGGCTGCAGCTGTGCTTCATGTCGAACGCACCTTTTCTCTTAGTGGGTCATTTGAATCAGTGAATCATTAAATGGAAACTTGCTCTGACTAGACCATTTGAATCAGTGAATCTTAAACTATAGACTCGTTCTAGCCAAATCATTTGAATCAGTGAATCAATAGGTGCGTTCGACATGAAGCACAGCTGCAGACGGTGATCAACAAGATTAGCCGAGCGTAGGCGGGGGCGGAGTTGAAAACGGAGCCGACAGGCCGGACACTTCGGGGTTCAAAGTTGCGGCAGTCATGATGACAGATCACATGGCGTTATCATCATTTTTTATTTTTATTTTTTTATTTATAACAACAAAAGATTTACAAATAAAACACAATACAGTCTCTACAAACTATAGTTCATTTTTAAACAATAAGGGATTTATGAATGAAATATATTACAAACGCATGAGAGAAATAAGGGGAAACGAGAGGCTAATATAAACATAAAAACGAACAGGCCTATTAAACACAAAGCAATAAACACAAATTCTAGGAGTTTAAACATCACTCTAAGCTAATACTTCTTGTTTGAATATGGTAAAAAGGGGTTTACATTTATTTACATTTATAGATATAAAACTTTTCAATAGATATTAGGGTAAACCCCAAAACAAGGTGTTTTGATTAAGTCTTCAACAATGATTAAGATTATTTTGGATAATGAAAGCATTTTCAAATAAGCACTTTAATCCAAAAATATTAAACAAAAGGACATTCCTAAAATAAGTGAGCTATACTTTAAGTAGACGTTTCCCAAAAAGAGCAGGTATAAACGGCTAGACAGGAAATAAAATATATATATTTTATAATCCTAAAAATCATTTTATAATTATTTAATAAAATAGTTATTTAACTTAATTTGTAAAGAAACCTTTAGGGTGTCAGGGTCAATGATGATAATTATTTTATCTCAAGTCTGTAAGACTTATTTGAGTTAATATTTAGGTTATTCACTAAAATATATCATTTAAATCGTTCATGAAGCTTAATGCAGTAAATAGTCTGTATAAAAAAGGTTAAAAATAAACCTGTGCAACCAAGCTAGCCTTCATAACCAGATTATTTAACAAAAGATGATTACTGCAGTAAAATATTTGAAGTCTACTAATAAGCATGATGTGTACAAGATAGAGAGTGTATGAACAGTTATTTGTTTGTTTTGAAATTTGTGAGACGGAAGTTGTCCAATAATAAACCCGAAGCACACGTGGTTGTTGTCATGCGGTGAACTCGGCCAATCGTGTAATATCGGTGTCGTCATCAGAGCTCATGCAGTCGCTCTTCAGATGCTGCACGGCCTGACTCAGCCGTCTGATCTCGGAGCACTGTCGCGGTACTTTGATGCCACATGTGACAGTCACGTGGCGTCGGCGCAGCATCAATCCGGACAAAATTTCTAACCAGCATGCACCGATTTAAGACAGATTTCGATCGATCTGCGCAGCGCTGCATGAAGTCGAACGCACCTATTAACTGGAGACTCACTATGATCAAATCAATTGAATCAGTGAATTGTTAACAAGTGACTCACTCTGACCAAATCATTTGAATCTGTTAATCGATAACAAAATACTCGCTCTGGCCATATAATTTTGAATCAGTGAATCTTAAACTGGAGACTCGCTCTGACCAAATCATTTAAATTAGTGACTTGTTAACAAGAGACTCGCTTTGGCCAAATCATTTGAATCAGTGACTTTTTAACAAGAGACTCACTCTGACCAAATTATTTGAATCAGTGAAATATTACCTGGAGACTCGCTCTGACCAAATCATTTGAATCAGTGAATCGTTAACTGGCAACTCGCTTAGTCCAAATCATTTGAATCAGTGAATCTTTAACTGTAGACTTGCTCTGACCAAATCATTTAATTTAGTGAATCGTTAACTAGAGACTCGCTCTGACCAAATCAATTGAATCAGTGTATCTTAAACTGGAGACTCGTTCTAACCAAATCATTTGAATCATTGAGTCGTTAACAAGAGACTCACTCTGACCAAATAATTTGAACAAGTGAATCTTTAACTGGAGACTCGCTCTGACCAAATCAATTGACTCAGTGAATCGCTAACTGGAGACTCACTATGATCAAATCATTTGAATCAGTGAATTGTTACAAGAAATTTGCTCTGACCAAATCATTTGAATCATTGAATCATTAACAAGAGTCTCGCTCTGACTGAATCATTTGAATCAGTGAATCTTAAACTGGAGACTCGTTCTGACCAAATCATTTGAATCAGTGAATCTAGAACTGGAGACTCGCTCTGACCAAATAATTTGAATTAGTAAATCATTAACTGGAGACTCACTATGACCAAATCATTTGAATCAGTGAATGGTCAACTGGAGACTCACTATGACCAAATAATTTGAACCAGTGAATCGTTAACTGGAGACTCACTATGACCAACTCATTTGAATCAGTGAATCGTCAACAAGAGATTCACTGACCAAATCATTTGAATCAGTGAATCATTAACTGGAGACTCATTAACAAGTCACTCACTCTGACCATATAATTTGAATAGGTGAATCTTAAACGTGAGACTCGCTCTGACAAAATCATTTGAATCAGTGAATCTTTAACTGAGCTCTGAAACTTTGGTGAGCATTAGAAACAGATTAACATTTAAAATAAAACTCCCACTGACTCCTAACTTTCGACAGGAGAGTTTTTGACCATTTTCGACATCTATCTGACCCCTAGAATGAATCAGTCCCCTCTCCACAGCCCTGCTTCAAGAAATGCCCTCTTTGCATGTGAAATGAGCAACAACAATTCTCTGCTCTCTCGCATTGGGACTCGTTTGGCTGTCAGGTGTCAAATGCAGTTTAACTCTCCCATCCTTCAATAAAAGCCTCCTGGTGACGTCTGCATTATACTGTGAGAGGATCAACACAGGAATGGGGAATGAGCTGCTCAAATTGTTACGATCAGACAGAACTGATCAGGGATGCTGTTAAAAATAAACTTCAGCCTTGATGAGTCCCGATACTCGGAAATGCGGTCAGACAGTTGAGAAAGAAATCCAGAGAGAGACAGTGATAGAGAGAGCACTTTTCCTCTGGGAGACACAATCAGCTCTTGTCAGCAGGGTAATTACATGGGACTAAAATTAATAAGAGGGATTAATACAAGCATAACAAATGATCCACACGAGCGTCTCGGTTTCACACAGAGCGTCTCGTTCTTGCTGCTTGACAGGACGTCAGAAGGTAGAACGGTGAAAGCCTGCTTTAAATCACTTTTCATTTAAGAGCCCCTTTCTTCTACAAAGTCCTAATCCTTCAGAAATCATATTCTTGGCATCTGACTAATTAAAAGTGTGATTAAGCTTGCAGACTGGTGGAGAGATCAGAGACCCGGGCTGTCAGCATTCTCAAAATCTTTTTATTTTTTGATAAATTGCTTTTATTCTCTGGTCTTTGACTACAGGCGTTTAGGAGAGCATTACTGTAATGTAGATGACGTCTTTGAATGTTAGTTTGTGAGTGGTCTGTTTTTGACTTTTTTTGTGCACGTGGCTTTTTTCATGAGTGGTTCAGAAAGTCCTGAAAATGGCTACAGTGATTTGGTGCAGTTTTGATCATTCAGCAGTGGCGGAAAGAGTACAGAAAAATCATACTCAAGTACCATTAATTAGCCAAAAATTAAGCGCAAGTAGAGTGAAAGTATCTGTTGTAAATATTACTTAAAGTATGAGTAAAAAGTAGCCCTTTTAAAAGCACTCAAGTTTGTGCATGTGTTTGAAAACGTAAGATTCTGTAGTGCATTTAGTGATTGTTTAGGCCATTTGGCAATTTCAGACATCATACAGTCAACATCCTTCATCTTCTCATCAGTGTCATGCAGTCTTTGAGTCACTGCATGTAAAAATTTTGGACTCCATCTTGGACACCTTTAATGCTTCCGAATGGTTTGCTGCATCTATAAAACGGCAATGTCTTGACGTAGTTCAGTATGATGTGATTAACTTTTCTATGTGCGATTTGATTGGATCAAATTAGATCAATGACAGGACTGGTTTTTTACCCGTAGACAAGAAAAAATAAAGTAGTGACTGCATGTTGAAGGAAAGTAGTGGAGTAAAAGTATCGATACAGACTTAAAAATGTACTCAAGACAAAGTAAATGTACACATTTTTAAAACTACTGAGTAAATTACAATTCCTGAGAAAAACTACTCAGTTACAGTAATTTGAGTATTTGTAATTCGTTATTTTACACCACTATCATTCAGCATACAGAACCTGCAGAAGTCCCTGGAAAAAATGGCTTTTACAGGTATAATTAGTTAAGGAAGTTGTCAGAAGCTTGGAAATGCAAACAAATTTCCTGTTGTCAGCAGATAAGAAGTTTGACGCTTCAGATTTATACCTTTATGAATAAAATAATGAAAGATGCATATTTCATGATTTGAAAGGTTACATTAAGTGCTAAAAAGAGTTTATACAGAGTAAAATATTTGGTAACACTTTACTTTGATGGTCCATTTGAGTATTAGTAGACTGTCTGCTTAATATCTGTTGATTCTGCTCCTTCAACAGACATTTAACTGACTATAAGAAACTTTGCGAGTACATGTCAACTTACACTAACCCTAATCCTAACGGTCTACTTATAATCTAGTGAGAATTAGTTGGCATGTAGATGCAATGTAACTAAATTCAACAAACAGACCATCAAAATAAAGTGTGACCAAATATTTTGAATCAGGTGCAAGGGTGTAAATTTGCTCTTGACATTGGTGGGGACCTATGAATTATGTGTTTTTCCATTTGCTCTAAAATTGCTTTGCATTAAGGCCTCATTTACACTAATATGTTTTAGATTTAAAACAGCGTTTTAGTATGAAAACGATCCGCGTCCACACTGGCGTTTCACCTAGCGTTTCTGATCTCCGTCCACACTACACCACTGAAAACTCACATCACGTGAGCACACACGGATGCTGGCATGCGCTGCAGCGTATGCAGACATCTGAGCTCCAGGCAGTCAGCGGGTGCTTTGAGCACAAAACCCCAGGTGAGAGCAGTGCACGTCGAACAGTTCATCAAGAATCTACCGCTGGATTTCATCTCACTATAATTGTTAAAAGTGATATTTGATTTATCTTGTCTCGTTCTAACAACTCTTTGGTCTTTTAAATCTATTACTTGTTCTCAGGTTACATGTTTTGGCGCAAAGATAAGTTAATATATTAATTTTTTAACCTCGTACACTGATTCTGCACATTTGACTGATTGCTTGCCTTTATTTCCTATATTGTATAAACTTATTGTACGTTATACTTTTATAATGACCATTATTGATTATTAAAACTGATATTCAGCAAAAGAGAGGGTATTTCATATTTTTCAATGAAAATAAAAGAAGGCAGTAATGTTATAGGCTTCGTTTTGTTATAAATATGCATACAGTAAAGATGACGGTCATAGCCTATAAATATGTAGCTACATGATGCCTCAACATTTTTTGGTGTGTGTTAGGTTGTTAATATCAAAATTAAAATAGGCAGTTTCTTATATCGGTTTCATTTTATGAAACAACCTAGTCAGGGTGATGCAAATGATGTTATAAAGTACACTGTTCCCTTTGAAGACTTACCCAACGTGTCCTCGGGAGTTTCTTTTCTATATCAAACTGGTGAATTCTGAACTTACAAGGAGAGGATGCAAGACTGAACTTTGTGTACTTGATATTGAGACAGAGCCCCTATCAGATAGGCGAATGTCTGCAGCCCAGCCTCCCTTTTCAGATGTCTCCGTTTTCCCCCATCCACACTGACTTGAGCATCAACGTTTCCAAAATGATCCATTTTCGGGGCTCGAAAACTCTGAGGTAGTGTGGACGGAAGGCATAACTGTAGCAAAAGTAATGTGTTTTTAAACTAAAACATATTAGTGAAAACGGGGCCTAACACTAGCAATGATGTTCAATTTATTTGAATCCACTCTCTATACAATACAATTCATTAAGTTAAATTAAGGAATAGAGTAATGCTAAAAATGCTGACATAGAGAGAGTTTAATAAAGACTTCCATTTATTTTAGCCATAGTGCAAATAAAACGAGTCTCGTACATCAGTATTAATTAAAGTAGATGGAGCACAGGCAGTAGTTTTTCAAACTATAGCTTCAACCAAAATTCGACATGCTACTCTGAGAGATTAAGAGAACTGACAGATTAAATTATTAGTGGGGAAATTTTAATAGTCAGTGAATATTGGTGGGGACACCAATATACAAAAATGCCAACTCTACGCCCCTGGTCAGGTGGTATGAATTGTTTAAAATTCAAGGTGTTTTTTTATAGTATTTCATGCGATTTACAGTAAGTAATATTTCCACAAGGGCGACACAGTGGCTCAGTTGTTAGCACTGTTACCTCACACCAAAAAGGTCGCTGGTTAGAGTCTCGGCTGGGTCAGTTGGGATTTTTGTGTGGAGTTTGCATGTTCTCCCCATGTTGGCGTGGGTTTCCTCTGGGTGCTCCGGTTTCCCACACAGTCCAAGACATGCGCTATAGGTGAATTGAATAGACTAAATTGGACGTAGGGAATGAGTGTGCATGGATGTTTCCCAGTACTGGGTTGCAGCTGGAAGGGCATCCGCTGTGTAAAGCATAAGCTGAAAAAGTTGGCGGATCATTCTGCTGTGGCGACCCCTGATGAATAAAGGGACTAAGCCAAAGGAAAATGAATGAATGAATATTTCTACAGATACCAGCTGAAATGAACAGGAAACCATTTATTTGTTGACTTTTATTTATTTGTTTTTTGTTTACTAACTATCTTCACAATTTAAAAACTGTTAAAAATGGTTTAAGGATTTAGAATAAAAACTATAATATAGTAAACTACTATTACATTTTAAATATGTGGATAATTGGATAATCAGCAGCCATTACACTCTATGGTATCACATGATCTTTCTGAAACGCTTTATTTCAGGCACAATTATACATTTTTATCGATGGTCGGTTAATAATAACTAATCTTACTATTTTCATCGATGAAGGTGCCTGGTTATATGTAAAACAATTATAATAATTTTAATAAATAATAAAAAATTATTATTTCAATTGCAAAACAGCTAAATGATCTTATTGATCAATCAGAATCAAGTATTTATAAGCGCTGTGTGATAATGACATGTATTTAATAACTGTCCTTTCATTGCAAAGGCAACAGTATTAAATAATTTTAGAGTGCCTTATGGACAAAAAAAAAAAGCCACGTGGAACAAAAAAAATGACCAAAAAAAGCATTAGGACACATTCAAGTCCATTTACTATGTAATTTTAGTGACTTGATTATCTTGACCTATATTGTGCTATCATTGTAACATCAATCCCCCAGCATATTTGGCTCTTAGCAGGCGAGGAGACCCTGAAGCAGAACGATAGCAGAGGTGGGAAGGGCAGCTGACAGTGGCAGCGCAGGGAACAACTCTGAAAAGTTACCAGCAAGGACACAAATCACTTTTCAATGACATTGGCGAGTTGAATTTAGAGCAGATGCTGTCCGTGGGGTGCATATAGAAAACTATAGCCTGTTAAACTCCTCACAACTCCTGCTTAAATGGGTTGGCCTGAGGATAGTGCAAGATATTGTGTTTTTGTCTTGTCTTTCTATGAAAAATTGGCTTAATAGCTTAAACTCAAAGGCTTATTATTGTAGATGGATCTTATCACGTAAAAAGAGACATAAATCCGGATACAGACATAGATGATTAAAGGGATAGTTCACCCAAAAATGAAAATTTTCTCACCATTTACTCACACTCTAGTGGTTTTAAACTGTAATTAAATTTAAATACACTTTTTTTTTTTTTTTTTTTTTTTTTTTTACCCTTTTTTATCTGTTGAACACAAAACCATATATTCTGAAGAAAGTTGAAAAAGCATGGAAGCACTATTTAGTCATTAGTCAGAATTTTCATTTTTGGCTGAAAAAAATCCCTTTAAGGATTACATTTTAATCACAAGTGGAGCATGTAGCAACAATGCTTTGTCATAATGAATGCTATGGAACAAAAAAAAACTGTACCATTGCCATCAAGAGTCACTTTATAATTTGGCATGTTCATGATGCTATCAGCTGATGTCTGTGCTCCTGTCATTCCTGCAGGATTTTTTCAGCAAGTCAGATCCGTTCTTAGAGATCTACAGGGTAAATGATGATGACAGCCAGCAGCTAGTGCACAGAACAGAGGTAAAACAGAAAATCTGTATCGAAGATTCCCCTGTGGCAGTCCATAAACGACACTGAATCGCTCTCTGTCCTCTTCTGCTCACAGACTGTTATGAATAACCTCAACCCCGTGTGGAAGACCTTCAAAACGTCACTGAACTCGCTCTGCAGTGGAGACCATGAAAGAATACTGAAGGTACATTATGACACCAAGTTAGATGACACTAGCAATATATATATATATATATATATATATATATATATATATATATATATATATAATTTTAATTTAGTTTTACATTTGAATTTGCACTGCACTCATGTTCCTGGCAGATGATATAGCTTATAAAAGGCTTAAAAGTACATGTATTGTGTTCACAGTTTGATGTAGCTGCTCTAGCGTACAATTTGTCTGCTTTTTACCCATCAATAATTCTACTGCACTTTGACTGAAAGGCGCGTCAGCACTTTGGGAAAAGTTTTTTATTGAATTAATGCAGATGTATATTTCAGCTTTCAGGGAATTTTTATGTATTTTGATTTTTTTTTTCTGCGTGTGGGTGAAGCTGCTTTACATGTCTGTCTTTGTATACATTTTTTTAATATACAGTTGAAACCAGAAGTTTACATACACTGTATAAAAAGGCACATAACCATTTAAAAAAAAAAGTCAGATGTTAATGTGACTAAACTTTTTCTCTTTTAGGTAAGTTAGGATTATCAAATTTGTTTCTGTTATGCTTAATAGCAGAATAATGAGATATTTTTTGAGAAATAGTTGTAAGTTCTTGAAAGTCAAGTTTACATACAATAAGAATATTATGCCTCTGAAAAAGCTCAGATGATGGTGTCAAGGTTTTGGAAGTTTCTGATTGGCTAATTGACAACATTTGAGTTAATTGGAGGCACAACTGTAGAATAGTATTTAAGGAAAACCTCAAACACACTGCTTCCTTGTGTGACAACATGGGAAAATCAACAAGCCAGAATCTACAAAAAAGCCAGATTACAATTTGCTAAATTACACTGGGAAAAGAATAGTTTTTGGAGACATGTCCTGTGGTCTGATGGAACTAAGATTGAACTGTTTGGCCATAATGACCAGTGTTACATTTGGAGGATAGAGAGGAAAGCTTACAAGCTTAGAAACACCATCCCAGCTTTGAAGTATGAGGATGGCAGCATCATGTTGTGGGGCTGTTTTGCTGCAGGAGGGACTGGTCCACTTTACAGCATAGATGGCATCATGAAGAAAGAACATTTTGTAGAAATACTGAAGCAACATCTCAAGACATCAGCCAGGAAATTAAAACTTGGCCACAAATGGGTCTTTCAAACAGACCATGACCCTAAGCATACTGCCAAATTAGTTAAAATGTGCCTTAAGGACAACAGAGTGAATGTTTTGGAGTGGCCATCACAAAGTCCTGTCCTCAATCCTATAGAAATTTTGTGAGTTTTTTGAGATTTTTGAGTTGAAAAAGCTTGTGCGAGCAAGACAGCCTACAAATCTGACTCAGTTACACCAATTCTGTCAGGAGGAATGGGCCAAAATTCCTTCAAACTATTGTGAGAAGCTTGTGGAAGGAAACCCGAACCATTTCACCAAAGTTATACAGTTTAAAAGCAAAGCTAAAAAAATACACCAAGAATTTTTTTTAATTTCTAGACAGTCAAAATGTTTACATACATTGGTAAACTTTTGACTGTCTAGAAATTAAAAAATTCTCAAAAAAAAAATTATCTCATTATTCTGGCATTTACAGTAGCAAATGTAAATCATTTAGGTAATCCTAACGAACCTAAAATAGTAAACATTTAGTATAATTTACCATCAGACATGTTCCTTTTTTTAGAGTGTATGTAAACTTCTGGTTTCAACTATATATATATATCCAGCTGTAAGTGTCACAATCTTACATACCCAACAGATAATACGTATAAAAAAGCATATTATATTACATTTTCTTTTGTTAAAAATCAACTGAATGCATGTTTATGTATGTTTATGCATGTATATGCATAAATGTTTTTTTACAAGAGATTTACATCAATCTAAGGTCAAAAACATGATTATTTTTTTCATTATATACCCTGAAGAATCAGCTCATTTCTAACAGTGTTTGAAATGTGTTGTACAAGCACCTGGTCTCTCTAAACCCTGAATACTCTGCTCTGATTGGTCAGATGCCCTAGTCTATTAGGATTGGTCTACCAATTACAATGCAATGGAAACAATACTACTATTAAACAGTGAAATGACCAGTAATTATAGTATCAGTTTTAGCGTGTCAAAATTAAATTAAATTCAAGTTTACAATTTGAGTCCTTTGGAATATTCAATATTTCCTGATAATGAACATGCACAATATTGGTATTTTGGGGACTCTTCTGTCATATGTTTTATTGTTTTAAGCATTAACTCATTGTTTTTTGCAGCTTAGGTCAATATCGCGATAATATCGCATACATGATAAAAGCAAATAATCGTAAACTAAAAAAAACTTGATACCATCATAAACATAGTCAATTTGCTTTCTCCGTCCAGAAAACAGCGTCCTCTAAACATGTAAATAACACATACCAAACTCCCATTCCTAGTGTCAGCCTGGAGCTTCAAAGTCATCGGCTCATTGGTTGAAGCAAGCAGCGCAGATATTCATACTGTTTTGAAATTCAATGAGGTTTGCCGGACCACCAGGATCTCTTATCAGTCACATGGGCCGATTACACTGGACCATTAGGCTTGTGTTTCAGCCAGGATTCACCAGGTATTCTCATGTGCTCCACTTAGAAATGTGCGTTTCCTAATTTGCCTCCCTCTTTCTGCTCCCTGGACTTCTCCTGCTTCATTTATTCATTCGGCGTTCATCAAAGCTGCTTGATTTAATTGGGAAAGGAATTACTCCAAGACTGTCTGAGCTGAACATGCGTTGAAGCGCAATAATTTAATATTAAAAGTAGCAATTTCCCACAGGAATCTAAATTAGAGTACCCCCTGTAAAATGATGATAATAATCATGGAAATAAACATGCCTTTCCCTGCAGTAATTATCTGAAGAAATAAAAAAACAAGTGTAATGTTTTTGCAAATTTTTAGTTTTACATAAAAATGTAGCAGTAATGATGTTTAATGAATCTGGCTGTATTTTACATTATTTTATGATAGAGTTTTTGTTTTGTTTTGGTAACACTACTTGTGGCTTATTTCCTGACAGTCATTTAGATATTGGCTGTTTATTAGTAGTTATAAATGACATATTCCGCATGATCATATTCGACATCCCTAATTCCATCCAATACCTATACCTAAATACTACCTCAATAATTATTAAGTAACACATTAAATTGCCAACGCAGTGGCGGAGTAGGTAGTGCTGTCGCCTCACAGCAAGAAGGTCGCTGGTTCGAGCCTCGGCTGGGTCAGTTGGCGTTTCTGTGTGGAGTTTGCATGTTCTCCCTGCATTCGCGTGGGTTTCCTCCGGGTGCTCCGGTTTCCCCCACAGTCCAAAGACATGTGGTACAGGTGAATTGGGTAGGCTAAATTGTCTGTAGTGTATGGGTGTGAATGAGTGTGTGTGGATGTTTCCCAGGGATGGGTTGCGGCTGGAAGGGCATTCGCTGCGTAAAAACGTGCTGGATAAGTTGGCGGTTAGTTCCGCTGTGGCGACCTCGGATAAATAAAGGGAATAAGCCGAAAAGAAAATGAATGAATGAATAACACATTAATTAACTGAATAATTGGTTGATATTAAAATGATTGTTTTTTGCATACAGATATACAGTACTGTTCACTACTGTTCAAAAGTGTACATTTCAGATTTATAATTAAAAAGTCAGTTGTGCTGCTAAATATTGACAGCTTTGATGAATTCTTTTCAGTAAAATAGAATTAAATAACATTTTTGTAACTGTTTAAAATCTTTAATGTCAATGGACCCTTTTCACATTTCTCAGCTGTGGAAGTCATCGTAGTTGAGTAAACTCAGACAGCAGTGAATAACAGTGTTGGAGAGATTAGGGATGAAAGTACCATTTTTTATAAAAAAATGAAAAAGTGTGTGTGTGTGTGTGTGTGTGTGTCAGAGAGAGAATGAATGTGTATGGGTGTTTCCCAATACGGTTTGCATGTTCTCCCCGTGTTGGCGTGGGTTTCCTCAGGGTGCTCCGGTTTCCCAAAAAGTCCAAAGACATGCAGTATAAGTGAATTGAATAAACTAAACTTGCGGTAGTGTATAAGTGTGTGTGTAATGTGAGAGTGTATGGGTGTTTCCCAGTACTGGGTTGTGACTGGAAGGGCATCCACTGCATAAAACATATGCTGGAATACTTGGCGGTTCATTCCACTGTGGCTCCCTCTGAAATAGAGACTAAGCCGAAGGAAAATAAACAACATAGGCTCATTCTAAAAACGTAGCCCTCTATACATTTCTGGAGGTCGTGAATTATGTAGCCAGAGCAGCGTACGGCTTCATTTCGTTTTTAAAATGAACGCTACGGAGTGGTATGATGCCGTTCCTCTTCTCGCTTACCAGCTGACCACTTACCTCCGTATTAACGGCTTTTCTCACTGTTACTATTTTGTACGGTAGCTCCACATGGAGTTGACCGCATCGGTCCGCATCGGGGGTATCGGTTGGTTGGTCAGTCAGTAAATCAGTCAATTTACGTGAGAAAGCAGGTGCGAATGGCACTCGCGAGAGAAATTTGAGACCTGAAAAAGAGTACACAGCGGCCTTGTGGGTTTGCGAAAACAAAAACTGCAAAAAAAAAAAAAAAAAACACAACGTACATCCTAGGATGTATTTGGTGCTCTCCAGAAATGTATATAGGGGTACGTAATCAGAATGAGCCTGAGTTGAAAATGAATGAATGTTTTAGACAGAAATCTATTTTTGCTGTGTTACTAACCATAAGTCTAGTCTATCAATATCAGGTGGTATTTTGTAAATGTTTAATATCTTCAAAATAATTTCACGTTAAAGCAAAATTGCACATTGTTACTTTTGACCCAGTCAGATAACCATCAACGAAATACAATAATTTACTTTCTGCAGTTAAAAATTGAAATGCTGACCTAACCGAGGGACAAAGTCATAAAATCCTGTGATATTTGGCAGCTCCGTCAACGGTTGCATGCTGAATGTGCTGTTATAGCCTGGAAAGCGAATGTTGTCATGGTTCAGAGAAAATCACTTAGTTATTTTCGTCCCTGCTCTTGTGTGGCAGAAGAGAAAACAATGTCAAATTTACTGAATCGCTCATAGACGCTGCATAACAAACACATAAGCGGTAATTCGTTTAGTTTTTTTGATGCAAAGATCATATAATACATATAAGTATAGCTTTATAAATGTACATACAAGAAACAAATCTAAATATTAAAAACTCTTAAGGATTTAAGATGCCGCTGCCCATTAAACGCATCATCCTCTTTTTGTGAAAAGGGTGAATTGTGATCCACTTAGTGTTTCCAGGTTAAATAAAAGTGTTTAATTGAAACAAACAAAAAATTAAATATGTTTTGTAGGGTACTTTGAAGCGCAGTGAAGTGATATAGCCTGCGTACTCAACAAACTTAAGGGCACCTGTGTTCCTCTTCCCCTGCTCATAGTGCATCAGCATATGGCTGCGCATGGTCTCCCTCTGCCCACTCACCACCACACAACAACCCAGACCTTATTACAGCAGAAAGCTCAGGCTCATTTAGTGCCAGCCGTCCTCCATGCCATCTGCAGAATCCCTGAACTCACAGCTGGAGTTCAGCCGCTTCCCCGACCTGCCCTTTAGGAGTCCATTAGAGCATCTTCTGGCAGCATCCGCAAACGTGTCTTCCTTTTGGAAACACTTAAGAGCCGGTGTGATTGAGCCGTGTGTGGTTTACTCGTAATGGCCATGATTGATTAAACCCTGCCGATATTCGACAGCTCATATTATGACTCCAGTCAAGCGTATTTGTTGTGGGCTAATGAAATATTAAGTGTTTTGATTTCATTTCTCTTCTCGCGCGACATCTCATTTTGCGTCTACGAGGAACAGTCGGTTAAAATGGTGAACTAGACGATTTTAGACAAACTCTCTTGTGGATATTAAGCTCTCAGTCTTTTGAATCATGTTGGTGAATCATTTGTTTGGTTTAGAGAATCAGTTAACATAAATTACTACAAACTTAGAGAGGAACCAACATTCATGTATAAGTACATTGCATGTACACTCACCGGCCACTTTATTAGGTACGCGTTACTAGTACCGGGTTGGACCTCCTTTTGCCTTCAGAACTGCCTTAATCCTTTGTTTCAACAAGGTACTGAAAATATTCCTCAGAGATTTTGGTCCATATTGACATGACAGCATCACATAGTTGCTGCAGATTTGTCGACTGCACATCCATGATGCGAATTTCCCATTCCACCACATCCTAAAGGTGCTCTATTGGATTGAGTCTGGTGACTGTGGAGGCCATTTGAGTGCAGTGAACTCATTGTCATGTTCAAGAAATCAGTCGGAGATGATTCGTGCTTTATGACATGGCGGGTTATCCTGCTGGAAGTAGACATCAGAAGATGGGTACACTGTGGTCATAAAGGGATGGACATGGTCAGCAATAATGCTCGGGTAGGCTGTGGCGTTGACACGATGCTCAGTTGGTACTAATGAGCCCAAAGTGTGCCAAGAAAATATCCCCCACACCATTATGCCACCACCACCAGCCAGAACCGTTGATACAAGTGTTGTTGACGCCAAATTCTCACCCTATTCGGATGGAATGTCGCAGCAGAAATCGAGACTCATCAAACCAGGTAAAGTTTTTCCAATCTTCTATTGTCCAATTTTGGTGATCCTGTGTGAATTGTAGCCTCAGTTTCCTGTTCTTAGCTGACAGGAGTGGCACCCAGTGTGGTCTTCTGCTGCTGTAGCCCATCCGCCTCAAGGTTCGATGTGTTGTGCATTCAGAGATGCTCTTTTGCATACCTCAGTTGTAACGAGTGGTTATTTGAGTTACTGTTGCCTTTCTATCAGCTCAAACCAGCCTGGTCTGACCTCTGGCATCAACAAGGCATTTGCACCCACAGAACTGCCGCTCACTGAATATTTTCTCTATTTCTAACCATTCTCTGTAAACCCTAGAGATGGTTGTGCGTGAAAATCCCTGTAGATCAGCAGTTTTCCCATTCTGATGCTCAGTTTGAACTGCAGCAGATCGTCTTGACCATGTCTACATGCCTAAATGCATTGAGTTGCTGCCATGTGATTGGCTGATTAGAAATTTGCGTTAACGAGCAGTTGGACAGGTGTACTTAATAAAGTGAATGGCCTGAATGGTTATCCACTATAGTTGAAAATTAAATGGCATAATGATACAGCTAACAGTTCAATTTCTTTGAGTTTGTATTTGTTTATTTTTTTACTTATTTATTTAAAAGACAGCACAACAAGTATTTATTTTAGTTTATTTTAAATTTCCTGAATGAAATTGAAAAAATGATGTGTACTGTAGGTTTTTAATTTGTAATACACACTTTTTCCTCTCTATATGAATTGCAAATGTAAATACAGTAATGTATAAAAAGCACTGTGGCTACACTATTACAAAACACGGTTAGATATGAATGAAATCACAGAATATTACATAATCACCCTCAGTCTTATGCCCCATTCAGATTAGCAGTGACTTTGTAGTTATCTGTCGCTCTGGGTGGTGACCTGCTTCAAACACAGCTCTGTGTAGGTATATACAGCACGAATACAACCCGCCTCTGAGCGAGCTGAGAGAGGATCACGTGAGCTCTACTGGTGTTCCTATTGGCTGTCGTTCAAGAAAGTTGCTCTTCATTTGTATAAAATTTTGGATTCTCAACTTTGTCGCGTCGCTCGACACGCCCACCTGGTCACCAGCGGTCGCTTTCGCTCGCGTAGACCGAGGTCAGCGGAAGTTGCTTACTCTCCGTTGAAATGAACGGTCGCTTGTCACTTTGCCGCTGCGAGTTGCTTGTAGTGTGAACGAGGTTTTATGATTGATAAAAATCATAAATTGTTCATGTAAAATTTTCAGTCATTACACTCTAAAAATGCTGGGTTATTTTAACACAATTCTTGGTGTAATAAAAGCTGATTTATACTTCTGCATCAAGTCAATGCGTATGGTCCGGCACAGCCTTCGCGTGGTCGCATACTTCTCACTGTGGCTGATGCTGACATGTAGCGCAAGCTCTGTGATTGGTCAGCTTGGTAGCGCTGACAAGCGTGGGCGGTACCGACAGCCGCAAGCCTGATGGAGCATATGTTTACAAGTGTCGACTCCCGTGGAGCCCCAGATGGAGACTTATGATTGTCAGAAAAAACAAAACACCAACAAAAAAACTCGACACAGAGGAACATAAAAACCTACTGCCAGCTAGCATTTCAGAAGTGTTATTGCAGAGCAACACAAACAGCGAGTAGAAGTATAAATGCATGACTACGCACAAGGCATATGCCGTGGGTCAAGTATAAATGCTGGTGTACTGTATACTTCTGCGTCGAGTGATCGGCGGGACCCACGGCACATGCCTTGTGTGTTGCTGTGCATTTATACTTCTACTCGCTGTTTGTGTTGCTCTGCATTAACACTTCCGAAATGCTAGCTGGCAGTAGGTTATGTTACGTTCCTCTGTGTCGAGTTTCTTCACTGGTGTTTTGTTTTTTCTGAACGAAACCTTAATGTACAAGTAGCTAAAACTCGTTCATTCTGGGGAGGGAACCAGCGGACATGCAACAACTTTAATCATAAGGTAAACACAAAACAACAGTCTCCATCTGGAGCTCCTTCACGGGACTCCACACTTGTAAACACTCGCTCCAACCCCAAGAGCTCGCGCTACGCATTTTAGCGACGTGTAGTTATATTTTTGAGAGGTGCGCATTGGCGACAGCCACAGTGAGGGGTATGCAACCGCATGAAGGCTGCACCACAACATATGTGTGTGCTTGACACAGAAGTATAAATCAGTCTAAACCCTTAATTTAACCCAATCTTTGGGTTAGTCTATATTTTACCCAATTTGGGTTTAAATAACCCAGCATTTCTTAGAGTGTGTTTGTGCTTCCGTGCATGTATATATATTTTTTCCTTATAAGGAAAAAATATATATACATGCACGGAAGCACAAACACACACACTTGTATAGCTATCTTTATGTAGACTTCATATTGACACAGGGCTTAATTTGTGCCGGAACACGCCGGATCCGGATCAGCACCTGAATTTTACCGATCCCCCTCCTCAACCGCCCTCCTCCCTCGTCCGCTGTTGACTTTCACTTTTTTCCGCGACTCCCCAACCCTCTTCACTTTCGTCCGTGACAATTCCCCATACTTCACGCGACACCCCTCCACCATCCAACACCACCCATCCACAGCCTGTACAGTATAAAAAATGTTATGTCAATACAGTGCTTAATTTGTATATTCTATCCCCCTACCCTTAAACCCCTCACAGGGAATGTTCAGCATTTTTAATTTTCAAAAATACTTAATTCTGTATGGCAGGGCTATTCAATTAGTTTGTCACGGGGGCCAGTTCATGAAAAGCATCCCAAACGAAGGGCCGGAGAGACATGACTTGCAATATAAATGATGACACAACTGCATTTAAGAGCCAATTATGTATTTTTGCTCCTTAAGACACCCCCGTTGTATTTGTCTACATTAAATGTTAATATATTGTATTTTGAAACTATATAATATCACTGCATTGTACAATAAATTTTTTTTTAACAAACATTCAAATGTTGTATTTCACAGCACAACAAAATCAGTGTATTGCTTAAGTAGGCTTCTTCTACATTCAGACACATTCATATGTTCTGTTTTGAACTGCATAACAATTATGGATGCAACAATTATAGATTTTGGTTGTATGATTATATAGTGTGAAGAATAATCAGCGTTTCACAGTTATCACGTCTAATGTAAATTTAAGCTTTATATTAGCTAGATTTAGATCTGGACATCCCTAACTAATATTAAAAAACCTTTAAAAGGCATTTTCATTAGTAATAGTTTTTATGCTGAAGGTTTTTCTGTGCTTATAGGGCTACACAATTTAATTATGTGTGTGTTTATAGAGAGGAACGGGAGAAAATAATATAATAATAATTGTTATGAAGGTCGGCGCCAATATTTAGATTAACTGTTGTTATCATCTGCGTTCATACATACATAATCATTTTAATAATAGTTCGTCTAACATGTCTTTTGTTTACATTGCACTGAAAGCTAAGCACAACTCTCACCGTTACAGCATGAGATGTTTTCTACTGCGTGCACCCAGACAGCCGCGAGCGCGTTGCTCCGCTTGCGCCCGCATATTGGCATATATTCTTACGACACAACAAACTTGCGCGCGGGAAAGACGTGATATGGGAACGGCCCGCGGCTATAGTTATTACAGTGTGCGTGCGTATTAGCTTCGGTGGACAAGCTCGGAACTTTAAACTAGCGCATAGTTGGCAACTTGGCGTAACTTTGTTCAGCAGTTTCGTTTCGTGCGGCAGAACAGAAATGCAGAAATGCGGCTTAGAGAAGCCTTTACGATTAATTAACCGAGACGAATTAAAGCGCAGTTAATAGTGAAATCGGTTAATCGTTGCATCACTAATAACGATATCAGTGCATTGTACAAAAAAACATTTCTACAAACATATTCAAATGTATTCGGCTGCTCTCGCCACTGTCAGGTGACTCACGCTCTGCGCAGCTCGTGCTGTATTGAACAGACGCACGTCACTTCATAACTATAGCGGCCGTTTTTTGACTGAACTAAATTTATTCTTGATGTCTCGGTCACACTATTTGGAGGGCCAGAACAAATTGCCTCAGGGGCCGGGTTCGGGCCGCCAATTGAATAGCCCTGCTGTATGGTTTTTATACCGTTTTCCTGACGGGGACCAAAAAATTCCTACAAAATTTACTGGTATTGTTATACTTGTGTGTCCCCACAATGTAAGAAATACAAGGTGCATATACACACACACACACACACACACACACACACACACACACACACACACACACACACACTTGTACAGCTATCTTTATGGGCATTCCCAGAGACATAATGACCATTCTGTGTGATTTATGAAACATTTTTCTCATGGGGACCAAAAAAAAAATCCCTATGAGGTAAACATTTACTGGTATTGCTATGCTTGTGGGGTCATTTGGTCCCTACAACATGAGGAATGCAAGGGTCACACACACACACATAGAAATAAACAAATATTCTCTTCTGACACCTAAAACAATTCATGGGTCCAGCAGTAGTTCATGAAATTAGGCTGGTGGGGGAGATAGAAATACCAGACTCATATGATGCCATAAAAAAATCCTTTATTATTAAATGATTACTCATATCAGCATTAGTTTCTGTGTTTGTCCAACTACAGTCTGTCCAGGACTGGTAACAGTTGCTCAAGCGAAGTGCAGTGTAAATGAAAAAGCACCACAGCATGTCCTGGTTCAGCAACATTATTTAAGTCAAGCCCCTGTAGTGCTGAATATTGCAGAAAAGCATCAAACATTAATTAATGTGTAATGTCACTTTATGTTTAATGCATGGATGCGGGAGTCACAGTGATGGCGAGTGTGCTCCAGTTCTACATGCCGTGTGTTTGCGTTCCAGCATTTCTGGTGTTCATCATCACTCTCTGTGGACCGTATGGATGCATGCAACTAGAGAGTGGGTTCAACAAGCGTAGATGTGTGCACATCCCTCACCATATCTTTCATTTCTGCTCCAGAGGACTGCTGAAACAAAATGATGTCCAAGATAAATGTCTGTAGCCAAAGCAAATGTGACAGGCATGGGGAGTGGGAATGGACACATACTGCTGGACCCACACTTATATTAAGGGATATAAGAGTGGATTTAATGAGTTATTGTGGTTTTAAAAAAATAGTACCAAATCTATCTCTCATGGGTCAAATTGAACTATGATCCTATGAATTACTGGTATAGTTTACATTTTTTTAAATGTATTGTTTAAATGCATATCTGAATGCACAAATGCAACTGAAATGTGAATTGATGTTTATATATATATATAAATATATATATATATAAACATCAAATATATTCATATAAACTGAAATATATATATTTCAGTTTGAAATCTACAGTGATAGTAATCTTAAAATGCAAGTGAATGTGATTTATTTTTAAATCAGAAGAGTTTTTTTTTGTAAAAAATTAAATAAAAAAATAGGTATACAAAAAAAATCACCAAAAAAAACAGTGTAAAAAATTAAGATAAAATATATTCAAATCTGGACATTGGATTTGATTTCCAACACAGTGGCTGTTTCTCAATTTACATTCTTCAGCAATCTTGCGTCCTCGTGTTCTAGTATAACGTCATCATCAACTGAACAAAGTTCAGTTCCAAAACTCAAGACCGCAAGAACGGAGGATACGTGGAAGTTCCCGGATGTGTTCTTGATATCAAAGATGCATCGATGCAGACTTGAGCGCAAAACTTGCTCGAGAAGTCCCAGAAGTCTTTGCGGCTATATAAAGGAGGTGGGAAGCGCAGCATTTTTACATAGATTTATTATATATTATTAAGTTTGAAGATATTTGTCCCAGGAGTTTCCCTAAATGAGACCGTGAAAGTAAACATTAACATGAAAATCTTAATAAGGACATTAACACTTTAAGGGTGTTTATTTGCTAAAATTCCTATTCAAGAATTCACACTTAGCTTATGATTTATACGTAGCTTGTTTGGGATGCTGTCCTGGGAGAGAGCCCTGAGCTCAAGGCATCCTTGGGCCCAGGGCTCCCCCCCTTTCACAGGGCGAGGGGAGATTGAGCTCAGGTCGATCTCAAAACTATCACTAATGTGAACTTCCTGAGAATAAGACATTAGAAAAAAAGATCTTTGTTCTCTGTTCTCGCGGTCTCCCGGGTTCGTTCTTCAGAGGTAACTTTGCAAGACCGGTCTCCAGAAGAACGCAAGTTCGTTCTCTGCGTTCTTGGAATTGAGAAACAGCCAGTGTAAGATGTAGACTAATCACAACCAATCAGAACAGAGCAGGCTTTTTGAAAGGTGGGATTCAGAGAGACCAAATACTTAAACAATTTCAGACACTTTCTAAAAAGATGCTGCCATGCAGTGTTCGAACTATACCGTGACCTTTGGGGAAGCCCATTTTTTATTTTTATCTTTTAGATTTTTACATGATCCCTGTCCTTAAACAGCAATATATAAACAAAAAATCTATAAATATAAAACATATGTTTATATAATTGTAATTATTACATAGTAATTCAGTTTACTTTTTTGCTAAAAAGCGTTTGTTTTTCCATCAATTACAATGAAAATATCTCATTCATTTTCTTTTCAGCTTAGTTCCTTTATTCACCAGGGGTTGCCACAGCAGAATGAACCCCCAACTTATCCAGCATATGTTTTATGCAGCAGATGCCCTTCCAGCTGTAACCCATCACTGGGAAACATCCATGCACTCTCATTCACACACATACACAACGGCCAATTTAGTTTATTCAATTCATCTATAGCGCATTTGTTTGGACTTGTGGGGGAAACCAGAGCACCCAGAGGAAACCCATGCGAACACGGGGAGAACATGCAAACTTTACGCAGAAATGCCAACTAACCTCGTCATGTAGCCTAGAATTTTTTCTGTTTGCTCTATATGCTCAAGATGATGGCATTAATGACAGCATATGCAATTTTTATTTTACATAGGCTTATAGAATGTCATGGGATCTCACTTTTCACTCCGGTAAAACATAATTGTGAATTCGAAAATGAAAGAAACATCTTTGAAAGGGGTTCCATTTTGTCAAGTTTACCTGCTATTAGCTTCAGCTTTCACCCTGCTGCTATGTATATTATGTGTGAATCTACATGTTTTTTGACCTTGGATGGATGCAAACATATTGTGTGACCAAAGCAACCTTTTAAATAACATAATAGGGGTGCATTAACATCTGGAATGTTAATGGAATGTCTCAATACTACAGTTTAAGCTTATGATACTTATTATGATATGATACACTTATTGCCTTTGTTAATTTTTTTTATTGTTTTGTTCTTCCCTTTAACATCTAGTGTACAGTGTGGGACTGGGACTCGAACGGAAAGCACGATTTCATAGGGGAGTTTCAAGCTACATTCAAAGAGATGCGATCAGCGATGGATGGAAAACAGGTATCAGTTTTAAATTGTCATGAACAAATAAATATTTATTAGCACCTTCACGTCCAGCACACAGCTCTTCAAGCCAAGCAGCTTTCGAAATCCAACTGGCTTTATTTGACAAGCTCTTTGAATTATTGGGATCAGGTTAAGCTAATGAGGTGTAGCAACTAGTTCAAAGAGTAATCAGCAGATGAGAAACACGAAAGAGAGATGAGGTTACGTGAGGAGATATTCATGTGGGTCACAGTCAGTTTAGCTTTCATACACTTAATAACCGATTCAGTTGAGAACTACTTTCAGTTTCCCTAAATTGAACTCCAGGATTTTTCGGTTCAATTTATCCACATTTTTTATGTTAAAGCCTTATTTCAAAATTGATTAAATTCTTTTATTTCCTCAAAATTCTACACACAATACCTCATAATGACAATGTGAAAAGCTCTAGAGATTTTTCTAAAGATTTTTTTAAATTGTTGCAAATACAGGCATACACCTGTCTATATAAGGTCCCAGGGTTGACAGTGCATGTCAAAGCACAAACTAAGCATGAAGACAAAGGAATTGTCTGTAGACCTCCATGACAGGATTGTCTTGAGGCACAAGGCTGGGGAAGGTTACAGAAACTTTTTTGCTGCTCTGAAAGTTCCAATGAGCACAGTGGCCTCCATCATCTGTAAATGGAAGATGTTTGGAATCACCAGGACTCTTCCTAGAGCTGGCCGGCCATCTAAGCTGAGTGATCGGGGGAGAAAGGCCTTAGGCAGGGAGGTGATCAATTACCCGATGGTCACTCTGTCTGAGCTCCAGCGTTCTTCTGTGAAGAGAGGAGAACCTTACAGAAGGACAACCATCTGTGCAGCAGTCCACCAATCAGGCCTGTATGGTAGAGTGGCCAGACGGAAGCCACTCCCCACCTGGAATTTGCCAAAAGGCATCTGAAGGACTCTCAGACTATAAGAAACAAAATTCTCTGGTCTGATGAGACTAAAATTTAACTCTTTGGAGTGAATGCAGGCGTTACATTTGGAGAAAACCAGGCACCGCTCATCACCAGGCTAATACCATCCATACAGTGAAGCATGGTGGTGGCAACATCATGCTGTGGGGATGTTTTTTAGCAGCAGGAACTGGAAGACTAGTCAGGATAGAGGGAAAAATGAATGCAGCAATGTACAGAGACATCCTCAATGAAAACCTGCTTCAGAGTGCTCTTGACCTCAGACTGGGGCGACGGTTCATCTTCCAGCAGGACAATGACCCAAAGCACACTGCCAAAATATCAATGGAGTGGCTTCACAACAACTCTGTGAATGTCCTTGAGTGGCCCAGCCAGAGCCCAGACCTAAATCCTATTAAACATTGTAAATGGCTGTACACTGTTGCTTACCAACCAACCTGATAGATCTTGAGATGTACTGCAAAGAGGAATGGGCAAAAATTCCCAAAGACAGGTGTGCCAAGCTTGTGGAATCATATTCAAAAAGACTTGAGGCTGTAATTGATGCCAAAAGTATTGAGCAAAGGCTGTGAATACTTCTGTACATGTGATTTTTCAGGTTTTTTATTTTTAATAAATTTGCAACAATTTCAAAAAATCTTTTTTCACTTTGTCATTATGGGGTATTGCGTGTAGAATTTTGAGGAAATTAATGAATTTAATCCATTTTGGAATAAGGCTGTAACATAAAAAAATGTGGAAAAGGTGCAGCGCTATGAATACTTTCCGGATGCACTGTAGACAGACAGACAGACAGACAGACAGATACTTTTCAAATTGAACCTAACATACCAAAAAACAAAAATATAATTCAACTCAAAATGACTGTCTTCAAAAGCACAATGTGCTCTAATGGAATTATCATTGGAATATTTGCTTAATTAGAATATTTTTAATGACACTGCTGATGGAATGACTTTGAAGTGTTGTTCTGCAATGTCCTTTGCAACAGTGTGTTGCTTTACACTTTAAATGTCAGGCAAACACACACAAAAGCATCACTTTAGAGTTCGTAGCCCTCCACCTCCAGATCTCTAGGTGTCCATTAAGTCATTCTGCATGACTGTACTTTGGCATTTATGCTTTGCTACATTCCAACATCACTATGCTGTGTACTAAGTGGAATAATAAACATAATTTTTAAGATCAAAATAATCGATAATGAGAATGTTGTTCTGTGTAAGTTCTTTTCAATGCATCCACGCCGAACAGTCTACAATGTGGAACTAGCTCTAAAAATGGCTCCAGTGATTAACCATTGTTTTAAAGACTTCATTAGACAGCATCTCGTCATGCGTTTGAAAACAATAAGCCATTGTGTTTTAAGCTGTCAGTTAATCGTTACTCTGCTAGCATGCACAAATATGGCTACATGACACCTCGTTCTCTTGTGAAGTCTCGAATGCTCTGAGCTGGTATCTCAATACCGCAGGCATCAGTACCACATTCTGCTAATTATTTTACAGCATTTCTCCCAGGCTCGACATCATTCCTCATTATTATGACTAAAATGGTTGTTTTTACCAAGTCTATTGTCTATTCTCAAACGCTTGTTTTGGCCCTCCCTGCTCCAACGGGAAACGATTATGCACCATCTTTCACATTATAATGAAGCTGTTTCATTGTTCACGTTGTTTTCAACCAATACTGATGGTTGCATTTTATTTTATTTTTTAATTTTTAAATGACAGGTCCAGTGGGAATGCATAAACCCCAAATACAAAGTCAAGAAGAAGAATTACAAGAACTCTGGGATTGTCATTCTGAACCAGTGCAAGGTAATTGTTTTTCATCATAAATCGACGCTCTCTAGAGGACATCTGGACCTTGGCTGCTCCCCGTAGGCCCTGTATTTCAAAAAGTGGCAGTGTCATACTGTCAGCAGAGGCGTTGATGGTTACAGTAGATGAAGGTGGGAACTTCACACGGCTCAAAGTCATTACATCTGGCTAAAATGCAGTGGTGGGAATAGTAATGAAAAATCTGACTCAAGTAAAAGTACCATTACTTGCCAAAAAATGTAGTGCAATATCTGTTCTAAATACTACTCAAGCAAGCAAAAAGTACATAAATGCAGCTTAAATCAATGTAATTTTTCTGTTAAAGGTCCCATGAAGTGCTTTGAAATGTGCATTTTGTATTCAATGTTGGACGTAATCTCAACCGAAACACTAAGAGAGGAAGCGACATAGTGTAGCTCCTCCCCTTTTTAAAAAACAGCCAATTTTGTTTTACCACAGCTCTGCCAGTGAAAGTGGTTGAGCTCAAGCGCATCAAATGAAAAGCAAATGAGAAGTGTCTTGAATAGGGCAAGGCATGTCAGATACTAGCAGCATAGGCTCATTCTAAAAACGTAGCCCTTTATACATTTCTGGAGATCGCAAATTATGTAGCCAGAAGTACGTATGGCTTCGTTTTTAAAACGAACACTACGGGGCAGTATGAAGCTGTTCCTTTTCGGGTTTACCAGCTGACTGCTTATCTTCGTATGGACGGATTTCCCGCTGTTACAAGTTTGACCAGTAGTTCGCCATGTACGTCAGCGGACTTGAAACACAGAGAGTAGTTGACCATGATGACAGGGTTCAAGTCTGGCGAAGAACGGTTCCAGAAAGCAGGTAAGACAAAAACGGAAGCCAAAAAATAAAATAAACAAGTAAATAACAGGGTGAGAATGTGGTAAAATCTGAAAACGTGGTAAAAATCAGGCGAGGGCTTTTCTTTTTCTGGATTGCTTTTTAAAACTGTCGGTTGGGTTTAGGGAAGTGGCTGGACGGGTCAATCTGTGCTTTTGAAAACACTATTGGTTGGGTTTAGGGAAGGAGGAGGGTGGGTCAGTCAATCAGTCAGTCATTCAGTCAGTCAACAGAGGCCTCAGGTGGATTTATGTGAGAACAGCAGATGCGAATGGTACTCACGAGAGAAATTTGAGATCTGAAGAAGTGTACACAGTGGCCTTTGGTGGATTAGCGAAAACAAAAACTGCAAAAAACTTACCTCCTGGTATGTATTTGGTGCTCTTTAGAAATGTATATAGTGGTGCGTTTTAAGAATGAGCCTGGGTTGGATACTAGAGAGCATTTAATTGGTAAAGATTTGACGAGAAACTGAAGTATGAGGTGACATGAATAAAACCGTTGATCCATTTAGGCTGAAGTGACAAACTACACAATTTACATGTTTATATCTTCTAAACGCGAATTGTGTCACTATTTTGGAGCACACTAGCTTATAGATATCCTAAAAACTAGCAATACTAATACTAACATTTAAAAAACTATTTTAATTTCATGAGGCCTTTAAGGCTGTCTAAGTGTAAGTTAAATTATATGGCATTAATGAACTAAACATTTCAAATGTAAGATTATTAAATGTGAGAAAACATTACATTAAGATTTGCACTAGAGGTCTGCATGAGGCTGTTTTTTAATCCCGCTCCCGTGAGGTTTTATTCCGCACCCGACGGCTCCCGCTGCCCGCTTAAATTATTTTCTACCCGACCCGACCGTTCCCGCTAAATGTAGATCTGGTTTCTAAAATCTTGTGTTTTAATTGGGTACTACCAAAAGAGAGAGATAACAGAAAAAACTGTAGGTTGTGCAAGGATTGTAGGCTAAATGTCAGTTTTGTTTGCCCCTTTGTGATGAGACGTAAGTGCTGCCTTAAACCTGAGATTACAGTCTTGTGACTGCTCTGATATACCTAAAACTTTGAGGTATTATCACATTGCACAAAGGGTGATTTTGAATTTTTTTTCCATTTGTGTCTATGACACATGAAAAAGACTTCCATACATCAGACTTGCCTAATGTGGGTTTCCTTACAGTAAACTGACCATTTTCTAATGAAAGCTGAAGGACAGCACATCTTCACTTTGCTCTCTCATGTTGGTAAAGCCTGCTCTGAGGACTGTTATGCAGGCTGTGATGATATAGTCCAGCCCGAAATAACTCATACCCCTGTCAATTCTAACTTAAAGTTTGTATTGAAATATAAATAAAAGTTGAGAAATATTTTTTGAACAACAATGGAAAAAACTAACTTGTATATCATTTTATTATCTTTTGGTAGAAGCCTGTGTCATTTGCGGTCCACAAAAAACTTGCTGGTTTAATATAAGAAACTTTAAGTCTGAATTTACCAGAAGTATGAATAATTTCAAGCTTGACTGTATGTGTCACAGTAGGCTCACTCCACAAATGTAAAGATCGGAGGACTTATCCAAAAACACATTTTCTTTTTTTTTTTCAATATTTACACTCACAACAGGAACTGGACACATCAATCACAACAGGGGAGTTTAAACTTGATCTCTGAATTGACTTACCGAGAGATTAAAAACTCAAGAGTTTTTGGTTTCAGAACAGCTGATCTGAGTTAGGTCAATCAAGTCTGACTAGACTAAAGCTGCGGTCACATTAGAATTTGATAATGTGAAATTCTGTTGTGTGGCGCTGCAAAAAGGGGCGGGATTAAACAAGATGATTAGACATTAAAAAAGCAAGCGATTGGTCCATGTTTTAAATTTCTGTCCAGAAAGGTCATGTTTTGATCCTGGATTGGTCTCACGCAGTCAAGTGATGCAATTTCGCAGGTCAGAGTTCACTAAGCTTGAACTTTGCACCGCAGTGACCTGCGAAATGTGATGCATGACCTTGCGTTTCCTGTCTGACGCATTCGCATGCGTATGAATGGAAGTTTATGGGGAGAAAAATCCAGTATGACTGCAGCTTAATTCAGAGTTAAGCATGCACACCATTTATAAAAAGGCATTATCAATGGAGCTCAGATATTAAGAGTCACCATGTCAACATCTTAAAAATAGAGATCAGCATTTTTTCTTCAGCTGAACTTGATGTGCTCAGTTATAGCAAATATGACCATATATTAAAAAAAGCAACACCACTGCATTGGCGAAATGGAGACAGTTTGTGTGGGAAAACATAGCTGCTTAAGTTAATGTGTAAGTTTACATTTAAAATATTTAAAGTATTTAAATATTTAAGTATAATAAAAAATAAGTAATGTAATGTGAGACATTTATAGAATTTTCACTTGAAAATGTGGGGAATTGGCCATAATTTTAAAGTTATTTCAGATGTAATTGCATTAAAATACATAAAATAGGCTACTGCATAGTTTCTACAACAAATTTGACAAATCAAGAATGCATATAACCTTAGCTTAATGTTCTGTGAAATTTTTTAATTTAAGGTTCCCACTTTGAGCAGTTTAAGATAACATTTTTAAAATTGAGTTTTTAAAAGATTTAAAAGTGCACTTGTGTGTCTGCCTTTATTATTGATCAAGTGGTTATTGTGTTGCACATCAGATGCGCCACTCAGCGCTGCGACACGGTGCGCACATGACAGTTGGAAGTATCGCACAGCAGACGCGCACATTCGAATGTTATCTAAAATGAAACTATTCAGATGGCGCTCTGTGGCGCGGCAGAAATATAAACAGTGTCCTGAGTCGTGGCTGGGCGCCACGGACAGCCGCCAACTTGCGGCGCCGGTGTGTGAACCCTGATAGAAACCTATGTTTCGAATTCTAAAATGCGTGGCGCGGTGTGGTGTCGCCGAGCGGCGCTTCTAGTGAGTGACCCCCTGTAGAGGTTGATATGACATTTAGAATGTAAGCAGTATTGAAAATTAGTTTTTTGAAATGAGTATTAATCCCATTAATCTAGTTACAGTACATGTCCCTGTCAAAGGTCAGTGAATTTAAGCAGGTTATTTATTTTTTGCAGTAATATTAAAGGTAAAACTTAAAACTATGGTATTTAATCTAATTGTAATTTACCCGAAAAAGGACAAGCCATTTTCGTAACTTTGTTCTTTGTGTGACTGAAATGTAGGCAAGGAAGGATTAAGACTAAGGCGAGAAATACCACTTCATCTTTAAAAAGGGGAGGAGACCGAAAGAAACTCAGAGTTTAGAGAATAAAACCTGCTCCTGACCAGGTTAGGTTCACAGAGTAAGTTACCACGGTAAAGTTACCTCTCTTTCAGAAACAGGCTTGACTTACCCTGCTTTCTCGAGTTTGACAAACCTGCCATTTTGAAACTGAAAACCCATAGTTTCTGTCATTTCAGGGTTAACATACTCTAAGTTTTCACTTAACCTCCTTTTTGAAACAGGGCCCAGGACCATCAAACCGCTGAACTGGGAGTGTGGCAATACAACACACCAGGGTATAAATAGACAAGACATTATTAAACTGAATACATACATTTTTCTATGGATGATTTGATCAGATGACTTTTTCTACTTAGTAAATCACCGTAGACAGAAAAAAATAAACATACAAAAGTAATGAAAGCAGGATGAAAGAAAGTAGTGCAGTAAAAAACTGATACAGCACTAAAATATTTAGTGTCGAATAAATAAAAAAAAATAAAATAAAAGCACACCTTTTAAACTACTTTGCAAAGTACAGTTTCTGACAAAAACTACTCAGTTACAGTGATTTGAGTGTTTGTAATTGCTTACTTTACACCACTGCTAGGATGCGAGATCCCTGCTCTGTAAATGCCCACTGAATCTGATCATAGTTGACGTAAATTAGAAATGATAACAGCATAAAAGTGCTCAAATTGAGATAACCTGTCCTTTTGTGTCCGCAGATAATTAAGATGCATTCCTTTCTGGACTACATCATGGGTGGCTGCCAAATACAGTTTACAGTAAGTCCGGGCATACAGCACTCACGCTTTCTTAGCCATTTATCTGTGCTTACATCAATAAAACTAATAACCCATTATCCTTTGTTTTTTTCTCTGACATTAGCATAGCCGGGAGTTTTGTGTAATGAATTGTGTTATTATTAGTCAGAGCACTCGTGATTTATTATTCATTACCATGTACATACTAATGGGAACAGGGAAAACAAAGTGTCATTCTGAATGTTCAGTTTTTGCATAATTTATTGAGCAATAAAAGTATCTCCTGCCTGTTTTCGCATGACACCTTTGTGTGCATCGCTGTGTTCAATTTTTTTTTGTATTATCGGTCACTGTAAGTCTCCTAAAAGGGTTATTTACATAATTAAAATAAATGAAAAATTGCTCTCATGTTTGATTTATGAATTTAAATTACATAATAAGTGTTGATCAAGCATGCTGGTAGACCTGTAATTTTTATTTTCTGGCTTAAAAAGAAAACTGTTACTAATAAGAGGGGTTTTATGTTAAGGGGAGTGATTAATTTAATATTGTAGTTCATGAATAAAAGTGTGTTTCAAAACATTTTTGAGACCTCTCAAAAATTAAAATTCTGTCATCATTTACTAACTCCCTTATTGGGCCCTATCATACACCTGACGCAATAAGGCGCAAGATGTGTATTTGTTGCTATTTTCAGACCAGTGCAACAGTAATTTTCACGTTTTGCGCCACGTTGTTTAAATAGCAAATCCATTTGTGCCACTTCATGGTGTGCTGGTCTGAAAATGAGGTGTTATGGCGCATTGCTATTTTGAGGAACTGAAATTGACTGCACCATTGACCAACTAAAAGCTGGTTCTTCGTTATTATTGCTCATTTATTTGTTAGCTGGAAATTAGAACTGAATTTAGAAATAGTGTTGAAACAAATCTTTGCGCTTAACAAACTAAATTAAATATGTAGGCTAACTGATGTCTTCAGTGGAGTGCATACAACACCGTTTCCTTACTCCACAAATGTAAAGGAGTAAAGGAGTAAAAGTAAAGTAAAGAGAAAGTAGAGGCCAAATGAAGGAGGCTTTGTCTTTATCCTTGTGCTGCAGATGGTATGTTTAACTCGATAGTAAAGCTTCAGTTTTTACACTTACAAATTTCACCATGTAAATAGCGAATGTGCCATGGCGCGACACAACTGACTCTTAAAGTGAATGTGAGATGAGACTCTGATTATTTTAATGCACGTTATCCTCAAAACACACCCAGAACTCATTAAGAGAATAAGCACAACCCTGTTAGACCATGCGCAGGGGCGCAAAGTGTATTTTTCATCCTTAAAATAGCAAAAGTGGATTCAGACATGCCCCTAATGCTTTTGCGCCATGCGCTTTAGGAATCTATTTTAATGATCTAGGCACAAAGTCTAAAGCGCATGGCGCAAAAGCATTAAAGGCGTGTCAGAATCCACTTTTGCTATTTTAAGGATGGAAAAATACACTCTGCGCATGGTCTTACAGGCGCATGGTCTAACAGGGTTGTGCTTATTCTGTTAATGAGTTATGGGTGTGTTTTGAGAATAAACCAATCAAAGCCTCATCGCCCATTACCTTTAAGAGTCAGTTGCGTTGCGCCATAGCGCATTTGCTATTTACATGGCGGACTTTGTAAGTGGACAAACCGAATGCTTCACTAGCGAGAAAACGGTTAAACAGACCATCTTCAGTGCAAGGATAACGAATGAGCCTCCTCCAATCGACCCTTACTTTCTCTATCTCTTTCTCTCTTTCGTGGATAAGAAAACAGTGTTGTACATTCCACTGAAGACATCCATTAGCCTACATATTTATTTAATTTAGTTTAAGCACAAAGATTTGTTTCAAAACAATTTCTAAATTCAGTTCTAATTTCCAGCAAACAAATAAATGAGCAATAATAACAAAGTGTGGTGAAAAAGTTATATCCAAACACACGTCCTATGTCCCATATGATCCAAAACCTGACAAGTGGACAAATCTAAACTTGTTTTAAATAAAACAAATATAAATATGCATATAATAAATAATACTACTAATAATAATAACATTATACAAATTATACACCCCTCGAGGTGAAAAAGGCATGGAGGCAGTGGTTTTTATATTTTTGTAGAAAGTAATATTTTTTGTTATATTTTATTCCTTTAATTCTTTTTCATATGTAAAGATATTTGTGTATTGTTGTGCATCCTGCATGTTTTAAGCAATGTGTAAGCGAGGCGCACAACTAACGTGCTCTGCAAACACGTCTTGTGCCTTATAGTGCCGGGTGTATGATAGGGCCCTTAGACTTTTAAAGAAATTGTTTACACAAAAATGTAAATTCTGTCATCATTTACTTACTTGTTTCAAACTAGTTTGAGTTTCTTTCTTCTGTTGAACACAAAGGAAGATTATTTTGAAGAAACCTGTAACCATTGACATCCATAGTAGGAAAAACAAATATCATGGAGATAAATGGTTACAGATTCTTCAAACATTCTTCAAAAAAATCTTCTTTTGTGTTCAACAGAACAAAACTCAAATATGTTTTGGGTGAGTAAACGGTGACAGAATTGTCATTTTTGGGTGAACCATCTCTTTAAATTTGAATTGCTTTCCTTCTTCTGCAGAACACAAAATGAATGAATGTTGGCAACCAAATATTTAGCTTTCCCATTGGTTGTAAGTTTGTATCTGTACAATGGAACTCAATGGGAATTAAAACTTTGTTTATGTTCTTTATGTTTTATGTTTAGTAAGAAAGAAAGTGGCACAGTTTTGGAAAGAAAAGAGGGTGAGTGAAGGATGACAGAATTTAAATTTTTAGATGGGCTATCCTTTCATAAACTAGCATTGAATTTAAAGTGATAAAAAAACAAATTAAATCAGGCACGTTTGCACTTCTGGTGCATGATTTTAGCTAATATTTTTGTTATTAAGCCTATTTCATAATTATACAAGTTCCATGCCTACTTTAACTCAGAAATTATACAGCTCTCTGCTTTCTCTCTGTCGATGCCATTAGGAGGCAGTGCTCTGTAGAGAAATCTCCACATGGTGTATACATTTTGAGTAATTAGCATCAAAACTCCACTTTGACTGCTGCTTGTCTTTTCAGGTAGCGATTGATTTCACAGCCTCTAATGGGGATCCGAAGAACAGTTGTTCATTACACTACATCCACCCCTACCAGCCTAACGAGTATCTGAAAGCTTTAGTCGCAGTGGGGGAGATTTGCCAAGACTATGACAGGTGAGCAGGCTGAACAGCCAATCAAATCCCTACTTCAGCTCTCAGGTTCTTGACTTTTTTTTCCCCACACAGTAGTTGTTTAGATTCACATATGCAAGTCGGAATCTCTTTCTCAGATACTGAGTGTTTTGACAGTATAGTGTGGAGCCTGAGCTTTGGGGGGTTTTGTATATGACAAAGTGAGTGTATAGGCTGAGCAAATAGAAGACAGAAAAATGTGAACAAACTACAGAGTCGAGGTTTGGCAGACTAGCCGGGTGCCCAAACCTTGCAGATGTGGGTGCATTATTCTCCACTGACAGCTGTTTAAAAAGGAGACATGCATTCTGACTCAAGATCATTTTCTTTATAAGAAATAACTACATTTTTCACATGATAGTGAGTGTTTTACCTGTGACAATAAAAATAAATAAATAAATGTATATTATGTATTATTTACTTATTTATTTATTTATTTATTTATTTTTGAAGCCCTGAAGCAAAGTCAGTGTTCAGGCCACACATTTTCTAACATGTGCTAGTCTGAAACTAGTTTCCTTTACCAGCGACAAAAAATAAATATATATATTTTTTGAAGCCCTGAAGCAAAGTCAGTGTTCAGGCCATACATTTTCTAACATGTGCTGGTCTGAAACTGGTTTCCTAAGGAGGTACCTTCATAGACAACACTGTCTGTTAAGTCAGTGCGGGAGTTACTGCCATAGGCAAAAGAAAAGTATAAAAATGTGATGCCATGAAAAGGTATCAAGAGACAAGACAGAAAAGGGAGTTAAAAATGCACTTTAATACCCTGGAAACAGATTATCTCTCTCAATCACTCAATTTTTGGGATAATGTGTATGTTTTATGTGCATCAGGGAGCTGCTATCAATATGCACGGCAGTCCTGGACTCTCCAGTAATTATTAGTAATTAACACAAGGGTGCCCAAACTCGCTCCTGCAGGGCCAATGTCTTCCAGATTTTAGTTATAACTTGCACACATACAGTATATGGAAGTTTCTAATCGGTCTAGTAAGAGCTTAATTGGGTCAGGTTATCTAATTAGAAACTGTTTCTAAATTCTTACTTCAGAACAAAGAATGTGGAAGAATCTCAGTGTGAGTGTATCAGGACACTGAATCAAGATTAGTTCCTTAGTACAAAATATAAACACGAGCAATAAGTTGCTGGCTGGTGTTCACTCAAGGACCACCAGTGTCACTAATAAGAAGGGTTTCTTTAATTAAAAACACACTTAATAATTTTCTGTAGAATCTACAGTAACTTATGCCGAGTTCAGACTGCACGATTTATTCCTGATTTTGACTTGCCGAAAGGTTTAGAGAAATCGCCGACAAATGCCTGATTTTCACAGGTAAATTGGTGCTCATTCACATCAGTAAAAATCACACAGTTTTACCTATCAAACTCGATCTGAGAGAATCACAGATGAGTCATCGAAGTCCATGAGATATTTGCATATTATGTGTTCTGATTGAAAATAACATTAGCGATTACCTACAGCCAATGAGAAAGCAGCATCCACCAGTATGTGTATCTACAGGCCAGTGGGAGGTTGGGGAGAAGTTAAAAGGGCTTCTTTTGGGTCTATTTGGACCCAAGAAATGTAACTAGTGTAAATTTGGCATAAGCAACATGTCTGTTTGACGTGTCATCTGAGCAATACCTCAACCAATTCGAAAAAGTAAAAAGTTGAAGAGAAATTACTAATTCCCTTCAAAGGCCAGGTGAGCAAAATAAGTACATTTTCTACCCCACTAAAGGCTTCTTTCTCATTTTGTAGTTAATAACAAAAGATATACTACGTGACCATGTTGTTTCCATGTCATTTCTCACATGTGTTTGGTTGTGAGACATAGTTTGCGGACAAAGACAAAGCTATCAGTGATTCTTTCTACTGTAAAGGCATGCAGTATGAAACGACCTGTCGACAATCCATCTTGCAGTGTAAACAGCAGCGACAGAATGCTACCCCAGATAGTTATGCAGTGTGAAAACATTTGTGACTCGACTACTTCGAAAATCTTGCAGTCTGAACTCGGCATTACTGGCAGTAATTCGGCAGTAACTTACTGTAAATCAGATACAGCACTAATACAGTATTTACGTTTACAGCACCACTTATCTTGCTGTAAATGTATTTACAATATTGCATACATGGTGACGGTCATCATTAGAATTTTATTTCTATTATTATATGGGCGATTTGGGATTGGATCACAACTGTCACCTGATAGAAAGTTATTTAGAGCGCCTTGGATGGTGGTTCGGTCTCTCATTTATTGTCATGCAGTCAGAGCATGCAGGTGATTTCGGGTCATGAGGGCATGCAGCTGTGCGTTTGCGGAGAGCGCGATTGCTTGTTTCAAGCCCGATTGCTGTGAAAATGTATGTTTTCATGCTGGTCGTTCTTATTCTGAGAGTGTCTTGTTCTTATACTGTAAAAAATACAGCAATTTTCACAATGCAACTTTAAAGTACAGTAACATACTGCAAAAGTCGGTAACAATGCATATTAAAGACATACAGTGCATCTGGAAAGTATTTATAGTGCATAGTATTCACATTTTTTATGTTACAGCCTTATTCCAAAATGGATTAAATTAATTTATTTTCTCAAAATTCTACACACAATACCTTATAATGACAATGTGAAAAAAGATTTTTAAAAAACTGTTGCAAATTTATTAAAAATAAAAAACCTGAAAAATCACATGTACAGAAGTATTCACAACCTTTGCCGTGAAGCTCTAAATTGAGCTCAGGTACATTCTGTTTTCACTGATCATTCTTGAGATATTTCAGCAGCTTAATTGGAGTTCACCTGTGGTAAATTCAGTTGATTGGAGATGATTTGAAAAGGCATACACCAGTCTATATAAGGTCCCAGGGTTGACAGTGCATGTCAAAGCACAAACCAAGCATGAAGACAAAGGAATTGTCTGTAGACCTCCGAGACAGGATTGCCTCAAAGCACAAGGCTGGGGAAGGTTACAGAAACATTTCTGCTGCTCTGAAAGTTCTAATGAGCACAGTGGCCTCCATCATCCTTAAGTGGAAGATGGAAACCACTCCCCTCCTGGAATTTGCCTAAACGCATCTGAAGGACTCTCAGACCATAAGAAACTAAACTCTCTGGTCTGATGAGACTAAAATTAAACTCTTTGGAGTGAATGCCAGGCGTTACGTTCGGAGAAAACCAGGCACCGCTCATTACCAGGCTAATACCATCCCTACAGTGAAGCATGGTGGTGGCAACATCATGCTGTGGGGATGTTTTTCAGCAGTAGGAACTGGAAGACTAGTCAGGATAGAGGGAAAGATGAATGCAGCAATGTACAGAGACATCCTGAATGAAAACCTGTTTCAGAGTGCTCTTGACCTCAGACTGGGGTGACGGTTCATCTTCCATCAGGACAATGACCCAAAGCACACCGCCAAAATATCAATGGAGTGGCTTCCCAACAACTCGGTGAATGTCCTTGAGTGGCCCAGTCAGAGCTCAGACCTAAATCCTATTGAACATCTCTGGAGAGATCTGAAAATGGCTGTACACCGTGGCTTCCCATCCAACCTGATAGAGCTTGAGAGGTACTGCAAAGAGGAATGGGAAAAAAATTCCCAAAGACAGGTGTGCCAAGCTTGTGGCATCATATTCAAAAAGACTTGAGGCTGTAATTGCTGACAAAGGTGCATCAACAAAATATTGAGCAAAGGCTGTGAATACTTCTGTACATGCGATTTTCAGGTTTTTTATTTGTAATAAATTTGCAACAATTTCAAAAAATCTTTTTTTTTTTTCACATTGTCATTATGGGGTATTGTGTGTAGAATTTTGAGGAAATAAACGAATTTAATCCATTTTAGAATAAGGCTGTAACATAAACAAATGTGGAAAAAAGTGAAGCGCTATAAATAATTTCCGGATGCACTGTAGATAGAGTTAAAATAGAAAAGGCATCTGTTATTGACAAGTTGACTTTTAGTAGACCTGTGGCCTTTGCATTTGAATAACATGCTTTTTTGACCACTGAGCTGTTATTCCATCTCTTTCAAAGGTCATTGAAAAGCTCATTTCCAGCACCATGTCGAGCTCTGGCATCACTCCGAAACCAGATGAATGCACATCCATCAGGCACTTTGCTTGGGATGAAATCTGAAATCAGAGCACACGCTGATTTGGCAAGCTCTAACAATAATAATTATGCAAATTTGTGTCCATTACAAATGAGCAATAATCAGAGGCCATTGAGTAAGGAAAGCACGATAGGAAATTTGGTAAGTAATCCCCAAGATCCTGCATACCTGCCAGCTCTAATCTCATGTCTGCTTTCGCTTCCATGCAGTGACAAAATGTTCCCGGCGTTTGGCTTTGGTGCTCGGATACCTCCAGACTTCAAGGTAACTTCTGTAGCATTTATAGCGATGGGGGAGCAGTGGGATTTATAATTAACAGGATGAACTGGGAGCGATGCTTCTAACTAGGCGTATGCCGGAGTAATTCTTGTACTGAAATCAGCAGGTTCATTTCCCTCAGACAGATAATACGCTTTTGAGCTATGTTGAGAAAATTTTGTATTATTCTTATGCTTTAGGAATTTTGATTAGGTAGATTGAATATCTGAATGTGCTGTCCTTACTCCAGAGGTATTGTTAAAAACTTTTTAGAGAATTACAATTTTGTATTGGAAAAACTTTACACAGTAAAGCAAAGAGTCTTGAATCCCACTGAAGGGGATATTGACCAGTAACACTGACCAAATGATTGCATAATATCTTGCTTATTTTAGAACTACTGACTTCACATAAAAATGAATAGATATAAAGTATTGATTTGTGTTTAGTTTATTTATTATGTGAAAAGAAAGAGACTGCGACGTGGTAGCAGAGTTATGAAACTACCACAGCTTTGCTTGGGAATTTAGTAGTATAACAATATTTGACCATAAATTTTAGCAACTGACCAGTCAGTATATTGGGACCAACAACAAAAATGCATGATTGAACAAGTATTGGAATAGTTAAGGAATAATTTCAGTTGAACCAATCAGGAATTAACAAACAAACAAATAAATAAATGTGTCGACATATATTGCTTTAATGTGTCTACGTTTACACAGAATGATGGGATGTCATCACGACTTGATGGTAAACCATATTTGAACTGATTCACTGAATCAAATCACCCAAAAGAATTTTTTTGCAGAAATGAAAAAGGATTTCCCATAATCGAGTTGTTTTTTTGCTCAAGTGAATGAATCACCATTTTGAACAAAACAGTTGAGTGAATAATTCAAGTATTCACTCATAAAGACAGTTCATTTTCAGTTGCTGAATTTGCAATTCTTAACAAATTATTAGAATTATCAATGACGTTATCATTAAAAAATAAATTTTTCACCACACGCAGTATTGGTGGTACAAGAACAGAAAATACGCCTAATGGGAACACATCGATTTAGAAGAAACTCATATACACATATATCACAAAAAGAATTTTTAAAGCTCACACAAGATGGTTTTTCAGTCACTTCGAACAAGGAATATTTAGCAAAATGCATGAAACTGTTTTTTTCATGTTTAAAGGTCACCCGGGATATGTACATACATGCGTTCATTTGTAGAAACTGGTTCTATTGGACTAGCAACAGGCACCACAAAAGGCCCTATTGCATTTCACAACTCTAAAAGGTTGATCTGTACTGTATATCTGGAAATTCTGAATCCCAGAAACACCTCATATGTGTTCACTACGGAGGCTTTATTTACTATTAATGCTTGATTAAAAATAATGGCTAGTGCTGGGACTGCAATATACATTAGGTAAATATGCCAACATCCATAATCTTGATTTCTGGACTGACTTGCTTCAGCTCACAAGGAAACGTAACAATTAATTTGCATTGTAAGGGAAGTGTTTAATTTCATATATTATTCATATACACTCACCGGCCACTTTATTAAGTACACCTTACTAGTACCGGGTTGGTCCCCCTTTTGCCTTCAGAACTGCCTTAATCCTTCATGACATAGATTCAACGATGTACTGGAAATATTCCTCAGAGATTTTGGTCCATATTGACATGAAAACATCACGCAGTTGCTGCAGATTTGTCGGCTGCACATCCATGATGCAAATCTCCCGTTCCACCACATCCCGAAGGTGCTCTATTGGATTGAGATCTGGTGACTATTTAGGTTCGTTATCCTGCTCGAAGTAGCCATCAGAAGATGGGTACACTGTGGTCATAAAGGGATGGACATGGTCAGCCACAATACTGTGGTCTGTGGTGTTGACAAGATGCTCAATTGGTACTAATGGGCCCAAAGTGTGCCAAGAAAAATATCCCCCACCATTACACCACCAACAACACCAGCCTGAAGCGTTGATACAATGTATGATGGATCTATGCATTTATGTTGTTGACGCCAAATTCTAAACCTACCATTTAAATGTGACAGCAGAAATCGAGACTCATCAGACCATGATGACTGAATTGTAGCCTCTGTTTCCTGTTCTTAGCTGACAGGAGTGACACTCGGTGTGGTCTTCTGCTGCTGTAGCCCATCCACCTCAAGGTTGGATGTGTTGTGCATTCAGAGATGCTCTTCTCCTCATTTGTAACAAGTGGTTTTTTGAGTTACTGTTGCCTTTCTATCAGCTCGAACCAGTCTGGCTATTCTCCTCTGACCTCTGGCAGAAGATTTGCACCCACAGAACTGCCGCTCGCTGGATATTTTCTCATTTTCAGACCATTCTCTGTAAGCCCTAGAGATGGTTGTGTGTGAAAATCCCAGTAGATCAGCAGCTTCTGAAATACTCAGACCAGCCAGTCTGGCACCAACAACCATGCCAAGTTCAAAGTCACTTAAATCACCTTTCTTCCCCATTCTGATTCTCAGTTTGAACTGCAGCAGTTCGTCTTGACCATGTCTACATGCCTAAATGCATTGAGTTGCTGCCATGTGATAGGCTGATTTTGCTTTGAATTTGTGTTAACGAGCAGTTGGAAAGGTGTACCTAATAAAGTGGCCGGTGAGTGTATATAAATGTATACGATTTTATTTGTATGAAAACGTATTTTTAAAATAAGGGATGCCCCAAAACTCCAACCCTAAACCCATTCCTCATTGGTGGGTGAGCAAGTCGTGCTAAAATGTACGAATGAGATTATACAAATTCATACAAATTAGCCACTAATGCAAAAAGTTAAAAACTGATATTGTGTTGAAATTACCTAATCAGTTTTTAGTTGTTTTAGTAGTAAAACAAGGAAACTTCCGACATCGTGTGAACAATTTGTTGAAGTCACATATTGCTATTTTTCTTTACTTCTCAGGTTTCACATGACTTTGCAGTAAACTTCAACGAGGACAACCCAGAATGTGCAGGTATGTTTAGAGCATCCTATCCAATATTATATCCATCCCAGACCCATATATCCTAAATGATCTCCTCAGTGCAGATGCATTGACCTCCCCTTATTGACCTTTGCCCACTGGGACTGAACTACTCAATGCTTTAACATAAAACCAAGCAAAGTCAAGCAGCCCTTCAGTAAAGAGCGCTCACACCACACAAAAGGAGATCAATATATGCATAGCTGAATTACAGAGCTTCACTATTGGCAAAGCTGGACACATTAATGTTTAATGCCGCTATAAAATATACAGCCTGAGGGGGACGTCTGAAGGAGGGGCGCCTTGATGATGTCATCATCGCACCCTCTGTCCATCGCCTAATTAGTGTCTATGTGTCGCGACAGCAGGTACGAATGACTTTCAGCACAAAAACAGATGTGAAATGACTGCTGCATTATATCAGATGTTCTTATAGAGGGTTGATATTGCAGGATGCGTGTTTGCATATTTCATTACAGTTTGTTAACACTCCACTGCACTGATTGTTTCAGACTGTAATTTCTTGGTAGCCTTGCATCATCACAGCAAGTTTGAAACACGTGTCCCCTAAAAGGGTGCATGCTATCAGAAAGCAAAGATGAAGAAGTGATGAGAAAATGAGTGCTTGAAATACAGAAACAGGCTGGGAAGTAAAGTAATATAAATGATAATTCTGTCGTTGCGAGAAATTCTCAGGCTATGAATGTAACCGTGTTACCTTTGGAAGTCAAGTTGTTGTTTTCAATATTAATATATTTTTAGTGGGGCAACATGGTGGCTCAGGGGTTAGCACTGTTGCCTCACAGCAAGAAGGTTGCTGGTTCGAGTCCCGGCTGGGTCAGTTGGCATTTCTGTGTGGAGTTTGCATGTTCGTTTCCTCCGGTTTCCCCCACAGTCCAAAGACATGCAATATAGGTAAATTGAATCAACTCAATTGTCCGTAGTGTATGTGTGTGAATGAGTGTGTATGGATGTTTCCCAGTACTGGGTTGCAGCTGGAAAGGCATCCGCTGTGCAAAACATATGCTGGATAAGTTGGCAGTTCATTCCACTGTGGTGACCCCTGATGAATAAGGGGACTAAAGTCGAAGGAATATGGATGAATGAATATATTTTTAGTCTAATGATCCTTCAGATATCTTTTGGAAATCATTACTATTGTAAAATTACAGTAACTACCATTACATACAGTAAAGAGAATAACACTGAGGATTATTATTAAAATGTAATCTATTATGTTTTTTATATGGCTGGATATGAGAAGATAAAGTATTGAAAATATTAAAAAAGTATGAAAGTGTCATTTCATGCATATATACATTTAGTTTTAGTCAGGATTGTTATCAGGAATGTCAGTATGGAGTCAGAGAAATCTCAAAAGAAATTCACGCAAAAGACACGATGTACACATGCGTAGCCAAATTCACGTGCATAAAACTAAATTCACGTGCGTAAAATATTTATTTATATTCACAAAAACAATTCACGTGCTCAAAATAAAAATACATATTCATAAAATACGTTTCACAAATGCAAAACCCTATTTGCAAGTGTATAAGAGTGTACAAAAACTTTTGAATGTTTAAAACTTGCGAGTTCATCCTGAAAGAGAATGTGCAAATCCTCTTTCACGTACAACTCCCCCTGGATAAGTGTGTGTGTATTTTGAGACTGTCCTGGCAGAAGCAAGCAACTCGTAACCTTTCAGCCAATCAGATGAGACCTGTATTCGATGTCACCGACTCTGCGCTCCTTTTGCGCAGACGGTTTCTCTCCAGCATGGCGAACGGAGAAAGAGATGCACAGGCTTCAACCCAGAACTATTAAATCCCCTGACTATCATTGACTAAAAACTTAATTTACATTATATCTAATGAAAGTAAACTGGCTGTTGTTGTGCTTTAGTAATATCTAGAAGATAAATATAATATTAATACTTTTCGGGATCTTTTTCAACACAAATCGGAGCCTCTCGGATCATTTCAAACATGTTTGATGCTGTTCATGATTTTAAATCGGGCTGATCACTGCTCTGATAACCTGTCCTCCAACCTACAGCCGCATCACCGAAGAGAAGAGCTGAGGAGAATCACGTCAGTTTGAATAAATTCAGTTAGAAGGTGTTTTTAACTGCAGTCACGCCATCTGCGGTTCCGAGAGAGAGGGTCACGCTATCTGTGCTTCAAATTGCAGTGCGCGTCTACTCGGTGTTGCGTGGTAGATTAAAGACGCGTGTGTTTAATGCGCTGCAGTTTTAATCTTGTTTCACTTTTATTCGCGTATGAATTCAAATGAGAGATAGTCATAAATGGTCACTTTTATTCATGTTTGGATATATAAAAATCATGACTTTGCATGTAGGCTATGCTATTTTTTCTTTGTTTTGCTGTAATTGTGTTTTATTTGCGACTTTAACAACAAAATTAATAGCATTTAAAAGTCATTACCCGGCTGTCATAACTATTCACATTCGTTTTCATATTTACAACCTACTATTTAGGTGTTTACTGTACTATTATGATTGTTTTATTGGTTTATTTGTGTTTTTCGGTAAATATTTTCCCTTTTTCATGTGGAATGTTGCTAAATATTTTTAAAAAATGTTGTTGTACAATTGTTATGTTACCACTGTGCTTACTTTTTATATCATATTACTGTTTCATATTTGAATAATATCACGCTAAAATCATGAAAAACAGTGTTTTTTACTGAAGAGTCATATTAGAAAAATCATAAAAAAATAAAATCAAATTGTTTTCTGCCAACTCCACCAGATTATTGTTCTAATATGACCGTATAGTAAAAAAACACTGTATTTTCCATGATTTTGGCGTGCTATTATTAAAATATAAAAACAGTATATGATATGAAAAGTGAGCACAGTGGTACATTAGGACATGTAGAACAATATTCTGGTAGAGTTGGCAGAAAACAAATTTTTTTTATTTTTTTATGATTTTTCTAATATGACTCTGAAGCCTGTGCATCTCTTTCTCCGTTCGCCATGCTGAAGAGAAACCGTCTGCGCAAAAGGAGCGCAGAGTCGGTGATATTGAATACAGCTCTCATCTGATTGGCTGAAAGGTTACGAGTTGCTTGCTTCTGCCAGGACAGTCTCAAAAATACACACACACTTATCCAGGGGGAGTCGTACGTGAAAGAGGATTTGCACATTCTCTTTCAGGATGAACTCGCAAGTTTTAAACATTCAAAAGTTTTTGTACACTCTTATACACTTGCAAATAGGGTTTTGCATTTGTGAAACGTATTTTATGAATATGTATTTTTATTTTGAGCACGTGAATTGTTTTTGTGAATATAAATAAATATTTTACGCACGTGAATTTAGTTTTATGCACGTGAATTTGGCTACGCATGTGTACATCGTGTCTTTTGCGTGAATTTTTTCGAGATTTCTCTGACTCCATAGGATTCTTCCAAAATTCTTAATAAAATATAATTAAATAATAAAATTGTTTATATTTTTTAAAGCAAGTGAGAAAAATACGCTTGGTCATACAAAGAAATTCAACATAAGCAAATGAAACAAGAGATGGAGTTTCTGAGGTTCAGGTGTTAAAATAGTCCCCAAACCAAATCTCTGAAATGAAATTAAACCCAATGCTTACAGTATATAAAATGGACCGCACCCTTATCAAAATTAAAAGAGGGGACAACCACACACAATTACATTCCAACAATTAAACAAAATAATCTCAAACATCATTCAACACAAATAATTAAATCACCATTCATAAGTACATAAAAAAAAAAATTAGGAGCTCCCTGCCATCCTCTCTCACACATACTGTAGAACGACAACATAAACTTACAAATTAAAATTGAAACAAATAAACAAAGGAAAACAATAAAAGAGTACACAATTACAAAGGGATGGAAAATAAAGGAAACACCACAAATCACTTATCAAATAAATATTTAAAACTTGTTAGCCAGCACTCACTTTTGAGGATTTAGACCTACCTAACTTTAAATAGTAACAGTTCTTGACCGGAGTAAGCGACAAACAAAAAATAGGTATCATTAGAAAGAAGACGCTTTGAGCTTTACTATGGTCCATCTGGAAAATTTCATGCTCAAAAATATAAAAAGTTATACATTATGAAGTAATGAGAAAAAAAATTATATTGTGTTCAATATTGGTTTTTCCATATACAAACACCGAAAACATTAATGTAATGACAGAGAAAAAATATGCTTTGAAACCCAAGTGTTTCATGACTTTATATTTCAAATTTGATGAAGATAGCATGCAAAATAAGATTTCGTCGTTCTTTCCCGCATTTTCTCAAAAATTACCTTCCCAAACTAAAACAGTAACAGTTGCTGAATAATTTGGCCTACGTTCACAGTTCATGTAACTTTGAAAAGAAGACACTCTGGCCTTTATTATCCATCATCTAGAGTTTATAATGCTTAAAGTGAAAATAAGTTATAGATGCTCAAGTCATGTAAAAACCCCTTTCAAATAAATAGTAAACTATGCCCTATTTCCAGCGGTGTAAAGTAACAAATTACAAATACTCAAATTGCTGTAATTGAGTAATATTGTTTACTTACTTACTCCCAGGGCCATTTATATCGAAGTTGATATTTAGCCGCACCATATTGGTGTTTCCTAACATCTAGTTTTTTTATGAGGTGGGTTGTTAGTAGTGGTGTAATGGTTTGGATCACATTATGGTTTTTTAGTCATGAATCGGACCATTTTTCAGATCAGCCAAAAAGGGGAGGAGACAAAGATAATTTGCTTTCCGTTTATTACAAAAAAGTACTGCAAGAAACAGAACTGCATATTTAGTATAAAATGTATATTTAAATGTATATTTAGTCTCATTTTCAATAAATAAATCAGTTATTCACTCATAAAACTTTCTGTTTCATTGCTAGATGTGTCGTTTTTGAAGAATTATTCAGTGGCATATTTTTGATGGCTGGTTGTCGCCACCTATTTTGTTAAATAATGTAATTGCTGTTTACAGTTTTCATTTTTGAGCATCGTTAAATTCATATGACGGTGATTTTACTCTTTACCATAAACATCAGTGATTTTATCTATAAACTGTTATCCCAGTACTTCTGGGTTATTTGACTGTTTGTAACTTCTTAACTAACTCAAAAGACTAATGACTCGATCTCTTTCTTGATTTTTGCATTTTTCAAACACAGATTTGAATGCAGCGATTTGAAGGATTAATAAACATATGCAAATCACCATCATTTATAATTTATGTTGTGTGGGTGTTGAGATCCTGATCTTTTAATGATTAATCATGCAGCTTACACTGAACGCATTAATGCAGGCTAAACATATAGTGACAGAAAACACTTTTAAACCCACCACATCCCGAATAACCTACCACAACTTCTTCCGTTATATTTTACAGGAAAGCCTAAATGCTTTCATGCATGTGATTTGAATGACGCGAGCAGCGATTTCTCTGCGATCATAGCAAATTTAGGATTAATCTACCAGTAATAAAATGGGTTGTGATCCATACAAATCACAGATCAACCGTGATCCGTTACACACCTAGTTGCCCAATGCTCAACCCCCAACCTGGAGGACCAGGTCATACACACATACATTACAGACAATTTAGCTTACCCAATTCACCTATAGCGCATGTCTTTGGACTGTGGTCGAAACCGGAGCACCCGGAGGAAACCCACGCCAACAAGGGGAGAACATGCAAACTCCACACAGAAATGCAAACTGACCCAGCCAGGGCTCAAATCCGCAACCTTCTTGCTGTGAGCCGACAGCGCTACCCACTGCGCCACCATGTTTCCCTTGAGTACATTTTTAGTGCTGTATTGGTATTTTTACTCTACTACTTTCCTTCAACCTGCAGTCACTACTTCATTATGTTCATGAGGATTGGCTAAAGTAGAACAAGTAAAACAGTCCAATCAAATAACAATAATTTTGCATCATGACAGTTTCAAGACATGCTTGGAAAGTGTCCAAAATCTTTACACGCAATCACCCTGAGACTGTTTAGACTACATCTCACTGATGAGAAGATGACGGATGACTGAAATTGCAAAATGGCCTTATACAATCACTAAATGCACTACAGAATGTTACGTTTTCACACACATACACAAACTACATGTAAACGCATCAGCCTTTCAAAGTGTAACACTCACTACTTTTGGGCTACTTTTTACTCATGCTTTGAGTAATATTTACAACAGATACTTTTACTCTACTTGCGCTACATTTTTGGGCAAATAATGGTATTTATACTTGAGTATGATTTATCAGTACTCTTTACATCACTGCCTATTTCCTCACGAGAAAATTTGGAAACTTGTTGATGTTTATTTTAATATTAGACTTTTTTCATATTCTGTTATGCTGGCGTTTTTGGATTTCTTACAACCGTAGTGAAGTTGCAAAAGATTGGATTTTGTTGTGTTTAGCTTTCCATCGTCATCCCAGTGTTCAGTCATGAGCAGGTTGAATTGATCATGGCTCCCCGTGTATTGGTGTCAGTTGATTTCCCTTGCTATTTCTGTTCCACCTCTATCAGCAAAGACACACCGGGGTGGCGCCCAGATTGGGCACAGATCTCTCAGCTTTTGATCAAGCAGCCAGGCCTGTCTCTTCCAGGAATAGTAAATGGCTCACAGCCTCACCAGGACACATGCCAGCCAATCTATCCCGAGCACAGAGCGCACCTTTCCACCTTGCTATTGTGTGGAAAATCCTGCATGACAGTTACGCAGGTCCAACAAACCTGGACCAGACCCATAAAGAGCTAACATGGGGTGTGCGAATGATTTTGTTTTGTAGGGGGAGGGGAGGGGGGGGCAACTCATTGTTAACAAGCCAGGACAAGTGTACACATTTTTTTTTCTTTTCGATGTCCATGAAAGAGGCCAATTTGTAGCATTCACAAACTTCTATAGTCTTTTGCAGAACTTTTAAAAAGGTTTTGTTTATCTGTATCTTTGAGTCATGGAGCGTAAATACCAAGAGGTCATGGTTTGATTTGTTCTGCTAGTCGTAACTAAACACATCTGGTGACATACAGTAATCTTTTCCAATCTGACCTTTTTAATTATGGCAAAAACATTTGTTATTAAGTGTTATTATTATATTTAAGTATAAGTGTTTTTATTGATTTTCACTCATTCAAGTTGGAAAAATTACAGTAATTATATGCTCAACAAAATGTATACAGTTGAAGTCAGAATTATTAGCCCCCCGGTTTATTTTTTACCCCAATTTCTGTTTAATGGAGAGAAGATTTTTTTTCAACACATTTCTAAACATAATAGTTTTAATAACTTATTTCTAATAACTAATTTATTTTATCTTTGCTGTGATGACAGTAAATAATATTTGACTAGATATTTTTCAAGACACTTCTATATAGCTTAAAGTGACATTTAAAGGCTTGATTAGGTTAATTAGGTTAACTAGGCAGGTTAGGGTAATTAGGCAAGTCATTGTATAACGATGGTTTGTTCTAGACTATCGAAAAAATAAATAGCTTAAAGGGGCTAATAATTTTCACCCTAAAATGGATTTTTTTAAAAATAAAAAAAAACTGCTGTTATTCTAGTCAAAATAAAACGAATAAGACTTTCTCCAGAAGAAAAAAATATTATCAGACATACTGTAAAAATTTCCTTGCTCTGTTGAACATCATTTAGGAAATATTTAAAAAAGAAAAAAAAAATCAAAAGGGGGCTAATAATTCTGACCTCAACTGTATATTACAAAGTTGAAAACAGTTGTGCTGCTTAATAGTTTTGTTGAAACTAAAACCATATATTTTATAAATACATTTATATTTTTGTTAATCATTTAGCAAAAAGTGAAAATAACTATGTTATTATATATAAGGTTTTTATTTTATATTTAAAGTGCATCCTGAAAGTATTCACAGTGTCACTTTTTCCACATTTTATGTCACAGCCTCATTCCAAAATTGATTCAATTCATTTATTTCCTCAAAATTCTACACACAATATCCCATAATGACATTGTAAAAAAAAAGTTTTGCAAATTTATTAAAAATAAAAAAGCTGAAAAACCACATGTACAGAAGAACAGTATTCACAGCCTTTTCCGTGAAGCTCTAAATTGAGCTCAGGTACATTCTGTTTCCACTGATCATTCTTGAGATGTTTCAGCAGCTTAATTGGAGTTCACCTGTGGTAAATTTAATTGATTGGACATGATTTGAAAAAGCATACACCTGTCTATATAAGGTCCCAGGGTTGACAGTGCATGTCAAAGCACAAACCAAGCATGAAGACAAAGGAATTGTCTGTAGGATTGTCTGGAGGCACAAGGCTGGGGAAGGTTACAGAAAAATTTCTGCTGCTCTGAAAGTTACAATGAGCACAGTGGCCTCCATCATCCGTAAGTGGAAGATGTTTGGAACCACCAGGACTCTTCCTATAAGGGCCTTAGTCAGGGAGGTGATCAATAACCCGATGGTCACTCTGTCTGAGCTCCAGCGTTTTTCTGTGGAGAGAGGAGAACCTTACAGAAGGACAACCATCTGTGCAGCAATCCACCAATCAGGCCTGTATGGTAGTGTGGCCAGACGAAAGCCACTCCCAGCCTGGAATTTGCCTAAAGGCATCTGAAGGACTCTCAGACCATAAGAAACAAAATTCTCTGGTCTGATGAGACTAAAATTGAACTCTTTGGAGTGAATGCCAGGTGTTACATTTGGAGAAAACCAGGCACCGCTCATCCCCAGGCTAATACCATCCCTACAGTGAAGCATGGTGGTGGCAACATCATGGTGTGGGGATGTTTTTCAGCAGCAGGAACTGGAAGACTAGTCAGGATAGAGGGAAAGATGAATGCAGCAATGTACAGAGACATCCTGAATGAAAACCTGCTTCAGAGTGCTCTTGACCTCAGACTGGGGCGACGATTAGTCGTCCAGCAGGACAATGACCCAAAGCACACCGCCAAAATATTAATGACTTGATGTCTTCAAATCTTCATGCTAAATTTACTCACTTTAAAGTAAAGTAAAAAACTTTTTGATGCTGTTCACTTTGAACAATTTCTTGTATCAGGTTTCTCAGTCAAACTTGATTGAATTATATGAAACTGAATTGAAGCTTCTTTTTTTACTTGACAGAAAGTTCAAAAAGAGCTTGTTTTATTTAGTATAGCTCAAAATAAATGTTACCCTTTCCATTATGTTTTGATATGGAGAGAGAAAAAAAGGTGTTATTTTTGCAAGATGGGAAAAGTGTGAGACTTGTTAATGTTTCATATTCTATTATAATGGTATTTTAAAAGACACTGTGGTGTTGGTGTTTTTGAATTAGTTACATCAGTGAAGTGTTGAGAGTGTGCGCTTTGAGGATCTGCTAACAGGAATTAAGTCCAATGGGAGTTATTTTTATTTCCATCTTAAGAATGCCATCATCATATGTGTAAAAAAACACTTTCTTCATTCTTTAAATTGGCTTGTATATTATTATATCACTATCGTGCAATGGAAACATAACTTATATGTCATTTAAGATGAACTGCAGCAAATTGAGTCAACTCAACAAAAATTATATGTCCAAATTATTTCATTATACTATATATATATATATATTTATTTTTTTTTTTAAATTAGAATTTTCAAGTGATGGCTGTTAAAAATGCAGCATTTTAAAATACTTTACCTTAAATAACAATATATCGAGACATTACGGTTTAACTGTATTGTTCATCAAATAAATAAAAATACAACCCTGCAGCGTATATTTAAAAATAAATAATTTTTTTATAGGGCATGATACATTTGTTTGCCATCACCTTTAATCCATAAAAAAGTTATTAAAAAAAAAATAATAAATAAATAAAAAAAAGGGGTTGGACCCACTTTTGCCTTTAGAGCTGCCTTAATCCTTCATTGCATAGATTCAACAAGGTACTGGAACTGTTCCTCAGAGATTTTGGTTCATATTGACATGATAGCATCACACAGAATTGTCAGCTGCACATCCATGATGCAAATCTTTCATTCCAGCACATGCAAAAGTGCTCTATTGGATTCAGATCTGGTGACTGTGGAGGTCATTTGAGTACAATGAACTAATTGTCATGTTCAAGAAACCAGTCTGAGATGATTTGGGTTTTTTATGACATGGTGCGTTATCCTGCCATCAGAAAGATGATGGAAGTAGCCATCAGAAGATGGGTACACTGTGGTCATAAAGGGATGAACATGGTCAGCAATAATACTCAGGTACTGTAGGCTGTGGCATTGATACGATGCTCAGTTGGTACTAATGGGCCCAAAGTGTGCCAAGAAAATATCCACCACACCATAACACCCCCACCACCTACCTGAATTACTGCTACAAGGCAGGATGAATCCATGCTTTGATGTTGTTGATGCCAAATTCTGACGATACCATCTGAATGTTGCAGCAGAAATCGAGACTCGTCAGACCAGGCAATGTTTTTATAGTCTTCTATTGTCCAATTTTGGTGATCCTGTGTGAATTGTAGCCTCAGTTTCCTGTTCTTAGCTGACAGGAGTGGCACCCGGTGTGGTCTTCTGCTGCTGTAGCCCCTCCGCCTCAAGGTTGGAAGTGTTGTGCGCTCAGAGATGCTCTACTGTATACCTCGGTTGTAGCGAGTGGTTATTTGAGTAACTGTTGTCTTTCTATCAGCTCGAACCAGTCTGGCCATTCTCCTCTGACCTCAACAAGGCATTTGCGCACACAGAACTGCTGCTCAGTTATATTTTCTCTTTTTCGGACCATTCTCTGTAAACCCTAAAGATGGTTGTGTGTGAAAATCCCAGTAGATCAGCAGTTTCTGAAATACTCAAACAAACAAACAACCATGCCACGTTCAAAGTCACTTAAATCACCTTTCTTCCTCATTCTGATGATCGGTTTGAACTGTAGCAGTTCGTCTTGATCATGTCTACATGCCCAAATGCATTGAGTTGCTGCCATGTGATTGGCTGATTAGAAATTTGCGGTAACGAGCAGTTGGACAGGTGTACCTAAAAAAGTGGCCGGTGATTGTATATACTAATAATACAAGATATGAATGTCTTTTTTCGATCTCTTATCTATGCAATGTATGAAAGAAATATGCTTATCCTTCATGAAGCAACCAAATTTTCTATTTATAGTCCTTTAATACATTATACCTTCATATTACACTAAAGCAGGGAAAATGTAAATAAATGTACCAAATGGTACATTGCTCTTCACTTGTTTGCTCTTTCCTATTATCATCTGGAGTTTCTGTCTAGTTTGCAATTACTGTAGACTCTCATTAGAAAAGGGTTGAAAAGGCAAAGAGCTCATTTAGCTGATAACTGACACTTTGCACAGTGCAGTGTGTGTGTGTGTGTGTTTCTCGGAGGGATTGTGGGACGTTTCTCCTGTCAGTGAATCCTAGGTGAAACTCCCATTGTGAAATCCCAGTTAACAACATTTACAGCTTTCTATTGGCGGAGGCTGGTGGAATTTCATTTGTTGTGTGAAGCTCACAAGGGCACATGGACGTCACGCGGTGAGACATTTCTCACAGAACCGGTGTGAATTGGCCAAATGTGACTGAGCAAAGTGTTATGACGGAAGAATGTCAGCGGTGGGATAATCCAAGCCTTTAATGTCTTCAGCTTGACATGTCTTTAATGGCTAGACAGCGCAGGCCAATAGCGTAAATACTTTCACAATACTTCTCCAACTGATTGAATACATTAAAGGGAGCGTTCAGTTTACATGGCAACGTTTTCAGATAAAAATGTCTAAACCCAATGACATACAGTTGAAGTCAGAATTATTAGCCCTCCTGAATCATTTTTTTTGCCCAATTTCTGCTTAACAGAGAGAAGATTTTTTCCAACACATTTCTAAACATAATAGTTGGTTACTACTAATAACGGATTTATTTTATCTTTGCCATGATGACAGTAAATAATATTTTACTAGACATTTTTTAAGATGCTAGTATTCAGCTTAACGTGTGCTTTAAAGGCTTAACTAGGTTAATTCGGCAAGTCTTTTTATAACAATGGTTTGTTCTGTAAACAATTGAAAAAAATATATTGCTTAAGGGGGCTAATAATATTGACCTTAAAATGGTTTGATTTAAATTAAAAACTGCTTTTGTTCTTTCTCCAGAAGAAAAAAATGTTATAGGAAATACTGTGAAAAATTCCTTGCTCTGTTAAACATCAATTAGCAAATATACAGGGAGTGCAGAATTATTAGGCAAGTTGTATATTTGAGGATTAATTTTATTATTGAACAACAACCATGCTCTCAATTACGGAGACCCGGAGGGGACGTGATGGTGGAAAAAAAAACTGAGTGGGAGAAAAAAAAAATGGGTGGGAGAAAAAAAAAACAGTGATAGGAAAATATATATTTTTAAAAGTTTTTGCGTTCCCTCGCAAAGATGTTTTGCGAGGGAACGCAAAGATGTTTTGCGTTCCCTCGCAAAACTGATTTTCCACAAACACTTCCTGATCACTGACTGACAGACGCGCTCCGTATGATAAACTGATCCCAGATCAGCTTCTGTACACGCCATCTAAAGAGGAGCGAAATTGCTGGGCATTTTGGTATATTCGGGTGTATGTTTAGACAAGACAAATACTCTTAATAATTTGTAAACATGTCCGTACTGCGTGTTTTATTTTAAACACACCTAATGGCAAACTAATGCACAAACAGTTACGAAAGTAACGGAATACTTTCATTATAGATCTGTGCATTATACAGTGACACTGACACCACTGTAATCAAATAAAAAACGAGAGATTAATTTGCTGCTCCTCACTTGTTTGATAACAGAGATGTAACGTTGGTGTGTACTGATCTGGGATCAGTTTATCATACGGAGCGCTTCTGTCAGTCAGCGCTTATACCAGTCGTTGGCTCATATGCATTCGCTGATACTGAATGATATGATAGCAGGATAGAATAGTAAAATACGGCACAATCCAGTCAAAAACGGGAGGGTTGACATGTATGAATTCACTTAAGTGAAGAGGAAGTGTTTGTGGAAAAACAGTTTTGCGAGGGAACGCAAAACATTTTTGCGTTCCCTCGCAAAACATCTTTGCGTGCCCTCGCAAAACATCTTTGCGTGCCCTCGCAAAACATCTTTGCGTTCCCTCGCAAAACATCTTTGCGTTCCCTCGCAAAACATTTTTGCGTTCCCTCGCAAAACATCTTTGCGAGGGAACGCAATCTTTGCGAGGGAACGCAAAAACTTTTAAAAATATATATTTTCCTATCACTGTTTTTTTTTTTCTCCCACTCAGTTTTTTTTTCCACCATCACGTCCCCTCCGGGTCTCCGTACTCAATGAACCCAAAAAACTCATTAATATCAAAGCTGAATATTTTTGGAAGTAGTTTTTAGTTTGTTTTTAGTTTTAGCTATTTTAGGAGGATATCTGTGTGTGCAGGTGACTATTACTGTGCAGAATTATTAGGCAACTTAACAAAAAAACAAATATATACCCATTTCAATGATTTATTTTCACCAGTGAAGCCAATATAACATCTCAACATTCACAAATATACATTTCTGACATTCAAAAACAAAACAAAAACTAATCAGTGACCAATATAGCCACCTTTCTTTGCAAGGACACTCAAAAGCCTGCCATCCATGGTGAACAGATCAAAACACTGACAGAATCCATCAACATTGCGTGCAGCAGCAACCACAGCCTCCCAGACACTGTTCAGAGAGGTGTACTGTTTTCCCTCCTTGTAAATCTCACATTTGATGATGGATCACAGGTTCTCTATGGGGTTCAGATCAGGTGAACAAGGAGGCCATGTCATTAGTTTTTCTTCTTTTAGACCCTTTCTTGCCAGCCACGCTGTGGAGTACTTGGACGCATGTGATGGAGCATTGTCCTGCATGAAAATTATGTTTTTCTTGAAGGATGCAGACTTCTTCCTGTACCACTGCTTGAAGGTGTCTTCCAGAAACTGGCAGTAGGACTGGGAGTTGAGCTTGACTCCATCCTCAACCCGAAAAGGCCCCACAAGCTCATCTTTGATGATACCAGCCCAAACCAGTACTCCACCTCCACCTTGCTGGCGTCTGAGTCGGACTGGAGCTCTCTGCCCTTTACTGATCCAGCCACGGGCCCATCAAGACTCACTCTCATTTCATCAGTGCATAAAACCTTAGAAAAATCAGTCTTGAGATATTTCTTGGCCCAGTCTTGACGTTTCAGCTTGTGTGTCTTGTTCAGTGGTGGTCGTTTTTCAGCCTTTCTTACCTTGGCCATGTCTCTGAGTATTGCACACCTTGTGCTTTTGGGCACTCCAGTGATGTTGCATCTTTGAAATATGGCAAAACTGGTGGCAAAAGGCATCTTGGCAGCTGCACGCTTGACTTTTCTCAGTTCATGGGCAGTTTTTTTGCACCTTGGTTTTTCCACACGCTTCTTGCGATCCTGTTGACTATTTTGAATGAAACGCTTGATTGTTCGATGATCACGCTTCAGAAGCTTGACAGTTTTAAGAGTGCTGCATCCCTCTGCAAGATATCTCACTATTTTTGACTTTTCGGAGCCTGTCAAGTCCTTCTTTTGACCCATTTTGCCAAAGGAAAGGAAGTTGCCTAATAATTATGCACAACTGATATAGGGTGTTGATGTCATTAGACCACACCCCTTCTCATTACAGAGATGCACATCATCTAATATGCTTAATTGGTAGTAGGCTTTCGAGCCTATACAGCTTGGAGTAAGACAACATGCATAAAGAGGATGATGTGGTCAAAATACTCATTTGCCTAATTCTGCACTGCCTGTATATAAAAAAAAAATACACAGGAGGGCTAATCATTTTATTTACGCCTTTATATAAATTAATGATGCACCGATCCCGATACTTGGATCAGATATCGGTTCAATACTGCATATTTTTGCTGGATCGGGTATTGGCCAGCTGGTACCGATTCAAATCCGATCTTGCGCATGCGCTATATTCTGTGTAATTTCTAAGCAAACAAAAGCCATGAAGGTAGCCTGTTATAAGGCACTAGAAAGTTGTCATGTAGGCCTACTATATCCTAAATGTTCTGAAGCCATTCTATAGTTTAATGTGAAGTACAGATGAATATTCAAGTGGTTAAACTCATGTTCAGTTCAGCGTTTCCCTCTGCTGCGCCTGTCAATCATTCTCCATTCATTCACAATTCAAACTGCATGTCGTGTTCATGACAACATGAAAAACTTTCTCCAAGACTATTTGTTCCTGTTAATATAAGTAATCAGTGAAGAAATGCATTTAGTTTTGCATTAAATGGGTTAATTTTGACCTGCAACTTGACCCTCTTTTGACCCTTATTGCTGTTTCTAAATCATGTTGCGCTGTGTCTGTTAGATCAGCAGATTGTATTCGCAACACTGGAGTAGAGAGGGTTATTACCTGCTCTTCGCACACAAGGTAGGCCTGCCTGAATTTTTAAATTAGAAAAGGCTCAATAATACATTGGACAGATCCTCAACGCACTCATTGCTTTCCTTTGTGCTGCTAAGTTTTGGAAGTGTCCGCAGATACTGTGTCTCAGTGATACATCAAGCGTTTTATTCACGCGCCGGCTGCGCAGATGCGATGTGCCGCTCCTTAAAATTATTCTGTAAAATTAAAGGTTTCCGTTCTCTCATCCTTCCGACTTAGTTTATTTTTCAGAGGGGAATACTTTAAGTGCTGCGAATAGTTTGTAAAGCTTGGCACATTGTGGTCAATTAAATTAATAAAAGTGAACCTGACGGGCGCAATATGGATTGTCATTAACAGAATTTTTAGGCTACTCTGAAACAGAATATTTCACTGTATTAAACTGTAATGTCTAAATTAATATTTTATTAAACAGGCCAGTTTCTGTTTTGATGAGGGTCATTAGTGGTAGCCTATGACAGATTTTAAAGAAAAAATTTAATATTAAAAAAAGGAAACATAAGCTGGACCACAACAGATCAATGTCATACGAATGCTCAAATAATGTAGCCTGGTTTACAGCAAGCGTCATGTTTTAGTTAGATTGTGCCATCTGTCGTACGGTAGGCCTATAGGTCTGTTATTTTTACTAGAGAAGATATATTGTTTGAGTTAATCACAAGAAACTGTATTATGTTAAAAAAAAAGAAAACAGCACAGTATCGGATCGGATTTGTATCAGTCGATACAGAATTTTGGTATGGGGATCGGATCGGTTGCAAAAAATGGTATCGATGCATCCCTAATATAAACTAAAGACTATGGGAGAAAGAGCTTTCTCTTTCAAAGCCCACCGAATTATGGAATGGTCTTCCTCTTAATATCTGAAATGCACCAACATTGGATCACTTTAATAAGTTGATCAAGACACATTTATTAAAGCTTGCTTTTAATTTACGGTTCATTTTGAACTGTTTTTGCATTTTGTACTTTTTAAAAATGAGTATTTTATGTGTTTAATATCTTCTATTGTAGCTCTTTGGGTTTAAGTAAAGCAAATAATGTTGGCACAACAACCTAGTGGTTAGCGCCGGCATATGGTGCGTAAGCACTTCCGAGCGTCCCGAGTTTGAATCCCGGCTCAAGAACATTTGCATGTTCTCCCCGTGTTGGCATGGGTTTCCTCCAAGTGTTTCCCCCACAAGTCCAAAGACATGCGCTACAGGTGAATTGGGTGAACTAAATAGGCCGTACACTCTCAGAAATAAAGGTACAAGAGCTGTCACTGGGGTGGTACCTTTTTGAAAGGTATTTATTACTTGAGGTACCCTTATTAATACCTCAAGGGTACATAATTGTACCTAAAAAGTACAAAAGTGTACCACTTGAAATTTTTAGGTACTAATATATACCTTTGAGGTACCAATACGTATATACCTTTTAACTGCAAATATGTGCTTTTCCAAAAGGTACCACTCCAGTGACAGCTCTTGTACCTTTATTTCTGAAGGCCGATTTATACTTCTGCGTCAAACGCACGCGTATGCTATAGCGCAGTATACGGGTGGACGCATAGCCTCTCGGCGTGGCCATCGGCGACGTGGACGCGCACCTCTCAAAAAATGTAGCGCGTACGCGTAGCGCAAGCTCTGTGATTGGTCGGCTTGGTAGCGCTGACGAGAGTGGGCGGAGGTGAGAGCCGCGCGCCCGATGCAGCGAGTGTTTACAAGTGTGGAGTCCCGTGAAGGAGCTCCGGATGGAGACTGTTGTTTTGTGTTTACCTCATGATTAAAGTTGTTGCACGTCCGCCGGTTCCCACCTTAAAATGAGCGAATTTGAGCCACTTGTACATTAAGGAAGTGTTCAGGGAAAACTAAACACCAGCGAAGAAACTCGACACAGAGAAACATGAACACCTACTGCCAGCTAGCGTTTCAGAAGTGTATTGCAGAGAAACAGAAACAGCGCGCAGAAGTATAAATGCACCGCGCCCTGGGTCACGCTGATCACTTGACGCAGAAGTATAAACCAGGCTTGAGAGTGTAGTGTATGAGTGTGTATGAGTGTGTGTGGGTGTTTCACAATACTGGGTTGTAGCTGGCAGGGCATCCGATGCGTAAGACATATGTTTGATAAATTGTCGGCTCATTCTGCTGTGGCGACCCCTGATGAATAAAGGGACTAAGCTGAAGGAAAATGAATAAATTAATTTTTTACTTTAATAAGCAAATGCAATCCTTCTTTTTCTATACAATCTACTGTATGATTGGCAAACATATCATTCATTCATTTTCCTTTGGCTTAGTCCCTTATTTATGAGGGGTCACTACAGCAGAATGAACCGCCAACTATTTCAGCATATGTTTTGCACAGTGGATGTTGCTAACATTTCAATAAATGTGAATAAAACCATTGAAGGGCGACGCAGTAACGCAGTGGGTGAGTGGCACAGTGAGTGTATGGGGGTTTCCCAGTACTGGGTTACGGCTGGAAGGGCATCCGCTGCATAAAATATATGCTGGATAAGTTAGCGGTTCATTCCACTGTAGCGACCCCTGATAAATAAGAGACTAAGCCGAAAAGAAAATGAATAAATGAATGAAAACAATTGAAATTGTTGCTTCTGTGTTTGGAGCAAAGTGTCTAAAATATTATATCCATCTAATATTAGATCCAATCCATTTGATTGGATGACAAAATTCCAATATTATGGACATGAGGCTTTAAATTTGATCAAATGCCCTGAAACAAACAAACAAAAAAATAATATGAGAGAAAGAGTCCCAAAGGGTTTAAACTTTTCAGTTTTTGTCTACATCATTGTTGTGTAAGCATATAGCCTAAAACACTTCACCCAAATTCTCCATTGAAAAGCACAATGTTGGTCTTAAAGAGACAGTGTGGCGCGTGTTTGTCAGGGTTGAAGAGTCTATCAGAGTCTTTGATTCCTCTTTGTAGGGGAGCTGCTGAAGCGACTGCCTCCATTGACCTCTGCTTTGAAAGTCTTCTCATCTTAATTCTGCCTCTGCTCTGCACAGCATGCTTTCACCTTTAAGCCCCTGTTTGTGCGTGTTCAAGCTCACAGGTGTTAATTAAATGAAACAGTTGGAGACGTGCTGAGGAGAGACAGGCTGACCTTAACATTCATGCTCAATTCGTAAACAGCAGAATCGCTTCAGTGCTCAGATTGAGACTTTACTGTCATTAAAAAGAAATAACATAAAAATGATGATCAAACATAAGAGATAGACATTTTGTAGTACTTAGCAGTGTTACTATAGTATTATGTATTATAATTTTTTTCATAACAGAATGTTTATATTTTCAGTTATTTTTTGTCAAATGCATTAGATTTCTTCCGCTGTAGTTTTTTTAGTAAGTTTCAGTTGTATATGTCATTTGAGTTACTTTAGTACTTCAAACTTTTAAAAGAATTATCTTTTTTTTTTTTTTAAAGAATTTTTATTGTTTTTAAAGAAAATTAAAATAGGTTTTCATTTTGCTAAAAATAAAAAAAAATGTACACTACCGGTCAAAAGTTTGGGGTCAGTAGGATTATTAAATGTTTTAAAATAAGCTTTTTCTGCTCACCAAGGCTGCATTTATTTAATAAATACAGTAAAACTTGTAAAATTGTGAAATGTTATTGCACTATAAAATAACTGTTCAAAAGTAGATTATCATTTCATTTAATCATTTATTTCAGTGATTTTAAAGATGAATTTTCAGCTTTATTACTCCAGTCTTCAGAGTCACATGATCCTTCAGAAATCACTCTAATATTAATTATTACTATTATTATTATTATTGCAACGCAGTGGCGCAGTAGGTAGTGCTGTTGCCTCACAGCAAGAACGTCGCTGGGTCGCAGGTTCGAACCTCGGCTGGGCTGGGTCAGTTGGCGTTTCTGTGTGGAGTTTGCATGTTCTCCCTGCGTTCGCGTGGGTTTCCTCCGGGTGCTCCGGTTTCCCCCACAGTCCAAAGACATGCAGTACAGGTGAATTGGGTAAGCTAAATTGTTCGTAGTGTATGAGTGTGAATGTGTGTGTGTGGAAATTCCCAGAGATGGGTTGCGGCTGGAAGGGCATCCGCTGCGTAAAATTGTGCTGGATAAGTTGGTGGTTCATTCCACTGTGGCGACCCCGCAAGGGACAAAGCCGACAAGAAAATGAATGAATGAATTATTATTATTATTATTAATGGTAATATAGTAATAAAAGCAATAATGACTGGAGTAATAATTTCATTTGAAACTACACACAATAAGAAAGCAGTTATTTAAAATTTTAATAATAAAAAAAAAAAAAAAAATATATATATATATATATATATATATATATATATATATATATATATATATATATATATATATATATATATATATATATATATATATATATATTTTTTACATTTAAAAAATGCCGCCCTAATGTAAAGAATAATTTTAGAAAAAAAAAAAAAAAAACATGACTTGCAAGTTTTATTTATATACAGGGGGTGCAGAATTATTAGGCAAGTTGTATTTTTGAGGATTAATTTTATTATTGAACAACAACCATGTTCTCAATGAACCCAAAAAACTCATTAATATCAAAGCTGAATATTTTTGGAAGTAGTTTTTATTTTGTTTTTAGTTTTAGCTATTTTAGGAGGATATCTGTGTGTGCAGGTGACTATTACTGTGCAGAATTATTAGGCAACTTAACAAAAAACAAATATATACCCATTTCAATTATTTATTTTCACCAGTGAAACCAATATAACATCTCAACATTCACAAATATACATTTCTGACATTCAAAAACAAAACAAAAACTAATCAGTGACCAATATAGCCACCTTTCTTTGCAAGGACACTCAAAAGCCTGCATCCATGGATTCTGTCAGTGTTTTGATCTGTTCACCATCAACATTGCGTGCAGCAGCAACCACAGCCTACCAGACACTGTTCAGAGAGGTGTACTGTTTTCCCTCCTTGTAAATCTCACATTTGATAATGGACCACAGGCTCTCTATGGGGTTCAGTTCAGGTGAACAAGGAGGCCATGTCATTAGTTTTTCTTCTTTTAGACCCTTTCTTGCCAGCCACGCTGTGGAGTACTTGGACGCGTGTGATGGAGCATTGTCCTGCATGAAAATCATGTTTTTCTTGAAGGATGCAGACTTCTTCCTGTACCACTGCTTGAAGAAGGTGTGTTCCAGAAACTGGCAGTAGGACTGGGAGTTGAGCTTGACTCCATCCTCAACCCGAAAAGGCCCCACAAGCTCATCTTTGATGATACCAGCCCAAACCAGTACTCCACCTCCACCTTGCTGGCGTCTGAGTCGGACTGGAGCTCTCTGCCCTTTACCGATCCAGCCACGGGCCCATCAAGACTCACTCTCATTTCATCAGTGCATAAAACCTTAGAAAAATCAGTCTTAAGATATTTCTTGGCCCAGTCTTGACGTTTCAGCTTGTGTGTCTTGTTCAGTGGTGGTCGTTTTTCAGCCTTTCTTACCTTGGCCATGTCTCTGAGTATTGCACACCTTGTGCTTTTGGGCACTCCAGTGATGTTGCAGCTCTGAAATATGGCAAAACTGGTGGCAAGTGGCATCTTGACATCTTGGCAGCTGCACGCTTGACTTTTCTCAGTTCATGGGCAGTTATTTTGCGCCTTAGCTTTTCCAGATGCTTCTTGCGACCCTGTTGACTATTTTCAATGAAACGCTTGATTGTTCGATGATCACGCTTCAGAAGCTTGGCAATTTTAAGAGTGCTGCATCCCTCTGCAAGATATCTCACTATTTTTGACTTTTCGGAGCCTGTCAAGTCCTTCTTTTGACCCATTTTGCCAAAAGAAAGGAAGTTGCCTAATAATTATGCACACCTGATATAGGGTGTTGATGTCAACATCAGACCACACCCCTTCTCATAACAGAGATGCACATCACCTAATATGCTTAATTGGCAGTAGGCTTTCGAGCCTATACAGCTTGGAGTAAGACAACATGCATAAAGAGGATGATGTGGTCAAAATACTCATTTGCCTAATAATTCTGCACTGCCTGTATATATATATATATATATATATATATATATATATATATATATATATATATATATATATATATATATATATATATATATATATATATATATATATAATTTCATATTAGGTCGTTTTTATATATTTATTTTAAGGAATGCCATTTTTTTTCAGCTTATTTTTAGGCAATGATGATAACCCTGATAGTGAATAGTTTAAGTATGCACTATTCAATTTACAGTATATAAAATAAATTAAATTGTTATTAGTATTTAATAGTGCTGTTTTGGTATCATTTTTTTACATACTTTATATGCCTTTTATATTTTATTTATTTAATGTTTACTTGAATTCCAAAATTATATTTATATTTCAAGTAATTAATTTTTGTATGGTTTTAGTTTTACTTATCGATAATAACCTTGGCTGTTAGATGTATATTTTATAGTCTGAATAACATTATATATTATATTCATATTTTGCTTATTTTTTTTTACATTTTCTGTGTAGTTTTGTAGTATTTTGTCATTTATTTTAATTAATGTTATTTTGATTTCAAATTCTGAAACCTTTATATATATATTATAGTTCTATGTAATAATGCATGCATTCTCCTGGTATTTAAGAACACTAGTTTCCTCCACACAGCTTCATAGTGAATTTCCTAACCACTGCAGGTATTCAGGGTGTGGTGGAGGCCTACCAGAACTGCCTTCCTAAAATTCAGCTTTACGGCCCCACAAACATAGCCCCCATCATCCAGAAAGTGGCCAACTTTGCCTCAGAGGAGATGCACACCAAAGAGGCCATGGTGAGATCAGATGTTCTCTCTTCTCTTCAGCTTCTTCATCCTTCTTTTCCTTTTTATTCTTCATTCTTCTTTGTTCTTCTACTTCATCCTTCTATATTCTTCCTATTCTTCTATTTTTCTCATTCTCATCCTTCCTTCATCATCCTTCTCATCTTCTACCTTCTTTCTTCCTCCTAGTATCTTCCTTTTTCTTCCTCCCTCTTCCTTCATTATTCATTTTTCTTTTTTTTTCAACCATCCTTCTTCGTCATCTTCTTCATCCTTACTCGTTCTTCTTTTTTATGTTGTTCTTTTTCTTTATTTTTTCTTCCTTCTTTTTCTTCTTCTTCATCCTTCTTTCTTCTTCTTTATCATCAATCTTCCTCGTCTTTCTTCCTATTCTTCTTTTTCTTCCTTTTTTATTATTCCTTCATCTCTACTTCCTTCATTTTCCTTCTTCATCCTTCTTTCTTCTTTTTCTTCATGCTTCTTTCTTCTTCATCGTCCTAGCCTTTCCTCTTTTTCTTCCTTCTTTGTTATTCTTCCTTCATTCACTTCCTTCTTCTTCATTCCTTCATCCTCCTGTCCCTCTTCTTCTTCATCTTCATCTTGAGTGCTCCTCCAGTTCTGACTGTGGTCTGTTTTGTCGTCAGCAATACTTCATCCTGCTGATCTTGACGGACGGTGTGATCACAGACATGGCGGACACCAGAGAGGCCATCGTTCAAGCTTCACACCTGCCCATGTCAGTCATCATCGTGGGGGTCGGAAACGCAGATTTTACTGATATGGAGATGCTGGATGGAGATGATGGGATCCTCCGCTCGCCCAAAGGAGAACCAGTGCTGAGGGACATCGTACAGTTTGTGCCCTTCCGTAACTTCAAACATGTGAGTTTACATTTGTACTGTATAAACGTGTTAAAATTGATTTGAAATAAGTTTTAAAGGTTTAAGGTTTTAATAAGTGGTCGAATTGTAAAAAAATTTCAAGGGGGATGGCATGAGGGGTGGGGGGGTTGGGTGGTGTCCTGTAGCTACGCACACACAATGATAACAAAATAGGTCTAAATACATTTTTAATTAAATGAAATGCTTTTTTAAATAACCACCAACCATTAACAATCTTAAGCAGGTCATTTTTAAGAAAGTCATGAAATTTAAAGGGACAATTAATTAATTAATTGGTAATGTAAATCTTTAACTACCAGCAACTGTTTGATTAACTAAATATAAATTTATTTTAATAATAAAATTAATTATTGCAGTTTTAATTTTAATAATGAAATGAATAATAAAAATGTCATGAGATTTGAAACTAAAACCACCTTTGTCACGGAATGATCCATTTATTTGAGTTGTTCGAACAGCTGATTCATTCACAAATGTCTTTCTGAATGGACGACTGAATCATTAGCCCCTTTCATACATACAGACCTTTCCAGAAAATTACCGGCAATTTTCCGTAAAGAGAAGTTGTAAGATTACCGGTAATTTGCCGGAATGCTGCTCTGTGTGAACCGCAGAAGGAAAATTGCCGGAAAGAGCGCGTTCACGCTTAGAACACGGTGATGTGAGACGTCTACTTCATCGATAAAATGCTTATGATAAATCACTGTTTGTTTACCTTCAAGCTCTGCTTCAGTTGCTTGACGTGTGTGCACGTGAAGCAGCCGGTACCCGCCAGCACACACATTTTATGTACATCTCAACATGCGAAAGTGTTCCTCCATATGTTTTCATCGAAGTTGTTCACAATACTTATCCATTTTTGTAATGTATAATTAAGTTTGTAATGTAGTCAAATGTTTACAAATACAAGCACAGCCGTTTAGAGCTCATTTCTGGGTAATGATGTCAGAATTTACCGGTGTTTTGGAATGGATGTGTGAATGGTCTTTTCCGGAAAAAATCCAGAATGTCTGTGCCTGTGTGAACAGTGCTTTTTTTTTTTTTTACCGGTAAAGTCGTTCCGGAAATTTTCAAGATATTAACCTTTTCACTGTGTAAAAGTGACTATTGTTTCATATCAAAGCTCAAGATTCATTCATAAACAAAACTTGGTATTTCCTCCTGGTGCTTCGATTTTCCCCACAGTCCAAAGACATGTGGTATAGGTGAACTGGGTAAGCTAAATTGTCGGCAGTGTATGTGTGTGAATGAGTGTGTATGGATGTTTCCCAGTGATGGGTTGCAGCTGGAAGGGCATCCGCTGTGTAAAACATATGCTGGATGAGTTGGTGGTTCATTCCGCTGTGGCGACCCTTGATTAATAAAGAGACTAAGCCGAAAAGAAAATGAATGAATGAATAATCTAATTTAAGATAGTACATATATTAATATAATAATAGATTATAAATGTAGATTAATAATAACAAAATACTAATAAAATAATAATTGTGTTTTAAACTGTGTTTAGTTACTTTGATATAAATATTGTATCTTAAATATAATCTGAAAACTGTTAAATGTGTTTTTAATATTTAGTATTAAGTTTTTATTCCATTTTCCATTCTAAAATGTAATTCAAATGATTTTTAATAATAAACGTTTACAATAAGTTCCATAATTTTACCATATTATTATTAAACTTGCTTACGTTTTTCACATCCAAAACAGTTTATTCACTGTAGTATTATCTGCAAAAGATGTTTAAATTATAAATGAAAATAATAAATCTCATTATAAATTATAAAAGCTTCGCAGACACTTAGTTGAAGTCATTAGCCTAACATGTTTATCATGTCTATTTAATAAGTATCTCATGTTTCAGAGCTTAAATGGACAATGCGGCCAAAAAATCTGTCATTGTTTACTCACACTTAAGTGGTTACAAACCTGCTTGAATTTCTGTTGAACACAAAACAAGATATTCTGTAGAATGTTGGAAACCAGTAGCCACTGACAATCATAGTATAGGTAAAGCAAATACTATGGAAGTCAATGGCGGCTGCTTTCAAACGTTTTTCAAAAAATCTTTGTAATAGAGTTCAAACTTACGGTTTAAGGGAAGGAGGAGCATTGAACATTCAATATTTCAATATATAAACACGGCAAACCCTCACAGCCGACTACCATCAAACTGAAAGCAAAACAAAACACATACTCCATACCTGGTCTTCTCTCATCTTCCTGTGCCATCACTCCTCCTTTTACACTTACACTCCTGTCGTGGGACTCGAGACAGGTGGTGCACAGGTGACACTCATTCATCACTCGAGTCCCGTGACAATCTTATTTTATCTTCAACAAAATAAAGAAACTCGAACAAGTGAACTGTCCCTTTAAGAAACCTCTCCAAACCTCACACCTAATCTGTAAGTGAAAGTGATTCCACACGCGGCTGAACTGAACTGTAGATCGTGGCCTTTAATCAATGCATTGCTATGCAGAGGTTTTCACACAGCATCTTTATAAAGTCTGAAGCACCTCTGAGGAGAATCTCTCCTGGTTAATTACTCCCTCCTTCCTCCTCCTCGCTTTCTGGCTCACATTTCAGCAATCTAATAACCTTTCGTTTGACTGCTCCATTAATTACCACATCTACTGTCGTCCCCGGTGGAAAACAAACCGCAGAATGCAGAGAAACATGCACAGACTCTGGAGTGGGTAAACTTCAGTGTGACAAACAAAAGCTCATAACCCAGTCCACGATTTACAAGTAGATAGTGATCTGATTTTGAATCATCAGCATGGATTATGTAGTAAAATAAGTGTAAATGTCATCTGAGAGCAGCGGTGGAAAGATCATACTTAAGTAAAACTACCATTACTTTCCAAAAATGTGGTGAAGTAAATCTGTTCGAAATAGATAATATTAAAATAATTAGGAGAAAATAGTAGCCCTTCTAAATAGTGCTCAAGAGTAGTGAATGTTTGAAAGGTTGAATGTGCGTCTATCTGTTAGTGACCTCAAGCTGAAGCAAACTTCGATTCTGAAGTTCTGACGATGATCCAAAGCAAAATTATGGAGTGGCCTAGTCAAAGTCCTGACCTGAATCCAATTGAGATAGCATGTGGCATGACCTTAAAAAGGTGGTTCTTGCTGAAAAACCCTCTAATGGGGCTGAATTATAACAATTCTGCAAAGATGAGTGGGGTAAAATTCCTCCATAGATCCTCCACTGTTATGCAAAATGGTTGATTGCTGCTAATGGTGGCCCAACCAGTTATTAGGTTTAGGGGCAAACACCTTTTCCACACAGGGCTATGTAGTATTCGGTTTTCCCCTATTAATAAAAAAAACCTTCATACCAAAACTGCATGCATGATGTGGTTACTTGTGTTATCTTTGACTAATTTTTAAATCTGTTTGACATTCTGAAACATTAAAGTGTAAAAACATGCAAGAAATCAGTAGGGGGCGAACACTTTTTCACACCACCTTATACTGTATGTGTGCATGTACTGTATGTGCCTGCGGGCATGTGCATGCATCTAATAATTACAGCAAATTCACAGCACTAACTACTCATGAGTCTTGAGTACTTTTAGAAGGACTACTTTTTACTCATACTTACTTCAGTGTTACCTATTTAGAACAGATACTTTTACTTTACATACACACATATAACTTCATCCAGATTGACGTGGTGGATCTTTTCGCTGTGACAAGGCCTGATAAAGAAGCAAGTAATCCAAAGGAAAGCTGTAAAACTCTATATTTTTACATGAGACATGATCTACACTTTCTCTGAGCATCTTCTATTTTGCTCCCAGGAGACCTAGAAGTCCTGTTAACTTATTCAGGATATGAGAAAGCAAACCTAAAACACAGATTTCCTAAAAAAAGTGTAAATTTCTGGGAAGCGTTGTTTCTTGACTGACGCGATATCTCGTCAATGGTGGGAAAAGATTTCATGAAGAGTATTTCATCACATACTGTCACTGTAAAAAATATCTGTAAATGAGCAGTTTTTCATACTTTGTGATTCATGTTTTTATTTTATTCTGTTTATTTATGCTTTTGAATTGCATTATAGGACCCTGATTTTTCTTCTGACAACTTTTGACCTTGAACAGTTCGAAAAAGTGACTTATATTAACATTTTTAATAGTTTAAAGTGACATATTGTCTGGGTTGGTGTTGTACGCCACAGTACAAAACACTTGTATTAAACTGCCAGCACATTTTCTGTTATTTTACAGACTTTTTGCTCTATACAGTGGTCCATCGTTATTTGCGGGAGTTATGTTCTAAAAATAACCCGCAATATGCGTAATCCATGAAGTGGTCAGCTTTATTTTTACAATTATTATAGATATTTATGGCTCTAAAACCCTTAGTTTGCTGGAAATTAGAACTGAATGTAGAAATAGTTTAGAAACAAATCTTTGCGCTTAACAAACTAAATTAAATACGTAGGCTAATGGATGTCTTCAGTGGAGTGGGTACAACACCGTTGTGAAAGTAAAGGAAACTCCACGAAAGAGAGAAAGAGAAAGTAAAGAGGCTGATTGGAGGAGGCTCATTCTATATCCTCATGCTGCAGATGATTTAACTGTTTTCTCGCTAGTGAAGCGTTCAGTTTTTCCACTCTTAAAGGGAATGGGAGATGAGACTGATTGGTTTATTCTCAAAACACACCCATAACTCATTAAGAGAATAAGCACAACTCTCTTAGACCATACACCGCGGCAAAGACTGTGTTTTTTTTGTCCTTAAAATAGTAAAAGTGGATTTGGACATGCCTTTAATGCTTTTACGCCATGCGCTTTAGACTTTGCACCTAGATCGTTAAAATAGAGCCCTCAAAGTTCAAATCTTCGTAGAAAAATAACTCCAGTATTATAGAATGAAACCAAAAGATGGTAATGGAGACCTACAGCCGCGTAACTTCTACCTTTTTTTAGCATGTCCAGAAGTCCAACTTTTTGTTCGATGGTTAGCATCTACCTCTGACTTTTAAGTGCTACCGCAGGTGCCTTTGCAGAACCTTTCGTCGACATTGTGGGGAGAAAACTGCAAACATACAGTGACTTCACACTGCTAGCGATCAAAGATTTATGTCAATTTGGCAAGCTAAACGCATTCTGTACTGTACCGGAGACATGGCACAGAGGAGATTGATTGACAGTGCACTAATCAGGATGCAGAACACAATGCACTGTAGAAAAAAAGCATGTCAAATGAAAAAAAAATCTGTGAAACTGCAAGGCCGCGAAAAATTAACCGCGTTATGGCGACCACTGTATATTATTTCTTATACACTATATTATTTAAAACTACTTAAATGTCAATAAAATTAGTTGAATAGCTCCCATAATGCAATTCACAATCGTACTGTAAATAAACAGAAAACACTTGTGAATCACACAAGACAAGCTGTTAATTAGCAGTTTTTTTTACAGTGTGTGTGTGTGTGTGTGTAATCAATCTATTCATGTGTGACTCTAATTTGAATCATTTTCAGTAATTACCTTTTTTGCTAGCTGTCAGAAGAGTTACAGCAGTCAATATTCATTCATCCATTTTCTTTTCGGCTTAGTCCCTTTATTAATCCGGGGTCGCCACAGTGGAATAAACCGCCAACTTATCAGCACGTGTTTTACGCAGCGGATGCCCTTCCAGCTGCAACCCATCTCTGTGAAACATCCATACACACTCATTCACACACATACACAACGGACAATTTAGCTTACCCAATTCACCTGTACCGCATGTCTTTGGACTGTGGGGGAAACCGGAGCACCCGGAGGAAACCCATGCAAACGCAGGGAGAACATGCAAACTCCACACAGAAACGCCAACTGACCCAGTCGAGGCTCAAACCAGCGACCTTCTTGCTGTGAGGCGACAGCACTACCTACTGCACCACTGCGTCAGCAGTCAATATATTAAACACAAAATCTATACCTTTGACGTGACTTGTGTTAAACTGTAGCAGATTGTCCCCAAAAGCCAAAGTGCCATTTATCAGGATCCTCTCAGGAAATTTGCCAAGATGTGTTTCCTTTGCAAACATGCTCTCTATCAATAGCCCAATCTCAGGCGTAACTCTGTACAGTACATCTGAGCATGTCCTCTAATCGTCCAGCAGGGGTGAAGGCTTCGTCTGCTCTCTGATTTCCTCTCAGCTTTGAGTCACACAAGTCGCTTTTGCTCAAGATTCAGGATGTTTTTCATCACGGTGCATGTGGTTTTCAGCAAGTACAGTATCTTCACACATCATTAGCGCTGCAGCAGATGGCAGAAGGAATAAATGGCCCTGCGAATGCTTTATGTTTGTTTCTCTTCTTCTTCTTCTTTTTCTTCTTCTACTCAGGCCTCTCCTGCTGCTTTGGCAAAAAGTGTCTTAGCTGAAGTCCCGAACCAGGTGGTGGACTATTACAACAGCAAGGGGATCAAGCCCAAGTGCCCCAGCGAGTTTGAGTCTTCCAGGACGTTTGGTCACTGAAGTGACCAGCTCTCGCTTTTTATGAAAAACTAGCACGTCTGTGTGAATTTGAAGCCTAATCTGTTCCACTTTGTTTTGTTTGCATGCGTAGCCTGTGAGGCTTGCATAGGTGTTGCAATGCTACTGTTTCTATTATGTACATGTGGACATGTACAGACTTACACAACTACAAAGAAGCAAAAACATCTTACTGAAAGCATGATGACTGGGATTAGCTGAAATAAATAATTATATATAAATATATGGGTTATCTGTTTTCTTTTATATAAAGGTTTATTGAGATTTTGCTAAATTTCGTAATGTTCTTACATTGTAAAGCATTTTGGATCTTAGAGAATGAATAGCTATTTGAACTAGACTGTCTGTGGACATTCAGGCTTTCTTTCTCTCTCTCTCTCTCTCTCTATATATATATATATTTTTGTTCTTCTTTTGCAGATGCAGGGCCAGATGCATGATTGTATTTTGCATGTTGATGATAAACCGACATCGTTTTTCTATCGGTTCCTTTCGGGGCCTGTTATTTGAGTTCATGTGAAGCTGCTCTTCTGGAAAATGTCCACAAATAAGACTTTAGAATGAAGTATTCTTTAGTAGATTTGAGTGATGATGTAACAAATTGTTTGAAAATAAAGTTTGTGTTATGAATGGTTCACTCTTCGTGTGGCTTCTGAAGAAACCAAACTAAAAATGTATTTGTTTTTCCAATAGTTAAAGCTGCTCTGTGTAAGTTTTTGACTCTCCTAAGGCATAAAAATACCAGATTTTTAAGAAACATGCTAAGTGAACATTCTTGTTTATCTGAAAAACAATGCTGAAGTCAGATATTTTGCTTTAAAAATGTGTTTTACGTGCTAGAACGTCTTATTTGTTTTGGTTCTTTTAACCTGCCCACTGCTAGTTTAGCCAATTATATTTCAGCACCCGGGTTGCCTTGGTGGAAAACCGCATATTTGATTTATTCGGTCAGGAAGGTTCTCAAAGTATGCGTCCGCGACCGAAATGCGACCTCAAATGGACAAATAGCTGACTCTGAAATGAGACACAGATTCAGAGTTCCACATGAGGTTATTAATTAGCAAATAATATAAATCTTACACATGTAAACATTAGGTACTTTGTAACCCCATGTCCTAACAACATGTTACGTGAGGAGATTTGCAGTGATAAGCAATCTGTCTGTTTGCCCCAGACGAAACATGACAAAAATTAAAATACAGCTATTTAGAAGCACAGAATAGTGCACTTACTGCACTCCAGCGAAATGGTAAGGTTTACAATCTAATAAATACATATTAAACCTCTTTAACATTATGAAATGGACATGCTGAATCACTGATATGTGTTGGCTTGCATTGAGTTATCTTTTAATATGGAAAATATTCCTTCTATCGCGTGCTGTTGCTTTTATTTAGAACACAACTTAAATCAGCCTTTAGGCTCGATAGTCAGGCTCGCTCCTGTTGGTGTCGTCAATCTGGCAACCTATTCTTGCATGTGTTTTACCTGCAGTAAAATTGCAATACCTAGTTCAACCACTGCAATACCTAGTTCAACCACTGGGTGTCGAAATTACATACTGTACCTTCAAAGAAAAGTTTATGCAATAATTTTAAATGTTTATTTTCAATTCTGTGGTGCAGAAAGCTTTATAAACTGTTAGGATACTTTTAAAAATATAGAAACAGAAAAAGGTTCTTTTATGTTTTTGAACATAAAAGAACGTTAAAACAAAGCTATCTCACGACAATTTGTTATTTTTTGATTTAGTGGCTAATTTGTATTAGGATCTAATACGTTCAATTTAGTAGGATTTGCTCATACCCCAATGACGGTTGGGTTTAGGGGAGGGGTTGGGTGCCACACGTACATTTTTCGTATGACTAAACTTATATAAATTTGTACGAATAGCCACTAAACTGACAAAACGTACTGTAAAATAGTTGTTTCCTCGTGAGATCAGGGGTGCGTTTCCCAAAACCATCGTTAGCCAACTAAGGTCGCAAGTTCCGTCGTTACAAACATAGTTCTTTGATTTGCTGTTTCCCAAATACATCGCTCCAACAAACATTCGCAAACTTGAGCCCTTGAAACGACACCTCTGGAGCTGTAGTTAAAAGCATAGTTCCTGGCTGTGTTCTATTCCCACTTATCCCCCCTATGCCCTATTCATTTAGAACATTCAAAGTTGTAATTATTAATAATAAAAAAGCATTAAGGTCATCTCTCTTAGGTGTAATTTGCTTTCAAAGTATTTTTACAGTTCAGTTTTAGCGATCTTCATGTTTACAATTGTGCTCCCTTCGCGGTGCACTTTGAAAACATTGATATCATTTTGAACACAGCCTCATGGCGAAAACTATAGGTATATTTAAAAGCGGAAATTATGTTACGTCTCCAAAGCTTGTGAAAATAAAGAACATAGCATACGTTAATAATTTTATTTTATAGTGGGTTATTTATTAAGTTTCTCTACTGTATATGACATGGGCCTGTTGGTTAGAACTTTCTGCTGTGGTTTGCATGTGTCAAATTGTAATTTTTTAAAATAAATAAACAATATCCTAAATAATAATAATCATCATCATCATTAATATTACTATTAAAGTAAATATATTTATAATAAATCGCCTCATTATTTATTTATTTATATGATTTATATATGATATTAGAATAGTGTTAGCTTTTGTAAGTGATTTTATGTTTTAGAATAGAATATGTAATGTTCAACTTCTCAATAATATTAGTAAAGCAAACATTGCCCCAATATGTGCCATTTACATTTATTTTATTTAATATGGAAAGCGAGAGGATGTTTTTACCAAAACTAATATTGGATTTTATTTGAAATGCGTGTTTGTGTAAAACAATATAATTTGCACAAAGAAATGATGGGGTTGCTCTCTAAAGAAGTTACTCCACCCCGTTTAGAGCATCATTATGGGCGTTTTACGTTAACTAACGTGGTTCAAGCGATGGATCTGCGACAGAGAAACTAGGGGTTTTGGGAAACACTCGTCACTACATTGTTTTTTTGCCAAACGATGCATCGCACTATGATAGTTCAGCCGCGAGTTACGTCGTTGTTTGGGAAACGCACCCCTGGATGGTAAAGATGACCACATTGTCGAACCAACCATGTGTGAAAACGATTCATCTAAACAACTAAAATAGCTGAAAAAAGCATTCAATTCAGTAGTTGGCGATGTCGCATTGTTGTTGTTTATTTGTTTACTTACCCTTTACTTACCTCGCAGAGATTAAGTATATCTTATAATAATAATAATAATTCCTTACATTAGCACTTTTTTAGACACTCAAAGCACTTTACACATTGGGGGGAATCTCCTCATCCACCACTAGTGTGCAGCATAAACCTGGATGACGCAACAGCAGCCATATTGCACCAGACATCACACCACTAACCAGCTGATTGGTGGAGAGGAGACAGAGTGATTAAGCCAATTATGATATGGGGATGATTAGGAGGGCATGATGGACAGAGGGCAAATTTGGCCATGATGGACGGGTTAACCCCTCCTCTTTTTCAAATGACATCCTGGGATTTTTTACCAACACAAAGAGTCAGGACCTCGGTTTAACGTCTCATCCGAAAGACGACACTCACTGAGCAGAATAGAGCTCCCTTTACTATACTGGGGCGTTAGGACACACACAGACCGCAGGTTGAGCACCCCCTGCTGGTCTCACTAGCACCACGTCAGACAGCAACCTAGCTTTCCCATGTGGTCTTCCATCCAGGTACTGACCGGGCGCAGCCCTGCTTAGCTTCAGTGGGCGACCATGTGAGAGTTTATTTAAGTGCGCTTGTCATTAATTTGGCTATGGGGGAAATGACAAATGCCAAAAGCTACTTGCAAACAAGAGTATTTATGACAATGTATAAAACAAAAAACATATAATAAGAAAATACCGGTTTGCAACATCAAGCAGCATAATGAACTGTTTGATGGCTAAAAATCAATGGAAGTGAATGAGACCAGAAGTCTCAAGACAATTCAGTTCCAATGGCTGCGTCCGCTCATGAGAAGAAATAAGGTCAATACAGGAGTATTCAGCAAAACGGACTGCAATACAGTCAGCTTCATCACAGATTTACACAACAAAAGCAGATTAAACACACTGAGTCAATATCCAAATGCTAAATAATAGGTTTAAAGCGTTCCAGAGAGACCACATTTACAACCTTTTACAGTATATTAAGAAATACAGTTGGGTAAATGAAGAAGCAAAATAGATAAAAGCTCACTTCAGTTTTTAAATTAAAATAATGTAATGTAAATGACTCTCTAGGTTTATGAATGATTCACACCTGTGAGTGAACTGAAATATAGATATGAAAGGAACTGAAAGTAGCGCACAGATATTGAAAAACTGCAACACTCCCTGACTACTACTAAATGCTGGAATAAGACTTTGTCATCTTAAATTTTACAAGTGATTCACCAAACTTTCTAATGAGATTTGTGTGTGTGTGTGTGTGTGTGTGTGTGTGTGTGTGTGTGTGTGTGTGTGTGTGTGTGTGTGTGTGTGTGTGTGTGTGTGTGTGTGTGGTGTGTGTGGTGTGTGTGTGTGTGTGTGTGTGTGTGTGTGTGTGTGTGTGTGTGTGTGTGTGTGTGTGTGTGTGTAGTTTCTGCCTCACAGAGCTGAGAATATACAAAAAGCACAAACACACAGGAAAATCGGTTTCCTGGCAGAAAATTACCAATACATTTTTGGTTAAAAATGAACCTAGATTAACAAATGTTGTTTATCGATGATTGATTGATTGATTGATTGGTTGATTGATGTGTAAACATACAGCAGAAGCAACAAAAGCACTAATATAATTCTCAACTATCGTCAGTGGATTTCCTAGATTGGGTTTATTTTGTTTAAAATGATTACTTTTTAAACGTACCATCCATTTTTCCCATGCATCTTTATAATAATAAAAAAATATATATTATTAAACAATATATTGTTTGCAGTTCACATTTATATGACATTTGTTCATTAAAACTATAAATGCTAATGATTCATTTTTTCCATTAATATTACATACAGTTGAAGACAAAATTAATATGAAATTATTATTTTAATTAATTAATTTATTCATTCATTTAATGAATTTTAATTCATTTTAAAAATGTTTAAAAAAAACCTTCTGAAGTCAATATTATTCATTCATTCATTTTCCTTCAGCTTAGTCCCTTATTTATCAGGGGTCACCACAGTGGAATAAACCGCCAACTATTCTGGCATATGCTTAGCTCATGTATTTGGACAGTGGGGGAAACCGGAAGACCAGAGGAAACCCACATGAACACGGGGTGAACATGCAAACTCCACACTGAAATGCCAACTGACCCAGCCGGGACTCAAACCAGCGATCTTCTTGCTGTGAGGCGACAGTGCTAACCACTGAGCCACCATGCCAACAGTCAATATTATTAGCCCATTTATATATATATTTTGATTGGCAAAGAACAAACCACTGTTGTCCAATGACTTGCCTAATTAACCTACTTTGCCTAGTTAAGCCTTTAAATTTCCCTTTAGGCTTAATAGCTACATTATAAATAATAAAAACTAGTAAACGTACTGTAATGTACAAATTAGATATTAAATCTTTTACATTTCAAAATGTTTTGAATAAAAATCTCTTTATTAAACATCACCTGTTGGAAAAAAAGTATATTTCACAGGAGTGAATACTTCAGTGTTCAACTACGTAATTCTATTAATATTTGTTTAGAAGACATTTTCTCACCACCAGAGTTAAGTGTAAGGCACTCCACAGTAACGTGTTACTGTATTCTAATTACATTCTAATTCATTCATCTAATTCAATTTGTGTAATCTGATTACAGTTACTAAAGTCAGTGTAATTGTGTTAATTACGTTACAAATGTAGTTTTTGGAAAAAAAAATGCTTCTTTTAAATCACGTTTTCTGCTGCAACTTCAGTTAATAAGCATGTGCTTTTAAATAGCTGAAGAATGCAAGCTGAAATAGCTGCTGTCGAGAGTGGTTGCTTCTTCAAACGAAAATACAGGCAATACTTTGATTACGTAAAAACAAAAATATTGCTGTGAAATGCAGTCTATGTCCAGTCTCTAAAGAACTTTCAACTGCTTTTAACTCAACCAGCAACTTGGTCAAGCACTTGAACAGAAAGCATTCTACGACAATACTCGTTTCCCAGTGATGGGTTGCAGCTGGAAGGGCATCCGCTGCGTAAAACATGTGCTGGATAAGTTGGCGGTTCGTTCCGCTGTGGTGACCCCGGATTAATAAAGGGACTAAGCCGAAAAGAAAATGAATGAATGAATGATTATAAAGTTTTATAACCATTCAAGATTTTTTAAATTAAACTTTGATGCATCATTTGCTTTTGTTTATATCTCAGACAGTTCTACCTATTAAAGTTAAATATTAATGACAAGAGAAAATGGGTTGCTCTACAATTATATTTTTTATTATGGCAAGAAACTTTTTATTTTGCCCACTCAACAATTCACACAATACTGTCTGGCTAGTTTCTGTCCTCTACTTATAAGCTGAAAAGGCAATAATTGTCCAATAATCCTGCCGATTATCACCAATAAAGCCTAGAAATTGGGCATCAGTATACTGTAAACCGATAGGTTCAAATATTCTTTTCCCATTATCAAAGACATCATTTGTTATTTAATTTTAGTTTGTAGCTAGTACATTGTTTTAACTTCAAAATTATACATCAGTCTCTAAAGAACTTTCAACTGCTTTTACAATAACTCAACCAGCAACTTGTTCAAGCACTTGAACAGAAAGCATTCTACGACAATACTCGTCACCAAGAGGGACACCAGCGCCCAAAAACACGACGGCCCAACTCAGCCTAAACAGGCTAAATTTTAAAAAATGTATGCAGGATCGGGAGTGAAGGTATCTTCTGAATGTGAAGAGAAGTGTAGCTGCTTATGGGGCCGTTGACATATCGTGTCTTTTGCTCGCGTGCATATATTGGGAGAGCATATTGCACACGCTCACATTTCCCAGGCGCACTCAGTTAAAAACCGAGAGTCACGTGACAAGAACTGACCGATCAGCTTCATACTTTGGAATATATACTGTACATACAGTATGTAAGAGTAATTAACCTCGTACACACACAGAACACCCAAACTCTGCAGTGCTTTTTGATACTATGGATGTCAGTGGTTACAGGTGTCCAGTTTTTTCTTTTCTATTAAAAAAACTAAAAAGACAAATGGAATTGGAGCAAGTGAATGATGAGAGAATTTTAAGTTTTGGGTGAATTCTTTAAGTCTTTTAAATCTGTCAAGCTGCTGTGATTAACCCATTCTAATGTTTTTCAGTGAATTACTGAAAGAGCTGCAGTTATTTTGTATTTTTATAGGTATATTTTATATGTTTTAAAGTAACTACAAAGTAAAGTAATTAGTAATCAGATTACTTTTTACATTAAGTAATTAGTAATGTAATCGGATTACAATTTTCCAGTAGTAATCAGTCATTTGTAATCTATTACTTATTTAAAGTAACTAACCCAACACTGCTCACAACTGACAGTAGGCATGGGACGATAACCGTTTTCAAGGTGTACCGCGGTTTGGAAAAGTCAAGGTTTTAATACCGCCAAATTTTTCTGTAATACCGTCCCTAAGGTATGTGTAAGATTTTTTATTTATATTTTTTTTTTTAGTTTTTTAGAAAAGTATCTACAGCAGAAAAAAATATCCAAAGATGCCGTTTTAAATTGTAAAGAAATCTGTGCTTTTGAAACTAATGAAGACGGCAGAAGTCAATTATTTATTTTTATTATATAGCCTGACGTGTTTACTGCTCCTAAATATCATAAATCTTTCAAAAAATAGAATATATTGTTTTCAAAGGGGAAAAAGTTTTTGTTTTTTACCAGACATTTAAAAAATATATATTTTAGAGCAGTAATCACAATACCGTGATACCGTGAAACTGTGATATTTTAATCCAAGGTTATCATACCGTCAGTAACTGACAGTGCAACTTATAGTACATGCGCTATCAAGCGCAGAGCTCACATTTTGTCTGTTTTTAGATTAGATTAGAATATTTACAAGTTATCATTTTGGAGAAAATGAATAGAATTTTGACTTTGAAACCCACACAAAATGCTGAGACATACATTTTTCAAATAGTCAGCGAAGCGCTGCCCTCCAAAAGTCTGTAAAACAAAAACCCTGTTCTCATGACTGATGTGTCAGTAGCACACATCTTTCTTTATTATTATTATTGAGCATAATGTGAAGAAAATGTGTTAAAGCTGCATCCGCATATTAGTCTGGGATGGCTTCAGTGGCACTCTGCACTTCATTATCTCATTTGTTCTCAATCAAGAAGAGCATGTCGTGACTCCCTAAAAGCCTGCACGGGTCATTTGTGTTTTATTGGGTCCATCATTGATCTGCCACTCGAGGAAAAACGGCAGGATCCCACATCGTTAGACCAATGCTTTCTCAAGAGCTTTTGTCACTGATTGCTTCAGATTGTGTTTCTGTCATGGCCTGCGCTGCGGTTTTCAAGTAGAGAATTTCAAATAAAAAGTATGAATGTAAAAAGAAATTAAGTCCCAGTTCAATAGCATCATTTTCTTCTGCAGTGTGTGCAAATCTGCCTCATCAAGTCCAGAGCGATTCTGTGAGCAGCATTTGTTATACAGAGAGAAAAAAAAGTGTTTTTGCAGGCGAACACTAGCAAAAATGTCCCATAAAAAAAAAAGAGGGTAAATGTAAAAAAAATAACAGAATTACTAATGCTATCTCATGGCAGTTCAAAACGTTTCATAACTGTACGTTTCATTCGTATAGTTTTGTACAATTTCTTCATCCCCCAATGACGGTTGGGTTTAGAGATGGGGTTTGGCAAAATTGGCTGGAAATTAAAAATCACACAGAATTACTGGTCAACATTTATCAACACAAGCATGAACGGATGGAAATACAAAACACTTGTGGCTAGTGTATTTATCTAAATTCAAGTGCAATACATGAAGATGAATTATGCTGATGCAATATACCCTACAAGTGCTGGGTTAAACATGGACGAACCCAACAGTTGGGTTTTTAAAAACGTAATTTATTTTTAAAAAGAAAAATTGGAATTTATTGAAAATTAAAAGTTGAATACACCCTGTAAAAAAGTACAGTATAGACAATGGTTGGGTTAAAAATGTTTCAAATTGAATCCAAAAGCTGGGTTGGTCCATATTTTTCACAAATTTATTTGTTTAAAAATTATTTTAGACATAAAAAACTAATATGCAACAGTAACATTTTCATTTACCAAAAAATTATCCAAAAAAAAAAAAAAAAAATACAGAGTTGTTTAAACCTAAATTTGAGCAAAATCCCAATCTCTGGGTTATTTTGATTAAATATTTAATCTTTTTTATTACCTTTAAATTTAAACGGCCCAGCATTTTAAAGAGTTATTCAAATTAAAAATAATAATAATAATAATTAAAATAATAGAAGAAAATTACTAATTAAAATAAATATATCAGCATAGTGTGATTTATATGTATTTATTTGTAATTTTAATGTATCTACAGTCTAATCTCTGATTGTCCAAAAAATAAAACGTTGCTCATGTAAAAAAAAAAGGTTTTTCTATTACTTTTTAAACTACATTTTTAAACATTTGGATTTATCCATGTTTAATCCAACATTAGGTTACAACAACCCGATATTTTTAAAAAGTATCAAACGAATTTCACATCAAGAAACTGATGCATTTAACTATTTCAGGCTGTGAGAAAAGCTTACCCTAACATGCTATAGCCACCTAGCCAGAATACAAGCCAGAGTCTGTACGTTATAATGCAAAATCATAAAACCCCACTCAAATTAGACATCATTACAAGCTTAACCACTGTGAATCAGGCTGAGGTATAACTATCATTCTGAATTGGTTATGTGTTATGTAGTTGCTCAAAAACTGGTTTTATGATTTCGTTTTTAACAACAACAACAACAACAACAACAACAACAACAACAACAACAAAAAGTTATAAACCACAACTTTAATATATACAAACCAGATACAAGAAACTAACTAGAATTCAGAATCGGAAATTGACGACACATAATGCTGATGCAATACACTCTAAAAGTGCTGAGGTAAATATGGATGTATATAAAGTTGGGTAAATAAAAAACCTACACAACATTTACCCAAACCTGAAATCATCCATATTTGACCCAAGATTAGGCTAATATAACCCCCCAAAAATGTAAAAATGTCATTTAAAATTGAATCCAAAAGCTGGGTTGGTTCAGACTTTTCACACATTTTTTTTGTTTAAAAATAATTTTAGACATAAAAAACTAATATTCAACAGTAACAGTTTCATTTACATGAGTTGTTTTAACTCAAAATTATGCAAAATATGCCATCCACTGGGTTTTTTTTTACATTAAATGTTTAATTTATATAACACACACACACACCACACACACACACACCACACACACACACACACACACACACACACACACACACACACACACACACACACACCACACACACACACACACACCACACACACACACAGTTGAAATCAGAATTATTAGCCCCCCTTTGCATTTTTTTTCTTTTTTAAATATTTCCCAAATGATGTTTAACAGAGAAAGAAAATTTTCACAGTATGTCTGATAATATTTTTTCTTCTGGAGAAAGACTTATTTGTTTTATTTCTGCTAGAATAAAAGCAGAAATAAAACAATTAATTCATTTTTTAAAAGCCATTTTAAGTTCAAAATTATTAGCTCCTTTAAGTTATATTTTTTTTCGATAGTCTACAGAACAAACCATCATTATACAATAACTTGCCTAATTACCCTAACCTGCCTAGTTAACCTAATTAACCTAGTTAAGCATTTAAATGTCACTTTAAGCTGTATAGAAGTGTCTTGAAAAATATCTAGTAAAATATTATTTACTGTCATCATGACAAAGATAAAATAAATCAGTCATTAGAGATATTTTATTAAAACTATTATGTTTAGAAATGTGTTGAAAAAAGTCTTCTCTCTGTTAAACAGAATTGGGGAAAAAAATAAACAGGGGGCTGATAATTCTGAATATATGTATACCTTTGGGTTTAAACAGTCCAACATTTTAGAGGGTGTATTCAACTGTAACTTTTAAATATGTATTTATTTGTAATTTGATTGTCTCTTCAGTCTAATCCCTAACTGTTTTTTTTTTTTTTACGTTGGGTCAAAAACTAATTAAACTTTTTAACCCAACATTTGGATTTGTCCATATTTGATCCAACACTGGTTTACAACAACCCAGCATTTTTTAGAGAGTGTACCAATTGAACGTCACATCAGAAGGACTGATACATTTCCCTATTTCAGGTGTTGTGAGAAAAGGTTACCCTAACATGCTATATAGCAAACTGGAGTACTTTTGTATATGTATACAGTACAGTATACAGACATTACATACTCTAACAACGCAAGACCCCGGAAACCAACTCAATTTAGACATCATTAGAAGCTTACCACTGTGAATTAGGCTAAGGTATAACTATAGTTCTGAATTGGTTATGTACTTTCATTTTTAACAACAACAACAACAACAACAAAAAGTTACAGACCGCAGCTTTAAACATACAGGGCAGAGAAACTAATTAGAATTCAGGACAGGAAATTGAACGCAAATCTGACACGTAAGCTGATAGTTCAATGTTTTCAAGCAATTAATTCAGTCCTTGCTCAAATTCACCAATCAGCGGTTCGTCCACGAGCATCTTAAACAATGACCCTTCTGGCGTCTGCCTTGTAATTATGAGGCAACAAGCTTGTCTCATCCCTATTTGCAGAGTGATTAAAACTTTGAAGAATTTCTTTTGTTTCGCCGAGCCTTTATAAATAGTGTAAAGACAGGTATTAGTCTAATGAGGGTCTAGTCTGGAGGAGCGCATCCGTGATTGGAGCTGATTAGCTTCACTGAACAAAGGATCAGGAGGGCTGCTGCTGCTGAATATGGAGCTTAAAAGGTCCTGCGGTTCTTTCAAGCTTCTTTTTGTGCTCTCGGAGCCTGGTTCACTTTCATTAAGATTAAAATACATATTGAATACTTTGGTGAAATAGGGGTCTTATGCTGCATGTAGTAATAGAAAACAGTCTGCTGGAACATTCAGGAGTGGCTTTTATTATTGCGTCTCTCTAAATGGCCATGATAAGCTCAGGCTCTCTTATAAAGTCCTGCTTTGGCAGTAATTCTGTGAATGCAACTGTCAATCAAGAGGCTTGGAAAGATGGAAAACCTGGCTTAAAGTTAATAAAGAAATCTAATTAAAAATAAAAAGTTAATTCACTATTTCAACTTAATTAATATTCATAAGGTTTTCAGACATTCTTATGATTGTTTTGCATTATAACTAATAATTTTAATTTTAACTAATAATTTACTATTTTGCATTTTATTGTATTATCTCATAATTTTGTCAACTACTGTCAGCAGACTTTCACTGTTTATTTATTCTCATTTATGATTCGTTTCTGTAGTAATTTTTCATTATTTTTTAAATGTAATAATTTGTTTATTAATGTATTATTTTAAATAGAATGTTAAAAAAATAAATAATAAATAAATAAAAGTTTTTTCATAATTAAAATTCTAAACCCAAATCAGGGATTGTTTTATTTACTTATCTATTTACTTCCTAATCTATTAAGGTATTGAAATATTTTTTTTCTTTAATTTATTATTAATTTACTTAAAAGGATTAGGTTACTTATATTAGAAATGTAAAAAGTGTTTTCAAGTAATAATATATTTTGAAATATGTTCTCACCATTTACAGTGATGTTCTCAACTCAGTTCCTAGAGGGCCGCAATTCTGCATAGTTTAGCTTCAACCACCTCCAAACTCACACCTGGCTTAATAGTCTCTAGTAGTCTTGAACACCTTCATTAGATGGATCTGCTTTATTTGCTTAGTGTTGGAGCAAAACTGTGCAGAGCTGCGGGCCCTCCAGGAATCCAGTTTGAGACCCATGATTCACAATGTGTGTTCAGAAATGTTTGATATTTAAAGGGAGTTCACCCAAATAGAAAACTGTCATCATTTACTCACCCTGTACTTGTTCAAAACATATTTCAGGTTTGTTTTCATGTTGAACCACAAAGAAGACTTTTTGATAAACGTTGGAATCTGGCACCCATAGTCATTTGTGTTCCTAAACAAAAGCTGGGTACACCAGCTTACCAACATTCTTTAACATATCTACTTTAAAAAACATATGAGTTTGCAATTGAAGACTGAGAGTAAGTAAATAGTAAGTCCGTTTTCATTTTGGGGTGAACCCATCCCATTAATGTCTTTATATGTCTAGATACATGTAATGTATGTAAACTTAAACATGTAATTATTAATATTAGAAAAAAAATATTGTTGATCACAAAAGAAGAATTTTGAAGAATGCTGGAAACTGGCACACATAGTATTTTTTTCTACTATGGAAGTCAATGGCTACCAGCTACCAACATTCTTCAAAATATCTTCTTTTGTGTTCAACAGAAAGAAAACAAACAACAACAAAAAGAAGAAGTTTTGAAAAATGTTGGAAACTGGCACCCATAGTATTTTTTTTCCTACTTAAGAAATCAATGTCCTTTTTTGTTATGATCCATTCTGAATAAACAAACAATACAGTTTACATGCCTTGTCCTTTTTAAATTATTCATTAAGATAAATCTAAACTAAATCTAAACAACTCAGAATTGTAGTTAGGAATGTCTGTTATAACGGCCCACATATTAAAAAATAGTTGGGTTTAAATCAGGCTCAGGTTCACAATTACAGTTAATGCGTTGGACCAGGTCAGGCTTGGAAACAAGGTGAATGGGCTCGGGTAGGGTCGAGTTTAATTTTTTGGGCCCGATCTAAGCTCTAAAGTCAATGGCTATACCAGCCAACATTCTTCAAAGTATCTTCTTTTGTTCTCTGCAGGAAGAAAAAATACTCACAAGGTCTGAAGCTACACAAAAGTGAAATAAATAGTGAGTTAATTTTAATTTTGGGTGAACTACCCCTTTAATGTCTTTAATTACTATGTTTAGATATGTAAAACCTGAAGAAGAAATTATTATTATTAAAAAAATCTTGTGAACACAAAGATGTTTTGAAGAATGTTGAAAACTGGCACCTATGGTGGTTTTTTTCTTCTATGGAAGTCAATGGCTACCAACTACAAACATTCTTTAAAATATTTTTTTGTGTTCAAACAGAAAGGAAAAAAAAAACAGGTTAAGGTCTGAACTATACAAAAGTGAGTATAAATAGTGAATACATTTTCATTTTAGGGTGAACTACACCTTTAATCTCTTTAAATATCATGTCTAGATATGTAAACATGAACACGTAATTATTAATATATATAAAACAAATAGTGTTGAACACAAAAGAGGTTTTGAAGAAAGGCACGCATATGTTTTTCCTACTATGGATGTCAATGGCTACCCAGCTACTAACATTCTTCAAAATATCTACTTTTGTTTTCAACAGAAAAAAATTGCCTAAAAGTTTGAAACTACACAGTGAGTAAATAGTGAGCCATTTTGGGGTGAACTGTACCATTAATGTCTTTAAATAGTATGTCTAGATATATAAAACTTGAACAAGTAATTATTAATAGTATTCAAAAGAAATCCTGTTGAACACAAAAGAATCAATTTTGAAGAATGTTGGAAACTGGCCCCCATAGTATTTGTTTCCTACTATGAAGTCAATGGCTACCAGCTTCCAACATTCTTCAAATATCTTCTTTTGTGTTCAACAGAAAGCAAAAACAAAAACAAAAAAACTCATGTTGGAATGTTGGAAACTGGCACCCATACAAATTTTTTTCCTATCTGCTATGGAAGTCAATGGCTACCAGCTACCAAAATTCTTCAAAATATCTTCTTTTGTGTTCAACAGAAAGAAGAAACAACTCATAAATGTTTGACACCAGTGGTGTAGTCCTTGCTATACGCACGTTATACTCAGTATGCTTACTTATTTCCCATGAGCTGTTTGGGTATTACCACTTCTGGGGATCAATAATTGTGTATACCCCCGGTATACCCACTTCCTTTTTCTGATTAAACTTCCCTAATTTATGTGCAATTCATGACCCTTTAACTGCTATACCAAAGGTTTTTTTAACTCGCATCTTAATTTGTTGCATTTTTGTTGCAACTGGTGCGTTTTGTTTAACTTGCGCTATTCGCCGCCCCTGACGACCGCAGCAGCTTGTGAGAAAAATTTCATGAGAGTTTTTCGAAGACCACGACAAGTCAGTTCAGGTAAATTTATGAAACAGCATGGGCGTCGCTTTTTAGCCCCTCCTATATTTCTATTCAGCACCCTTAAAGGTTTTGTGATTAGCTCATGAACTGTACAACTAATAAATGATCACCTCAGTCCCTTTTAATTTTGATATGAAAACAGTGGCAGACTTCCACCGCTCTGTTTTCAGCTCGCTTTTCATTTAATCAGCAAACCACATCTGTTCAGGGCGAGGAGAAATCTTAAATCGCCCCTGTAAAACAGTATTTCACATGTCTTAATTCATGCCTACCGTTACAGGGCACAACACTATATATAAAACACTAAAAACCATGAGGCAAAGACTACTCATAAATCGCGTAACTATATGCGATTAAAAGGGGCAACTACTAGTATATTAATAGCGACAACAGAAGACCAGACTCCTAATAGTTGGTTTAAAACAAGCATGCAGGAATGTGACAATCAAAAATAATGGCTGATTGATGTTTTAAGGAACCTATTAAATTATAAAGTAAAAAGCTGTCTTTCCATGTCAACTAAATTGTTGTAACTATCTGATTGACTCTTTTTTTTCCATATTAAACTGATTAAATAAGCTACATACTGTATAAATACAGCCCAATCTGCGAGTTTGTTTTGGGGGGGGGGGGGGGGGGGGCTTGGGGGTGGAGCACTATTAGCTAAACATAAATCCTGAAATAGGATTAGACTATTAGCATCTCCCTTTAAAACGAACACATTTGTTTGAATTGTTTTCTTTTTAAATGGATAGTTTACGCAAAAAATGAAAATTGTCATCATTTACTCAACCTTTACTTGTCTTTTTTTCCTGATGTTGAACACAAAAGAAGATATTTTGAAGAAACCTGTAACCATTGACTTACATTGACATAGTGTTTGTTTTCCTTTTGTGGAAGTTAGTGGTTACAGGTAACTGAGGAAAAAAAATGTATATATATATATATAATATATATATATATATATATATATATATATATATATATATATATATATATATATATATATATATATATATATATATATATATATATAGCATGACTCAAAGAAGCATTGACTTTCGTCGTTTCTTTGCCTACTTTTATTTAAAATTTGGGTCGGGTGTAATAGTACACCACCTTTTTTTTAGGACTACACCACTGTTTGACACTACACAAGAGTGAGTTAATAGTGAGCCTATTATCATTTTGGGGTGAACTATCCCTTTTAATGTCTTTAAATACTATGTCTAGATATGTAAAACTCGAACAAGTCCTTATTAATATTAGAAAAAAAAAATTTGTTGAACACAAAAGAAGAAATTTTGAAGAATGCTGGAAACTGGCACACATGGTATTGTTTTTCTTACTATGGAAGTCAATGGCTACCGACTACAAACATTCTTTTAAAATATCTTCTTTTGAGTTCAACAAAGAAAAAAAACCTCAAAGGTTCGAAACTATACAAGAGTAAATAGTGACTTAATTATCATTTTGGGGTGAACTATACCTTTAATGTCACATACTATGTCTAGATATGTAAAACTTGAAGAAGTAATCATTATTAATAATATATTAAAAAATCTTGTTGAACAAAAAAAAAAGTATTTTGAAGAATGTTGGACACTGGCACTCATACTAATTTATTTCCTACTATGGAAGTCAATGGCTACCAGCTACCAAGAGTAAATAAATAGTGAGTCAGATTTCATTTTGGGGTGAACTATCCCTTTAATGTCCTGCATACTATGTCTAGATACAGTATGTAAAACTTGACCAAGTAATTATTAATATTAATGTTACTATACGTTCTCACCACCAGAGCACTTTTAACTAGTCTCCATTAAGACTGTGTGAGAGCTCTGAAAGCATGCAGATCTTCCACAACTAATCCTGTAAAATTTGTAGAGCAGGAATCTGGTTTTACGGTAAGCGAAGGCTGATTTTAAAGGAGAGAAACTGAGGCAGACATTAACGTACTGTGAGTCCTGTGGAATTAAACTAATTGAGTTGTGCTAAAGCGAGCCAGTCCTCGGGAGAGATTATCGTTTGGTATAAATTACCGCTATCCCAGGGAAACCTTCAATGCAATTATTCTGTACCTGGCAGACTTACCAGATGCTGCTTTTCAGGAGAATTTCAAACACATTTTGGGTGTTTTTTTTTTTTTTTTTTGACTGTCTGCTGACATTTGCTCATGACATTTACTTTACTGCCTGTAAACTCACGCAGCAGGAGTGCATTCTGCATCACCGCTTAGTTTTTGGACTCAAGGTGAGTGTCAAAGATAGGTATTAGAATAAAACCTATTTAAAATACCTTATTGACTATTGTGGTTTCTATATCTGGACATAAAAATCAACGATGTGGTCCTTGGCAGGTCTTAAAATTGTAATGATAAAACCTCAGATTAACAACATCTCTGACTATTAACGATTTTTGTAAATTACACAGTCTTTAACTGTTTATGAACTGTAGGAGAGTACGGAGTATGTTACTGTATTTTACAGTTGCATTGTGAAAATTACTGCATATTTTACAGTGAAGATATGAAATACTGTAAATACATACAGCAAGATAAATGGTGCTGTAAATGTAAATGTTTTTGCTGGAATTGATTTACAGTAAGTTACTGGTAAACTACTGTGGATAAAATAAAGTATAAAAATAAAGTCAAGATAGAAAAGCCGTGGGTGACAAACCTGATTCAGATTCCTGTAGATTCACTTTAGCAGTAAATATTTAAAGTAATGGTTTTCTAGATGTTCTTCTCAGTCTTTCAGATCATTCTGGAGGAGTTTTTATTATTTATTAGTTTATGCACAGCTCAGTATTTCAGTCGGGATGAGCTCTGGACTTTGACTGGACTATTGAACATCTTGAATGTTTGTAAGATTGTTTTCTTTTTCATCAGTTGCTGCTGTGTTTGGATTACTGCCTTGTTCCCTAGCGCAGTTTTGGCTCAGTTTCACACTGTTAGACATTTTATTGTATTTTTGTGGTAACTTACTGGCAGTACTGTTGCCAGCAATTTACAGCAACTGCCCCTTTACAGTGATTTACCTGTAAATAGGTTTTGCAGTATCAGGGTCCTACCGTAATTCATTTTACAGTAAAATAGCCTTACTGCAACTTATTTTTATGGTAAAATGCGCATGACCACATTTTAATTACAATATGACAATTTTTACAGTAATATTACTGTAATTTATTTACATTTTACACTAACAGTACAAATCATTTATATTTAGTATTTACTATTTAATTTAATAAATTCCAAACAAGTGACAAGATCACGTGCTACATTATTTTTATTATTCATTGTTATTATATTATTTTAAATGGTTTACAAACGTAGTTTCAATCTATTTTAAATACATTTTGTGATACAAGATGTTAATTAGTCACTTTTTTATCAACTGTCTCATTTTTGTTTTCAACTACAGTAGCAATACTTGATTTCTTTGATTTCAGTAGAATACCACTAATTCCTAATATGCAGTAAGTCACAGTAAAAGTTTTTGAATTAGCCACAATGCAGTACATATTACAGTAGTGAACTGTAAAGAATGTACAGTTGAAGTCAGAATTATTAGCCCCCTGTTTATTTTTTTTCCAATTTCTGGTTAACAAAGAGAATATTTTTTTTTAAAGGATTCTAAACATAATACAGTAGTTTAATAACTCATTTCTAATAACTGTCTTATTTATCTGCCATGATGACAGTAAATAATATTTTACTAGATATTTTTTAAGACACTTCTAAAACAGCTTAAAGGGACATTTAAAGGCTTAACTAGGTTAATTAGGTTAACTAGGCAGGTTAGGGTAATTAGGCAAGTTATTGTATAATGATGGTTTGTTCTGTAGACTATCGAAAAAAATATAAACTTTAAGGGGCTAATAATTTTGACCTTAAAATTATAAAAAATAAAATAAAATCTGCTTTTATTCTAGCTGAAATAAAACAAATAAGACTTTCTCCAGAAGAAAAAAAATTCATTGATCTGTTAAACATCATTTGGGAAATATTTAAAAAAGAAGAAAAAAATTCAAAGGGGGCTAAAATTTTGACTTGAACTGTATGTGGTATTTTACGGACATTTTTTGCAGTAAATAACTGTAAAATTTCTCACATCAGTGTTTTGTGTTTTAATGAAAATTTTGATTATTAAATTTTGTCATTTGTAATAAAAAACTTTCATGAATTGTTGCACTGCTGGCCTTAATGAGAGTCGGACTGGGCTGCTTTCAGTCAGGTGCCCCCCATCTGTGTACTGAACTCCTGAACCATTACTGACAGCTGAAGTTTATTTTCTCCCTCATGTTCAGAGCGTCTGTCACCTGAGTGCAGGAAACTGAGAATCAATCCTCTCCAGCTGTCTGAAGTCCTGCTGTTGGTTCCTGATTTTCTAATTAGGGTGATCTGATTGTAATTGGCTATTGTAATACAGTTGATTAGAATTTTTGTTTAGTCGATACAGACACAACGGATTGCGTATTTATGTTTAGATAATCTCTTTTTAAAACTGCTTTTCAAACTAATAGAGTTTTTGCATCTTTTTAAAGGTCAGCACGAAATGGAAGTTACAATGTTTTGTCTTTCCTTTGTTTTGGCATTATCCACAGTTAGAGACACCCATTCAACAGTTCATCAATGCAGATGTCTAATCAGCCAATCACATGGCAGCATTTAGGCAAGTAAACATTGTAAAGATGATCTGCTAAAGTTCAAACTGACTTTGAACGTGACATGGTTGATGTCAGGCTAAGGTGCTGTTTATGCAGGGGTGTCAAACTCAGTTCCTGGAGTGCCATAGCTCTGCACAGTTTAGTTCTGACCCTACTTCAATACCCTTACCTGGAGGTTTTAAAGCAAGTCTGAATGACTCAATTAGTTTGATCAGGTGTGTTTAATTAGGGTTTAAAGCTAAACTGTGCAGACTGCGGCCCTCTAGGAACTGAGTTTGACACCTACGCACTATTGGTATTGCAGTACTACTGGTATTGTAGAATGAAAACGCTCCTCTTCCACACTGGCTTTTTATTTGTTTCAGAAATTGATCTCTGTCCACACTATACAGCCTAAACTGAATGATAAATGACACTTACTGAGCATGTGCATATTTTGCCAGCATCCATACTTGGAGTTTACATTGATGTTTAGTTTGAGTTTAAAAATAAAAAGAGAACAAAAAAGAAAACGGTGCTGCGCTGCACTTCAAATGACTGCTTTTCAATTTTAAAGTTGTGAGTCGTCATTACAAATTGCTTGTATTTTGTTTACAATAAATACATTCCTCACAACCAATGATTTGTGCTTTAATTAAACACATCTGAAAAAGAGATTTTTGTAATAAAAAACTTATCCGTGAAATTTTGCTCATATAGAGTAATGGGTCCTATTAGAGGGGCTTGATGAATTAGGGAATGATGCGTAATAGTCCAGAAGACCAATCAGAGAGCGACTGTGGATAAACACACCTTCATTTTCAAAAGTTTACATTTCAGTGTGTCTGAAACTAAGAGCAGTGTTTACAAACTAATACAGGATCTTTAGCATTTTTGAAATGGTGGAATATACTGGTGTGAACACCAGGTGTAACTGTAACAAAACCTGTGCATTTTAAATCAAATATGCACTAGAGTAAACGGCACCCATGTATTTCAGAAACTGCTGTTCTACTGAAGATTCACATGCAACCATTTTTAGGTTTTAGGAAGAATGGACAGATAAAAAAGTAAATATCCAGTGAGAGTCAGTCTGTATGTGCCACAGATCAAAGGCTGGCTCCCTAGACTGGTTTAACTCATAGAATGTAAACAATAACTAAAATAAACACCTGTTACAACCATGGTCTGCAGAAGAGCATCTCTGAGCAAAACAACACATTAAACCTTGAAGCAGAAGAGCTACAGCAGCAGAAGA
>LR812534.1:52036583-52044940 GCA_903798195.1 Danio kyathit | reverse complement strand
TACTAACAGCCGCAAGCGTTGTGTGCGCTGCTTATGAGTCCTGTGCGCCTCGTGTTTTAACTGCCTGCTACGGCTCGCGTTTTTGCCCTTGAACGCTGTGGGCTCGCAGTTGAAAAAAAAGTCGGTCCCACTTTATATTGTGTCGCTTATACCTGTGAACTTACATGGTAATTAGATGTGTAAGTAGTATGTAACTACAGTGTATGTACACACTGGTACAGAGTATTTACTTGTGTATACTGGTGTAACTACACTCATGTAACAACCCACTGAATAGTATGTGTAAGTACAAATGTGTAACAGGACATTGGTAACAACACTAGGAAAGTACACATCTGTAACAAGAATTATGTAAGTGCATTGTGTAACAACAATATGTACTTGCAGATGTTTTCCCACTTCCACACCTGTTTGCAGATCATGCACTTGTGAACACTGTATGGCAGAACTAATGCTGCATTAGAGTGGATCCACAGGATCCACTCAATATAAAGTGTAAAATGGTCACAAATTACTGTTCATACATTCATTCATTTTCTTTTCGGCTTAGATGGGTTGCAGCTGGAAGGGCATTCACTGTGTAAAACATGTGCTGGATAAGTTGGCGGTTCATTCCGCTGTGGCGACCCCAGATTAATAAAGGGACTAGGCCGAAACGAAAATAAATTTTATTTTAAACTTTATATTGTGGACTGTTCCTGTGGAGTTACCATGTAACTACACTGTTATTAAAGTGTTGCATAGAAGATATTTCTACAAGTTACATAGTCATTTGTGACCATTTTACACTTTATATTAAGTGGACAGTTCCTGTGGATTTACCATGTAAGTACACTTGTATCACAAGGTGAAACCTTCTAATGCAGCATTAGTTCTGCCATACAGTGTTCACACGTGCATGATCTGCAAACAGGTGTGGAAGTGGGAAAACATCTGCAAGTACATATTGTTGTTACACAATGCACTTACATAATTCTTGTTACAGATGTGTACTTTCCTACTGTTGTTACCAATGTCCTGTTACACATTTGTACTTACACATACTATTCAGTGGGTTGTTACATGAGTGTAGTTACACCAATAAAACAAAAGTAAATACTGTGTAAACGTGTGTACATACACTGTAGTTACATACTACTTACACATCTAATTACCATGTAAGTTCACAGGTATAAGAGACAATATAAAGTGGGACCAAAAAGTCAACTCTGAGCGGAAAAAGTGCGTTACATCAGTCACGTCTTTTTCATTCTCCAATCAAATGAAAGCAGAGGCGCGGTTTCCATTGAGGTGCCTGCAGTGTTTGTGTTGTCAAGATGACTACAGAGACTATTGAAGATGGAGGAGAGACTAGTGGTTGCTGTTTTGAGTTATCCACAGTTCTATGACTTCACAAATCTTAAATATCACAATAATATTAAATAAAAAAATTATATTAATATCAACAGCAACACTTGCGCACATTACGCAGCTGATTCAGTCGTTGCCTAGCGTCATAAAAATCGCTTCTTTTTTCTTGTCAACAAAAAAGGCAGTGTGGTGCACCTCGTGTTTTTGGAAAGTAAAATCATGTGCAGTGTGATTGGCCCCCTTGATCCTTTGTGGCGCAGATTCAACAAAGTACTGGAAATATTCCTCAGAGATTTTCGTCCATATTGACATGATAGCATCACACAGTTGCTGCAGATTTGTCGGCTGCACATCCATGATGCGAATCTCCCGTTTCACCAAATCCCAAAGGTGCTCTATTGGATTGAGTTCTGGTGACTGTGGAGGCCATTTAAGTACAGTGAACTCATTGTCATGTTCAAGAAACCAGTCTGAGATGATTCACGCTTTATGACGTGGCGCGTTATCCTGCTGGAAGTAGTCATCAGAAGATGGGTACACTGGTCTTAAAGAGACGGACATGATCAGCAACAATACTCAGGTAGGCTGTGGTGTTGACACGACGCTCACTTGGTACTAATGGGCCCAAAGTGTGCCACATCATTACACCACCACCACCAGCCTGAATCGTTGATACAAGGCAGGATGGATCCATGCTTTCACGTTGTTGATGACAAATTCTGACCCTACCATCCAAATGTAGCAGCAGAAATCGAGACTCATCAGACCAGGCAACACTTTTCCAATCTTCTATTGTGCAATTTTGGTGAGCCTGTGCGAATTGTAGCCTCAGTTTCCTGTTCTTAGCTGACAGGAGTGGCGCCCGGTGTGGTCTTCTGCTGCTGTAGCCCATTCGCCTCAATGTTCAACATGTTGTGCGTTCAGAAATGCTCTTCTGCATACCTCGGTTGTAGCGAGTGGTTATTTGAGTTACTGTTGCCTTTCCATAAGCTCGAACCAGTCTGGCCATTCTCCTTTGACCTCTGGCATCAACAAGATATTTGTGCTCACAGAACTGCCACTCACTGGATATTTTCTCTTTTTCAGACCATTCTCTGTAAACCCTAGAGATGGCTGTGCATGAAACTTCCAGTAGATCAGCAGTTTCTGAAATACTCAGACTAGCCCGTCTGGCACCAACAACCATGCCACATTCAGTCACTTAAATCACCTTTCCTCCCCATTCTGATGATCGGTTTGAGCTGCAGCAGATCATCTTGTCTATGTCTAAATGCCTAAATGTATTGAGTTGCGCCCATGTAATTGGCTGATTAGAAATGTGCGTTAACGAGCAGTTAGACGGGTAAACCTAATTAAATAACATAATAAAATACATATTAATTACATATTAATACATTTTATATAGTATTTAGTATTAAGTTTAAATTATTTTTCTTTTTTCATATATTTTTTCCATTTCAATTTAATTGAAAAGTTTTTTTATAAAAACTGTATCAGAAAGTTTGTAACAAAGTCATTGTGTTACACATTTATTTTAGTTGCAGTTATTTTAATTAAAATACTTTACTTTTTACAAAAGGTTTTTACAGTAAGTCCCAGTGAGATCCAAAATAAGATGTTTTTAGATGTTAGTATCGGTTTGCTAGTGTTAAAGATATCTATAAGCTAGTGTGCTCTTAAATAGTGACAAACTTTGCATTTAGATTATTTAAACATCCAAAGCTTGTAGTTTGTCATGTCTGCCTAAACGGATCAATGCTTTTTTTTTTTTTTTTTTTACATCAACTCATACTTCAGTTTCTCATCAAATTCTCTGACCAATCAAATGCTCTCTAGTATCTGACATGTCCCGTCCAGAGCAGAGAATGTAATAAAGTGAAATGTCATTGGTTGTTTGTTTTAAAATGGGGAAGGGCTACTCTATGCCCCGCCAGGTCTTCGTGTTTAAGTTCAAACTATGTCACAAATTGAAGAGTAAGCACATTTAAAAGCACTTGACAGAATTTTTAACCATATTTTTGTTTAGCAGCCAGTCAACCCAATCTCAGATGAATAGAATAAGAGTGTCAGGTGAATATCCAGTGAAGATTAAAGTCAAGCAGAAGCTGACAGATGCAAGACAGAACACAGACGGTGTTTATTTGCGAAACTTTGAAGTCCAGTTTGTTAATCACCAGCAGCTGTTTAAGCAGAGATTATTTTTCATAAACACCTAAATGGTGCCATTTCTGAAGACCATTTGAAAAGCAGCCCACCTTCCTCTGTTTTCTGATGCATTCGCCAAACATAAAGAATTGCTCACCAAAGAAACATGCAAATATTGGCTCATTTACACTACTTTGTTTGGCCAGTTTCCAAAGGAGAATCAAGTGCAGAATACTAATGTTTAAATTAAACCTATTTCAGTCAGAAATTAAAAATATTCATTAAAAAGTATCCTTCTAAAAAGACTAGTATTCATTTTTATTTTTATTTAGTTTTTTTGGTGGTTTTTATTACCTTTTGTTTGATGACCTGTATTTAATTGCCTTTTATCTGAGTCAAATTATTTCCCATGCAAATGTGCTGCTTTTGTTCCTTGTACTATTATTCCACCGCCTCATTTTCAACTAAATCAATTTCTTCAAATCAATATTTCATGTCTGTTCATTAATTTGTTTGTTAAGTAGCCATGTAATTAGCAGGATGCTGTTACTGTCAGCTATTAATCATCACAAGATAAACTGCTTACAAATGGCACAAGTTCTGATAACTCTGGGCTTATTTAGCAATTGTTATTGTGTATTATAATTTATTTATTAACATTTTTATCTTTTTATTTTATGTAGCAAAAAATCTAATTAAGCTATAATTAATAAAAAAGAGAAAAATACAAAAAGGATGGCAATTAACCTAGAGCAGGGCTATTCAATTAGTTTGTCATAGGGGCCAGTTCATGAAAAGCATCCCAAATGAGAGGCCGGAAAGATATGACTTGCAATATAAGTGATGACAACAGCAATATAAGAGCCCATATGCTGTATTTTTGCTCCTTAAGACACCCACGTTGGCTTTGTAAGGATGGCTATATTTCTCCGTAATATCAGACCCTGAGAACTGTTATGGAATTTCATGAGACAAGACCACGAGGATTGTTATGCATTAAAACAATAAACTTTCTAGTCTGAGTAGCCCATCTAAAAGAGCAATTTCTTCAACTGCCTCAGTTATCCATTATGTGCCCCCCTCTCTGGCGCCCCCTTCACTTCTTCACTCAGAGCCAAGGTCACTAACATTCCACACCTAAACTTCATCCTCTTCATATGGAGTATCTTGTGAATCTATAACTTTAACTTGCGTCTTTGGTATCATTTTAAATTATTATTATTATTATTATTATTATTATTTCCTTTATTTAGCCAGGAAATCTCATTGAGACAGTACTGTCTCTTCTTCCAGTGAGACCTGGTCAAGATGGCCGGCAGCACATAAAGTTTCACATAAAAATCACAAAAAATACCACAAAATCACCATGCATAAAAGATCAGATCATAAAAAACAGTTACAAGTATCCTTTAAGAAGTTGTACAGAAGATGTGTAAAAGTACTCAGAGTCGGAAGTGTGTCAAGATTGAGCTGATTTTGCAGGTCATTCCAAGCCCTATAGGAGCATAAAAGAAAAAAGCACATTTGCCAAGTTCTGTCAATACCCTTGGGACTGTTAAACGAATACAGGAACCACATCTAGTGTGTTGGTTATTTATGTGAAATGTTAACAAATTAGAAAGATAGGATGGTAATTTACCAAAAAGGGCCTTTAAAATAAATAAGTACAAATGTAATTTTCTCTTTTGATATAAAGATAACCAAACAAAAGGAATTGTACAAAATACAGTGATGCATCCGTGAGTCTGCGCCTGTGATGAAGCGTATTGCTGCATGATAAACAGAATCTAGTTTTCTAAGTAGAGTAGCGGCTGCATGCATATATAGATGATCACCATAATCAATTACAGACAAAAATGTACTCTCTACTAATTTCTTAGAGGTCTTATAGGGAAAACTATTTTTTGACCGGTATAAGAATCCTAATTTTGGCCTAAGCTTTTTCAATAACTTGTCAATGTGTATATCAAAGGCTAATCTCTTGTCAATCCAAATACCTAGATATTTGTAGGAGCTAACTCTTTCTATTTGTACACCGTTCAAAGACGTAATTGTCTGGTCTGTTACCTTAGTGCGGCTGCGACTAAAAATCATATTTTTAGCCTTTTTTGAATTTAAAACCAATTCTAAATCCTGCAAAGTACACTGTAATACTTGAAAAGTGTTCTGTAAATACTGTGTGGTTTAAGGAATGTGCCGCTGTATATATTATCGTATTATCTGCATACAGGTGTATTTTAGCTAAATCTATTCCATGACCTAAATCGTTAATGTAAATAGAAAATAACAAAGGAGCTAAAACAGATCCTTGGGGAACCCCAGTGCTGACATTGAGAAAGGACGAGTTATAATTTTCCACTGTCACACATTGAGTGCGTTCTGAAAAATAATTTTCAAACCATTTTAGAACAGGTTGACTAAAACCTAAAAGCCTAAGTCTCTGTAACATTAGTGTATGATGTCTCTGTGTGATTAATAAATGGTCTCAATTTAGCAGTAGTCACTTGTATTATGGTAATTATTGTCGTAGTTTGGGATAAGTCCAACTGAAGTGTGAAATTGTCTATCAATTACTGTATGAACTTTTTACTCCAGGTGGTGATTAGTTTTTAGTTTAACATATGACCAGACAGAGGTCTCGGTGAAGCTTTTATTGCCTTTAATTTATGTTTTTTTGTTCTGAGTTGAGTATTTTAAGGAAATGTGCACAAATATCATTGGAATCTTGTAGCCAAGACACCTCGTAGCAGCACGTGCGTCTCTGAGATTTCTATGCTGCAACGTAGCTAATTCTCGGTTCAGGTATGCATCTTTAACTCTTTGATTTATCTCTGAGCAATGGATGTTGTATTTTTACAGTATCATCTCTGAATTGGCTTTCTGATTGTTTTACTATGTAATTGGCATAATACAATGTTACCTGACAAATAAAGTCTTAAGTTTTGATTCATTCTGAATTCTCCTGAAATCTTTTATATGTGAAGTCTGCGCTTCTTTTATGATTCGACATGATTAGACTTTCAATTCTAAAGGCACATTTGACTGTAAAGAGGCGTTTTGGGCACGACAGCATGGAGATCTTTAATCAACTAATCGCTGAAATTAGCAAGTTGTATGGAAGTGGCTAAATCTACTACTTTTTAGGATGAGTGAGCAGTTTGCAACCAGAGTATTTAAGTGTTAGCTAACCCTACATCCTCTGACTAACTTCAGGATGTCGACATACTGTCCGTGAGAAGACATGCAAAACCAGAGGCGTGAAACTCTGAGTGGCGTTTGGTCCCTAATGAACGTATAGCTGAAGAGTATGGGATCAGATATAGATCAAAACTCTAAATTAAGTCATAAATGATGAATGTGATTCGTTCTTACAATTAGAAAAACTGTCTAAATTTGACGGTCACTTAAAATTGGAGTCAGATTAAATTCGGAGCTGAAAAACAAATATAAATAAATTCTAATAAATAACACAATTCTTTTCCAAAGCACTAGAAAAGGCTTACATGCATTTAACCTTCAACAATGCTGTCATTGGGCTAATAGATGGACTTCTACAGCTTTTTCTACATTAAAATTTTAATATGTTATATTTTGAAACTACATAAAATCAGTGCATTGTACAATGTGGCTTTTTTTACAAACATATTCAAATGTTGCATTTCAAAGCACAATAAAATCAGAGTATTGCTGAAGTAGGCTTCTTCTACATTCAGACACATTCATATGTTATGTTTTGAATTGCATAACAATTAGGGATGCGACGATTATAGATTTTGGTTGTACGAATATAGTCTGAAGAATAATCATGGTTTCACAGTTATCACGATTATTATGAATTTATTAAATTCAAAACACTACTAGTTTAGAAAATCACAAGAAAACTGCTTATATTTTAAAAGTGTTATTTGTTGCTGCTCAATAAATACACAGCACAAAATATTAATAAAAAACAAACAATGGTCCATTTCTCTCTTTGGACTTAAAAATAAATGAAAAGGTTTTTGATTTAAACTAGTGGTGGGCCGTTATCGGCGTTAACGTGCTGCGTTAACGCGAGACTCTTATCGCGCGATAAAAAAATTATCGCCGTTAATCTATTCTCAGAGTTGGGTTGGGAGCTGGGTCTATTTTACGCAAGGTATGATGACTTTCACCTTGATATATTAGCGCGGATGTATACCTGACCGGTGAGTTGTCTGACAAAAGAGTGCCCTTCTGAATCAAATCAGCAGGATGCCTGACTCTAACTGCAGTTCGGCAGTTTCACTTTACCTCACGAACATTTCATTCATGCCATTGTGACAAACTGGGGTATTAGACGCAAGTAAGAAGTAAGGAGTGGTAAGGGTGTTATGGAATTTAATAATGCACGGCAAATGGAAAGAAAAAAACTTCCGCATTTCGCGATATGTTTGTGTGTGCGGTCCTTTACTGACAGCCGCATGTGGATCTTGCCCGAAAATATGGCGAAAGGTCCTAAAGATCGCGGAGTTTACTTCACTAATGCCACTAATATATGCATACTCCACATGTCTTAATTCCATTTCTGTTTAGTTCAGTTATGACTTTAATCAGATTAAGGTCATCAAAAATCGCTGTTTCGAGCTTATGTAGGTCTACAGTTCAAATATCATGTTTAACTGAATAAACAGTTAGTAAACACAAGTACATCTTATTGAACATCATTTATTTTCATCACCAATTATCATAGTAGAACAGTTTCTCAAGCAGTTTGTGATGCATTTTGAAAACCGGAGATGAGCTCCTGGTCTAATGCGCCACCTGGCTTGAGAAACCCATTCTCAAGAACTTATTATTTGGGTAGCACACATATTCTGAATGCCTTCGGCAGAATTCAAATG
>LR812534.1:51931583-52031583 GCA_903798195.1 Danio kyathit | reverse complement strand
TTTTTAAATATAATCTGAATCCACACAATTCTTGAGATTTCATTGGGACAACCTGAATGTATTATGTTCAGTACACATACATTTGTTAAAAGTGTAAAATTAACTTAAACGATTTGTGTTGGGACAACATGAATGAATTGTGTGGAACCTTGCATTTTTACAGTGTTCTCTGTACACCCTAGATATGGTTGTGCATGAAAATCCCAGTAGATCAGCAGTTTCTGAAATACTCAGACCAGCCCGTCTGGCACCAACAACTATGCCACGTTCAAAGTCACTTAAATAACCTTTCTTCTCCATTCTGATGCTCAGTTTGAACCGCAGCAGACCATCTTTACCATGTCTACATGCCTAAATGCATTGAGTTGCTGCCATGTGATTGGCTGATTAGAAATTTGCGTTAATGAGCAGTTGGACAGGTGTACCTAATAAAGTGGCCGGTTAGTGTATCTTAGCGAGGCAATAGAAGCTCCACTATTTTCACTGCTGTAGGTTAACCAAGTGCTTAAATCAAAAAAGAAAAAGTGTCATTTCTATGTCAGTTTTTCCTTGAAATGTTAGAGATGAGGGATCTAATTAGTACAGGGCTCTTACTAGTTCTCCTAATGACAGCAGGGTTGGTGGATCATCCCAATTACTTGACCAAAGCAGTCACACCTTCTAGTTTCATTTGGAAAAAAGCACTAAATAAGACTTGAATGAGGTGCAGTGAATGTTAGTGCTCATTACCAGCTGAAATGGGTCTCTAGAGCTCAGTGTTGACCCACTGATCCCAGAACAGACCCCACTTTCACTTATAGCACTTCTGCTTCCTCCAAAAAAATCACAGCTGATGAGAGCTAGCAGGGGTAATGATGCTCTCTTATCTCCATAAATTGGGCTTTGAGATGAATGTGGATCGTGGGACGAGGCTGACAGACCATTACTTATCTTTAATGGAGTGGCCCTTGTGTAAATGTGGATGGACTTTCATAGGTGTCTGGATTCAGACTGGTGGAAGAGCTGCCATGAGCCTACAAATAACAACAATTTCACATAACTTCTAGCCATACCTTGGTGTACTAGAAGCTTTGGTTAGTTTATATGCATAGGATAAGATAATTGTATATGTTGTTTATTTTTATTTATTTTTTTATTAATTTATTATGTTAAATTAAATGTTTTTATTCTTTTTTATTTTATTTTTATTATTATTATTCTTAATTTAATTTAGTTTAATTTTTATTTTATTCTCCTTTAATTATTTTTAATTGTATTTTTATTTTTTATTTCATTTTTTAAAATAAAATTTTGTTGTATTTTTCCTTTTTTATTTTTTTTTATTTTATTATTTTATGTAATTTATTTTTTCTTTTATTTACCTTTTTTATTTTCATTTCATTTTTTGTTCAGTTTAATGTAATTTTATTGTATTTTTTTCATTCTTATTTTATTTTTATTTTATTTTTTATGTAATTTTTTTTTTATTTTATTTTCCCTTTATTATTTTCAATTCTATTTTGTTTGTTTTATTTTCCATTTAATACTTTCAATTGTATTTTATTTTTTATTTTATTTTTTGTAATTTTTTAAATAAAATTTTGTTGTATTTTTTCTTTTCCTTTTCCTTTTCTTTTTTATTTATTATTTGTATTTAATTAAATTTTTATTTTATTTACCCTTTTTAATTTCATTTAGATTTTATGTTTTGTTATTTTTTATTATTTTTTATTTTATTTTTTTATTTTCATTCTTATTTTCTTTTTATTTTCTTTTTAATGTAATTGTATTTTTATTTTAGTTACTCTTTTTATTTTCATTTTCATTTATTTTGATGTATTTTTTATTGAATATTGTTTTATTTATTTAATTTAACCTCTTTTATTTTTATTTTAATGTATTTTTATTTTATTTTATTTTTTTACATTTTTTTGTTATTTAATTTTATTTATCCTTTTTGATTTTCTTTTATTAATTTTATCTGATTTAATTGAAATTTAATTAATTTTATTTAATTAAATTTTAATTGTTTTATTTAATTAAATTTTATTTAATTTTATTGCAGTGTTATAATTATATCTTGAAAAATCTTCATTCACCTCATTTCTCTTTTTGTAGCTCCTCTTAATGCTGACATTTTTCTCTCAATCCAATCGGTTTTCTTACTAATATCTTTTGAGAGCTTGAAAACCAAGGACAAATGTCCATCACATTTTATCTACCACATGCACCTGCCTTAAGCCTTTCTTTTCCAAACACCCAGACAGAGTTTCAACAATAGCGAGGTGTGTTTCTGTAATCTGTGTGTGTGTCTCTTTCAGAAGAGCCCAGAGTCCGGCCAAGTCAGCTGGAAATCACAGCGCAATGAGAGGATTTATATTCTACAACACCTCCACGCTGTGTTATTGACTGAGATTAGTATTTCAGGATTGTGATGTTGAAAGGGATCTGTGATGCGCCTCTCAAGACACAAAGAAAGCACATTAATATGTAAGGGGTCATACATATTCATTTGGTCACACATAGGTGGTGTAAAGAATTGATAATATGTCTGTTTGAAAAGTGCAGCGTGTTCAACAAAAGTAACTCAACTCATTCAAAACTTTCACTTTGCAAGTCATAATTATTATAGAAAAAATATGCATGTATATAACTTAGAAAGCTGAAACTATGAACTACCAACTCAACATTGACTGAAAAAAATCTAAATTGAGATGAAAACGTAGAAATCATGGCATAGTAAGTAAATTTTGGCTTTTATCTCATAATTTATTTTTTTTATGTCAATTTTCAGTTAGTAAGTACCTCATACCTTCTAAATATGCTAATTAGTGGGCGGGGCTAGTGAGGCAGTGATATAGTAGCTGACTTTGATCTTCTGTGGAGGCGGAGCTTAGCCACACTATTACAGTCATTTCTTATATTCATTTTTACTTATGCATATGCAAATCAGTGGGTGGGGCTTATGAGGCTGTGATGTAGAAGCATGCGTTGTTTTTCTGTGGATGTGGGCTTTAACCTCACTAATACAAAAACTAATTTTGCTTATTAATAATTTTTTAATTATTTTTTTTTTTTTTCTTTTTTTTTACCAATTTTTTTTTTACCAAATAATTAGCAATAATTGGTGGAGCTAACAGGCAGTGCTGCACTGTAAAAAAAGTTGACTCAACTCAAAATTGTAAGGCAACTTGCTGCAGAGCGTTTTTGAGTTGACTCAACTTTCAACCCAAGTACTGCACTTGACTCAATTTAAGTTGACTCAAAAATGTCCTGAAGCTGGTTGCCTTACAATTTAAGTTGAATCAACTTTTGTTTTTTACAGTTATTTACCTTCTACATATGCTATTCATGCACTGGGACAGTTTGCTGCCGAGTGTGATGCGGCTGGGATGAGAATCAGCACCTCCAAGTCCGAGGCCATGGTGCTCCACCGGAAAAAGGTGGTTTGCCATCTCCAGGTTGGAGGAGAGTCCTTACCCCAGGTGGAGGAGTTCAAGTATCTCGGGGTTTTGTTCACGAGTGAGGGAAGGATGGAACGTGAGATTGACAGGCGGATTGGTGCAGCGGCAGTAGTAATGCGGTCGATGTACCGGTCCGTCGTGGTAAAGAAGGAGCTAAGTCGAAAGGCAAAGCTTTCGATTTACTGGTCAATCTACGTTCCTACTCTCACCTATGGTCATGAGCTTTGGGTCATGACCGAAAGGACAAGATCTCGGATACAAGCGGCTGAAATGAGTTTCCTTCGAAGGGTGGCAGGGCGCACTCTTATAGATAGGGTGAGGAGCTCTGTCACTCGAGAGGAGCTCGGAGTAGAGCCGCTGCTCCTCCACATTGAGAGAAGTCAGTTGAGGTGGCTCGGGCATCTGTCTCGGATGCCTCCTGGACGCCTTCCTAGGGAGGTGTTCCAGGCATGTCCCACTGGGAGGAGGCCTCGGGGAAAACCCAGGACACGCTGGAGGGACTATGTCTCTCGGCTGGCCTGGGAACGCCTCGGGATCCCCCCGGAAGAGCTGGAGGAAGTGTCTGGGGAGAGGGAAGTCTGGGGTTTTCTCCTAAAACTGTTACCCCCGCGACCCGGCCCCAGAAAAGCAGCAGAAAATGAATGAATGAATGAATGAATATGCTAATCAGTGGGTGGGGCTTAAAAAGGCAGTGATATTAAAGCAGGTGTTGCTCTTCTGTAAAGGTAGGGTTTAGGCACATTATTGCACAAACAGTAATTTTTTAATAATTTTTACTAATTGGTGGGTGGAGCTAAGTAGGCAGTTCTGTAGATCTTCTATGGAGGCATTTATATACTTCTGCATATGCAAATCACTGGGTAGAGCTTATAAGGCAACGATGTAGAAGTAGATGTTGCTCTTCGGTGGAGGTGGGGGTTAGCCACACTATTGCATAAACAAATTCGTATTTTATAAATATACTAATTGGTGGGTGGAGCTAAGTAGGCAGTGCTGTAGAAGTAGGCACTGATCTTCTATGGAGGCAGTTATTTACTTCTGTATATGCAAATCACTGGGCGTAGTTTATGAGGCAGTGATGAAGAAGCAGGCACTGCTCTTCTACACTCAAAAAATATTTGTTTTGCTCGTTCAAACTACTTATTTAAAATGAGCTAAAACAACACAATTCTTGAGATTTCATTGGGACAATTTAATTTTTTAATGTTCAATCCACATAAATTTGTTAAAAGTGTTAAGTTAACTTAATCAATTTGTGTTGGGACAACATGAATGAATTGTGTGGAACCCTGCACTTTTTACAGTGTAGAGCAGGCCTACACTGAGAAATCTCAAGAATTGTGTTGTTTTAGCTCATTTTTAATATTTATTATAAATAAATATTTAAAAATATATATTTGTTTTAATTAAATAAAAGTATTATTATTATTATTGATATTATCATTACATAATTAATAATCTAAATAAATAAGAGAAATCAATCATAACTGGAAAACAATGTAAAGACACAACTGAAGTGATATGCCAAGATCATTTATGAAACCTTTTTCAGGAATTTCTATAGAATTATATAGAATACAAAAAAACTATGTTATGTTTTATGCTGCGTTCACACCAGACGCGGAAGAAGCGTCAAGCGCGAGTGATTTACTTGTTAAGTCAATGCAAACGCGCGAATAGGAATCCTGCGGCGCGATACGCGCAAATGTCGCGGCGCGAATGACGCGAATTGCGCGAATGGCGCGTCGCGAATGACGCGATACGCGCGAATTGAGCGTTTGACGCGCTTAACGCGCAATTCGCGCGAAACGCTCGAGTTCAAATATCTGAACTTCTGCGGACATTCGCGCCGCGTTAACCAATCAGGAGCTTGCTCTTGTGGGAGCATGATTGTGACGTAGCCCCTGTTGTTGGTGTCCGGGGGAAATCCTCCAGCCGACACCGACAACAGTTCATCAAACTGGGCTTGGCTCAGTCAGAAGCACCGCTGGAAGCCCCAGTCATCCAGGTTAAGTTTCTGGAGGAGTTTATGAGCTCACAGAGCTGGGTGCACCTCTGAAAGTATCTAGTGGACTCAGACACGGCTCCAAACGTATCAACGCTGTTTTACAGCCTTCATAAAGCACATAAACACAGGTATTTTATCAATAAAATCCATGTTAGCCATTTAGCAACGAAGCTACATTCACCGAGCAGACAGAAGCCCTGCCCATGACGCAAATCCGCGTCTGTTCTGAAGTAAATTTGACCGAATGAAGCGGAGTCTGGCGCGCGAATGAAGCGAGTAAACTCAAATGTTCACGCGTCTATTTACTCGCGAATAGCGCGATTTTGCCGCGCGTTCCGTGTCTGGTGTGAACGCAGCATTATAGAATTATCTGTTGTCTTTCAGACCCGACTTATTGAGAACTTTATTTAGTCTTACCTCCCTGACTCATCATGCCTCCTTTCTGCTTCATAGCCATGCTTAGTTGAAAAAAGATCATCGTCATATTATTTTAACTTTAGTTTTGTCGACTTGCAAAACTCACTGTGTGCCGACACCTGCATGAAAGGCTGCTACGCCAGTTTCACAATGTAAAGCAGCGTGAGCAGCATGTATTTCAGCATGCATGTTAAAAACGGCAATTCACACCAGGAGAGCAGCGCATCAGTTTCAAGCATTATAGAAAGATGCAATTATAGTTTTCTATGCGCATGTGTCAGTGTCATTCATTCATTCATTTTCTTTTCGGCTAAGTCCCTTTATTAATCCGGGGTCGCCACAGCGGAATGAACCACCAATTTATCCAGCACATGTTTTACGCAGCGGATGCCCTTCCAGCTGCAACCCATCTCTGGGAAACATCCATACACACTCATTCACTCTCATACACTACAGACAATTTAGCCTACCCAATTCACCTGTACAGCATGACTTTGGACTGTGGGGGAAACCGGAGCACATGGAGGAAACCCACACGAACACAGGGAGAACATGCAAACTCCACACAGAAACGCCAACTGACCCAGCCGAGGCTCGAACCAGCAACTTTTTTGCTGTGAGGCGACAGCACTACTTACTGTGCCGCCATGTGTCAGTTTGTTTTTGATTAAACAACATCGATTTCACCAGTGCTGATTTGGTTGTACATAGAGAATAACGTTTATTCTAGGATTACCACTCTAAATGAATACACTGGCATATAATGTACGTAAATCGTATCTCAAATATTTTACTGGTGCACTGCCAATTTTTTACTGGGGCATATGCCCCAGAAAGGAATCTCGACGCTCCTGGGCCACATTATCGTCACTGTTATTGGAGCTTATAACAGGCTTTTTTAAAGGCACAAAATATTCATGCATTGCACTTGGAAGCAACGAATTTATGAATTGCGTGACTCAATGTAACATGTGGCTGTAACAGACTGAAGCCAAGCAGCCTTGCCTCATGAGTGAAGAGCGCGCTATTACTTACAGCCAATCAAACAGTTTGGTGTTTCGTTATGATTGGTCAGAGCTTTCAACGCCGAGCCCGCCTTACTGCTTTTATCAAATCACAAATCGTACAAAATAAAATAAAAACATATTTGTATACTGCTGTATTTTTATTGGGTGGCCAAGACAGACGTTTGGGTGGACTCAGCCCACTCCTGCCCATGCCTAGAGGCGCCCTGCTTTAGACCATGCGCTGGACCATTCCTCCATGTTATGCTGGTATTGTCTTTAAATAAATAATTATTTAGACCTATTTAATTATTCATTTATTATTTTTGTACAATAATTAAGACATAAAATGAAAAAGTAAAACATAATCAATGTAAATAAATAAGCTTATTTATTGGCTGTCTTAGTCCTAGCACTTGTTACACTGTACATCTCTCTATAGGCTAAAACACTCCCTTTATTTATTTATTTATTTATTTATTTATTTATTTATTTTTTGTTTTATTGTTTGTTATTTTAGTTCTCTTCTATTTTCTTTTGTTTTGATTTCCAAAATGAATCCTCATTTTATTTAACGAGTTTACAATGATAATAAACATTGTTAACAAGTTTTTAATGATTTATGAAGGAATTATTATGCTTTGTTTTGTTATTTTATTACACGTAGCAGGGTATTTACGGCTACTGTATATTTCTGTATGCTCACGTCCCTTCGTGCCCCCTGGCGACTTTGTCATAAAACTGCTGTTACACTTAAACACATTTTCAAAATCCCTTTGTCCTGCAGCAGCATCACATGCGGCAGTAATGGTCATTTTGAACCGTCACTCACCGTATAATGCAAAACAAAATGGCAACAACATATGAATTTGTTTCGTTTCATTTTATTTTTTCATATAATTTTATTTTTGACCGGTCAAATCCCACGCTATATGCAAATTTAACTAGGTTACGTCGACTAAAGCGTCAGATACACAGCATTTTATTTCATTACATTACAGGAACGTAAGCTTTACATCTTATTTGGCATTGAAATTATTTTATATACAGGCTGTAAAACATCACTACAAGCAAACAAGACACACTGTGATTATTACTTTCATTATAGGATAAACGAAACATCTATTTTTGTCATAAAGATATGTGTAAGACATCAATCAGCACTGTAAAGGGTTTTAATTAATTTGTGCATAACATAATCTCCCAAAAACAAAACAACGTGCTTTTGTAAATGAAAGAAACACTATTTGTTTCTATTATTATTCCTCTTTTTTCACACAGATAGGCCATCTGATATTAATTTAACATATTAATAATGAATAGTATCAATTTATGGTTAAAATCTCATCATTTCATGGTCAAAAATGAAACTAAACTACAAAATGTAAATAAAACAAAACAATCTCAATCAGTCACCTGTGCAATAGTATCTGGATGCAGCCTTTATGATGAGACGCAATGTCAGACACAATGCACTCAATGGAGCTAGTGATGTCACTGTGATAGGTAGGGTTAGGGGCGGGGTTTGGTGAGCCTATTCAAAAGCATTGCATGCAGCTCAAATTGCATCTGCACCGAGTGGCCTTGTGTTGCTCATGCATTTATGCATGTATATCTGTCATATAGCCCACAACATGTGCACGCTCACATTTTCTTTTTTTATTTTGGGATGAGTAAAATTTACATTTGTAGTTTCAACAACATTTAGACATTTCACAGCATTTAGACCTGTCCAGTTTGATCTGGAATGCATCCCAGTTCACCTCCTGAAGTGGTCCGAGTGAATGGATTTATAATGGTTTTGAATGCGTTTCAAAGGGCATTTAGACCTGTCCTTTTCCCCATCGGATAACTATCCAATCCGAAAAATGTGACCAAATGTAGACAGCCCCTAAGTTTTTCTTGTATAGCTTGTCTGACTTGATAAGGACTGTGAAGGTAGAAACATTATCCCAATAACTGTCTTCAAAGTACTGTATGAGCAAGCATGAGTGCTTGTTCATGCTTTGGTTACATCACGGATTGATTACTGTAACTCGCTCCTATCTGGCATCCCTGATAAACAACTTCATAGATTACAGTTAATTCAGAATTCAGCAGCTAGGATAGTTACCTGCTTGCGTACTTCTGATCACATAGCTCCAATTCTCTTTCACCTGCACTGGCTCCCTGTTCACTATCATATACAATACAAAATCCTCCTCTTAACTTAACTCTTCATAACCTGGCCCCTCACTATCTTTCTGATCTTCTTCATTTGTACACTCCTTCGCGCTCACTGAGATCATCTTCTGCTGAACTCTTATCTGTCCCAAACTTTAAGATGAAGTCATTTGGTGGCAGGGCTTTTAGTTGTACAGCACTGAAGTTATGGAATCTCCTGCCTTTGCACATTCACAAGATGGACTTTATTTACAATTTTAAATCTCAGATAAAAACGTTTTTTGTTTAGGATAGCCTTTAATGATTTGCCGGTTATATATTATTCTAATTGTTATTTTTACTGCTTGTATTTTTATGATGTGCTTGTGATCTGATGTAAGGTGTCCTTGAGTGCTTTGAAAGGCGCCTAAAAATAAAAGATATTATTATTATTATTATTCTGAACGCAAAAATGGCAACATATATCTAACATATCAAAAAAAGATGATTTATTAAGCTTCTATTGGCAGTAATTGCAGAGTCTGCCTGGTGTGCTGATGTTTTACTAAAACATGAGTGAAGTACAAAGCCTCTTGTAGCCTATATTTGAAATCTTTTTTATGCTGGATAACATCTACCCCATGTTTCAGTAAAAAAATAATAAGGGTAACTACAATAAAGCAGTGTATTTGAAGCTTTAGTTGACATTACCTAGTTAAATCTCCATATACAGTAGCACGGGATTTGAAGATTGGATATCTATTTAGCAGAGACGCATTTATGTGGCAAATGTAAATGAAACCATTTTCGTAAATCATATCATAGAAAATGCATGAAGAGACCAGATGTAAACCAGTCTATGCAAAAAAAAGTCATTATTTACAACATTATTAACTCTCATCTACAGCCACAGCAGACAGTCCGGATCAAGAAGCCCTGACCTAAGTTTTCGGACACAGCTAAAACCTGGCCATTAGTGTTCATACACGCTTTCCATGCCAAAGCCATTATTCCACAAGTTCCTCAAGTTGCCAGGCAACGCACAGACTGACAGCCTGTCTGGAGAAATGTAATACAGTCAAGTCAAGTGATGCAATACAACAGGTGTCGTTATATAAAATATCAGCACTTTTGGGAAAACTGCCAATCCAATGAAATATCCGTCCATCATTTCGCCACTTGTTGCACGGTTGTGTGCCAATCGAACCTGACCGACAGGCACGGGAAGACTATGTTCCACTGCTGCCTTTCAATAAGAGAGGGCAAAGGCAGACCACAGCTAAACAAACTCAGATTGTGTTTGTTCGCTCTAAATGAGATCTCAGATTCCTCCAGAGAGTGAATTCCCAATCTGAGGAGAGCACTGAACATTTCTTTGTCCAATCAATCTCCCAGAACTGGAGTGAAAGTCCACCAGTCTGACTACATTTAAGGTTTGAGATGCTATTTTAAAGTAGTCATATTTGCTGTCTAAATTGTTCCCTTTTTGAAATAGGTTCACAATATACACATCCAAATATGTATTTCCTCATAAAAAATATGATCTAATTTCAAAAAGAGTTTCAAACAATTCGTTTGATATATTTGAGGATGCACTTTTTTCAAACCCCTACTTTCTGAGAGCCTGCTCTTCTCTGATTGGTCAAATGACCCTACTGTTTACCAAGATGAAACACACATTAACATATCTGATCAGGAAGTTCCTCATCCGTTCCTTCCCTTAGTGATTGCAAAAACTATAGATATCTATTACTTCTACTATATCAATTCAAGCCCACATCAGATAATAAACCTGAAAAAATTGAAAGAATTAGTTGATCAACCTGAGTCTCCATCACATTCATAAACAGCTGCATTACACACTGAGGGTGCTTTCACACTTGGGTCGATTGCCTGGTCCGAACCCAAGTTTGATTGTCCCACCTTGCCACATTCGCAGCTGGTTTGTGTTCACATTGTCTTTGTTCCTTCTGAACCTGGTACGCTTGCGTCATCAAGCTGCTGTTTTGTGTACAGCTGTTGCTAGGTGACAGCCACAAAAACCAAAGCACCAAAATGAAAAGACGAACGCACGTTGTGGTCGTTCTGCTTTTACTGAATATTTTAGTTTTGGTAACATACAGACAGCCACTTGCGTCTATCTAATGCAAAAATATTCAAAACGTTCAGAACATTTTGGTGAAAACGAAACGAAAGTTTGTTGTACAGTTGGTGGTTCACATACATGATTTAGTATGATTGCATTCATATCAGAAGTGAACTGTACATGTTTGTTGTATTGTGTTTTACTCTCGATTGCTTTATTTTTATTTTTTATGTAAAGCCTAACCAGGGACGAGGGCTGCAAATTAGCTTTATGCTATATGCCCCATGTACGCAACATCGGTTATCTTTGTATAACAATGTCAAGTGTATTGTCCCTGTTAAATAAACAAGCAAATAAAAAAATTAAAAAAACCGCACTGGAGCTCGTGCGAACCGTACCCCAAGACAACCTCTTTCAGGCAGACATGGTTCCTGGGTGCGCACATCGCTCATCGTTTAGAAGACATCGTTCACACTAGCTAAAGGTACCAAACTCTGGCTTCAAATGAACCCGGTGCAGACCAAAAGTGCTAATGTGAAACCACCCTGAGTGCAAGGAAATATTTTAAATATAATGGGGCTCTTTAAACATTCCTAACTTTGTTTAGGAGGTCTCCTAAACAGGCTTACATACATACAAGTCATACAGTCAAAATTAATACATTTTCTAGTAATAATAATAATAATAATAATACATTTATTAATACATTTAATATTTATTATGCACTTTTCTTAAAATCAAAGGGCTACAAGATTTGCAACAACAACAACAAATTCAGAGAATTACAAGCTTGCATAAAATCACAAGCCAAATAACAAGCCAAAAGTCACACAACAATAATCAATAAAAAAACAAATAAGCAAAAGATTACAAATTGCATAAAAGTGATCACCAATTAAATGCTTTGCTAAAAAGATATCTTAAGAAGTTTCTTAAAACCATCAAAGAAATGACATTCCTGATAATTGCGGGTAATGCCTTCCATAATTTAGTAATCAACAATTTTATATTAAACAATGCAGCATCAGCTCTTTCTGTGTTTCTGTGTCTGAAACTCTGCCTTTTCAAAAGTCTAATCTGCTCTGATTGGTCAAATAGTCCAATCTGTTGTGAGTGGTCTAGCACTCTTGCAGAAAATCAAACTTCTATCTTTTGGAAGTGCTTTTGCAGTGCAGAAAACAGTCATTTTGACATGTTGACAACACAAACCAAATCATCCAGGTCTAAACTACAACGACAGCATTTGAAAGTCAATGTAAACACTGTTGGTGAGCAGCAAATGAAGACCTTAAGCTGGCATTATGCAAATACTGTACAACTCATTTCAGACACTTGAGAATCAGCTCTTTCGCTTTGGAAGCCAATAACTCTATTTATTGTACATGTTTTAGAAACTTTACAGACCTTTAATACAGTAATACAGAAAAAGGCATAACATAAGCTCTTAAACCTCTTAGCCAGCGTCAGGACATGGATACACTGGGGTGCTGTTTTTCCACATGTCAGTGTTTATAAATAGATTACATCAAAAAGAACACAAGTAATCTTGACAAACTATACAGTGCATCGGTCTTAAGCTACAACCTTCAAGCAGCCATTGCAGCTAGTTGTTTTTCAATGGGAAGCTTATAAAGAATGTATTTGCTAAATTTGTGTAAGTTGCACAGAAAACACTCATTAGATATGGAGTGAATATCAACGTAATAACAAGGCACACACGCATTCATTGCTGTACATCACGGTTTATTTTCAAAGGTAAAAGTCCACAGAACAACATCCTATCTAACACATTTAGTCCACCGACACAATAGTGTTGACTCCTGGATGCTTATTTGTTTGTTTATGTCACCGTTTCTGCCGGAGACCTGTTGTTTACATTGTTTACCATGTTACTTACACGCGGAAATGGCGTCTTTGTAGTAAAAAGCAAGTCGACGTCATAGCTAGTAATTGATTACTAAAAGCATTGGCAACAAATTTCATAATCGATTCATCGTGGCGCATCGTGGAGACGTTTGATTATTAAAAAAAATTTAATTGAGCGTGGAGTGGAGTGAACGCACGCTGATGCCAGCAGAATTCGGTGCCTCATAGACAGAACAGAGCAAAACAATGAGCAAGAAACGATACATGGCAAAGGCAGAGAAATCTGTGCCACCCTACACTGTAAAAATGCAGGGTTCCACACAATTCATTCATGTTGTCCCATCACAAATTGATTAAGTTAACTTAACACTTTTAACAAATTTATGTGGATTGAACATAAAAAAAATTAGGTTGTCCCAATGAAATCTCAAGAATTGTGTTGTTTCTGCTCATTTTAAATAAGTAATTTAAACGAGCAAAAAAAACATTTTTTTGAGTGTAGTCATCTAAGATGTGTTAAAGGGCCACGAAACCCCCCTGTTTCAGCAGGGTGTTTTCACACCTCTAGTTTGGAAAAAGTCAGGAAAGTGGGTGTGTCCAGCTCTGTTTAGGTGGGAGTGTCGGGAAAGGGAAAGAGAGAAGGTGCATAAAAATTTGCATAAAAATGGGAGTGGCCGTTTGGGCTCGTGCTGATTTTCACAGGCAAAACAAACGCAGGGGAGAAAGACAGTGACTGTGTTTACATGGACATCTGTAATCGAATTATTTGCCAAATTATTAAATAGTGGACTTTAATTGCAGTTTGGCACTTTCATTCAGGAACATTTCCTGCATACACCCTGTAACAAACGAGATTGATTCGAGGAACTGCTGGAGAGAGGAGTTTTAATGCAATGTTTGATACTGCATGGCAAATGGGAGGGAAAAAAAACCTCCGCATTTCTCTGTAACTTAGATGCACTCGGTAGGTAGTGTCAGAAAGCCGTGTGTGTATAGACTATCCTGTCACAAAATGCAGTGAAAATCCTACACGACGGTAATAGTTTGATTGCGGTGTTTACATGTTTACACTCGGAGAGCAGCATTTACAGCGGATCTTTCAGTCTATAATATTGTAGTGATATTAACATACTGTAAACTTAGTAACTTAGAAATAATTTTGACTAAGGCATGTCTTTAAACACTGAAAGAGTTCTGCTGACGATACTTTGTCATCTGAATAAACAAACAAAGATCACTGATTGCACACACTTACCAAATCTGTAGGGACAGGACAATCAACACCAACTGAAACCGCGTCTTTTTTTTAAAGGAGACATGTGGCAAATCATGATTTCACCATTTCCAGATGCGAAAAGCTCTCTGGTAAACAATGTTCCATACAAACGTAATTCTGCGGTGTGTCGCGTGCACTGTAATCCAAACGTGAGTCCAGCTGCGCTCTCATAGCGGGAAATGAAAACAAAACCTTCGTTGCAGCACATTTATCAACACAACACTGACAACTCATGTCTCCAAACAATTCTTCTTCTTCCACTTGTTTTGGCAACACAACATGGCGTCTCTCTGCCGTCTAAACACTGTAACAGGTAAAAACTTTCTTCAAAGCTATCATGCATATTAATGAAGTTGCACCGCATTCACAATAGAGCGGGCTGATTGGTTTGAACCAAGTCTTTCTCATGAGTTAGTGCTGCACACTCAGAGACGTCACGATGCACTCGCAGGTACAGACATTCACTCTCCACGCTGGAATATACACAAGGATCTAATCACTATGATGCAGCTACAAAAATTCGTTTAAAACCGGAAGAACGAATTTGTTTGAAATAACGCAAAAACAACCAATTTTCACTTTTTAGTGCAATATATGTGCCCTAATAGTGTTTATAGCAGCGTGGGACACATATATGACTGCCAAAAGCTAAAAAAAAAATGTGTTTTGGTGTTTCGTGACTCTTTAACGGCCAAGTATGCAAAAGTGATGACGGGAGCACCACAGCAGTAATCCAGCACCTGAAACGCAAACATGTTGGAGTCTTTGATGAGGAGGAAGGGAGCAACATCAGGGTAAATCACTACAGAATCCTACTTTTGTTCCGTTTTGAAGTGAGGAATGTAATGTCCCTGGTGCTGGTGTTTACTTGTTATCCAGCTTAACAAGCATGACGTGAAAAATTCAAACTGAGCTTTGGTGCGTTGGCTGGTGCTGAGCCAGAGAAAGACGTGTCATATTATCACAATTATGCAGTGTTTTTAACCACCTAATGCTTATTTTATGTTGTAGACATGTAACTACACACAAGTACTAGTAAAACAATACATTTAGAGTTTGTAAAACATAGAAGAAAGTCTATGGGAGTCTAACAATCCATTCAAATATAATTTGCCGATGTGTTTTATTCATATCAAATACATGTAGTGAAAGTTACAATAAAGTTCAATCTATTCTTCTCCCAGCTGGCCTGCTTGCATGCATTTTGGGAGTAACTGATGAATTTACGTGCTGAATCCTGCGTGTCCCACTTTTATGAATGAGGCATACGACCGGACGCAAGTAAACATGGCGATGTCCATCTCATGTTATAGATCACGATCAAGAACTTTTATACATCTTTTAAACAATAAAAACAATGATGAGCAAGCATGTGAATATTTTGTATTAAAACGGAAAAGCATAATAAAAGGGATACATCTGTCATACAGCTGCAGTGTGTCACGTGACACACATGACGCATCGCCACGGAAACATTAAGGGTGAATGTTCTAAAATAATGATCGCCTAACAAAACTCACTCCCGGGGCCAGATAGAATTGTAAGATGGCTAAATCTCTCCAGAATCTCTGAGAACTGTTATGGAATTTCATTAAATGCAATAACAAACTTTCTGATCTGAAAAGAAGATCAGGAAATCAGCTGTTCAACTGTTCTATTCGAATAAACCTGAGACAGTTGACAATAGGCTGGAAACACAGAGCTATCTCACCAGGGGGGAATGCGAGAAAGCTCACCCTTCTCCTTTCACATCAAGCCCCCCTTCTTGACCCTTAAGCTACCTTTCTCCATCAGTGCAGACGACATACAATATCCAAGGTTTTAATATGATGTATCTTGTAGCACTATATTCATGTTTGGTATCATTTTAAATGTCTCTGTGTGATTGGTAAAGTGGTCTTAATTTCACTGTAATATTTCATTTGAGTATGTTGAGTTGATAGGTGATGCAGTGGCGCAGTAGGTAGTGCTGTCGCCTCACAGCAAGAAGGTTGCTGGTTCCAGCTGGCGTTTCTGTGTAGAGTTTGCATGTTCTCCCTGCATTCATGTGGGTTTCCTCCAGGTGCTCCGGTTTCCCCCACAGTCCAAAGACATGCGGTACAGGTGAATTGGGTAGGCTAAATTGTCCGTAGTGTATGATTGTGAATGAGTGTGTATGGATGTTTCCCAGAGATGGGTTGCAGCTGGAAGGGCATCCGCTGCATAAAATATGTGCTGGATAAGTTGGCGGTTCATTCCACTGTGGCGACCCCGGATTAATGAAGGGACTAAGCCAAAAAGAAAATGAATGAATGAATGAATGTTCAAAGATTTTTGCCAGATGCTCCCCCCCCTATAGAGAACTCATTCACCAGGCAAGGGTCTAGGTGACACTTCTATTGTCTTGAATTTATGGCTGTTTGTTCTGAGTTGAGTATTTAAAGGAAATGTGGACAAATATCTTTGGGATCTTGTAGGCAAGAGACCCCGTTGCAGCAAATCTGAGACTTATGCTGCAACATACTTTTCTGGTGAGGTATGCATCTCTAACTCTTTGATTTATCTTTGAGTAATGGATGTTTTATTTTTACAGTATCATCTCTGGATTGGCTTTCTGATTGTTTTATTCTGTAAATGGAATATTACAATGTTACCTGACAAATAAAATGTTAAGTTTTGATTCATTCTGAATTCTCCTGAAATCTTTTCATATCCAGTAGATTAAGTGCAGTCTGCGCTACCTTTATGATTCGACGTAGTTATTTGATTTTAAGGCACATTTGACTGTACGGAGCCATTTTGGGCACAACAGCATGGAGATCTTTAATCATCGAATTGCTGAAATTAGCAAGTTGTATGGAAGTGGCTAAATCTACTACTTTTTAGGATGAGTGAGCAGTTGGTAACCAGACTATTTAAGTGTTAGCTAACCCTACATCCTCTGACTAACTTCAGAATGTCGACATACTGTCCGTGAGAAGACAAAATCCGGGGCGTTTGGTCCCTAATGAATGTATAAACTGAAGAGTATGGGAACAGATATAGATCAAAACTCTAAATTAAGTAATAAATGATTATTGTGATCTGTTCCTACAATTAGAAATACAGTCTACATTTTACGATCACTTAAAATTGGAGTCAGATTAAATTCGGAGCAAAAAAAACGAATATAAATAAATTCTTAAAAATAACAAAATTATTTTCAGAAGCACTAGAAAGGGCTTACATGCATTTGACTTTCGACCATGCTGTTAGTTTTGTCATTGGGCTAATAGATGGACTTCTACAGAATCTTTTAACTCACCAGTGAAAGGGTTAATGGCAGAAGTAAAGCAGCGGTAGATGGTTTTTGTCAAATCAAATTTGTACACACTGAGTGAGATGTTCTTGATTTGTCAGTGTTTTAGTTCATAGTTCTGTATGTTTTTAACTGACTTTTTAATTAATTGATTATTATTGTTTTAATTTGTACCTGTCCAGGGACTACAGGTGGAAAATACACTGTAAAACCCCACCGTCAACTTTATCACATGAAATGAGTGTAGTTAACCCAAAATTGACTGAAAGTTAATTCTACTCATTTGAAAAGAGTTTTGAACTCAGTGTTGAAGGTAATGAGTTAATACATATAGATTCATATAGATTCGTTTTTGAACTCAAATGGTTTGTTGCAATCGGTTTCCTCAAACGGTTTGAGTTGCCTTAACTTATTGGGTTTTACAGTACTCCGTTGGTTTGAGTTCTCTTCATTTATTGGATTTTACTGTGCTCAAATTGCTTCGTTTACTCAAATGGATTTAGTTCACAGTACTCATTAGAATTAGTTTTTGAACTTAAATGGTTTGTTGCAACTTTTTGGGTTTTAGAGTGTATAGTTACTTTGCACTTTGCATTGCAAAACTAAAAGACACGTTTTTATTCACTCACCTTTTTTGGATCATTCATTTTTCCATCTGTTGTCATGTATAGCTACACTGCAAAAAAAGCTTTTCTTACTTAGTCTCGTTTCCAGTCCAAACATCTAAAAAAATCTTAAATAAAGATTACTAGACAAGAAAAATGGCATGAGAAAATTAAGCGATGCTTAAATCTGTTTGAGATTATGGCCCAATCCCAATTCTACCCCTTAGCCCTTTCCCTTACCTTTGGTGTCCCTATTCTCTTTAGCTTGAAGGCGTAGGGCTAAGGGGAAGGGGTAGATAGCCAGTTGAACGATGATTTTTCAGTACAACACTCAAAACCAATGGGCAAGAAAATTTCCCAGAATGCACCAGCCACAACGGCAGGATAGTTGCACCCGGAAGTAAGGAGATGCACAAATTTGTATTTTTTTGTCATTATTACAAATTTTTACAACAAACAATCATATGTTTTAATATATTCATAACCGCATACATGCTTTAACGTCATGCTTAAAAAAAAAAAAAACGCTAAAATAAAAACGCTAAAATAAAAAACGATAAATTTTGTGATTTATAATCCATAATCATAACTTGTGTAGTGCTGTCCCATTTGTTATGGGTAAAATTTGAAGCCCTTCTCCTTCACACTCGCTTTTAACGGCCAAGGGAACGGGGTAGGGGTACAAAAATAGAATTGGGATTGGGGTTATATCTCATTAAGATTATTTTTCTTACCCCATTGGTAAATAATTGGCAAATCACTTCATTTTGAGGCCTTTTTTTTAGAAAACAAGACATAATTTCTTATGCTACTTCATCTGTCTAGTAAGTATCTTGATTTAAGATTTTATTTTAGATATTTGGATTGAAAATAGGTCAAAACTACTAAGTTTTTTTTTTCATTATTATTATAACAGCTCAGGGATGTTCAAGGACAACATGTTTGTGCACTTTCAAAATATTTTAGTATTGTTTTTGAATAAAGGGTTAAAAATGAATGCTTTTCTCTTTTTTAATCTGATTCATCGGAAAAAAAATCGGCAGATTAATCGATTATTAAAATAATCGTTAGTTGCAGCCCTAGCTAAAATCTAAACAAAGCAGTCGAGTGTTTTGACATTCTGCATAAGCATATCTCTGAGCCACAAATGAAAAATCTAACTACTGATATGGATGCATAGTAATTGCATGGAGGAATGTTGTACTGGATTAATTAGGTAAATCTCACTTGTTAAAAGAACTTTACTTCTTAAAAAAGGAGGGAAGATGCGGCGCTTTTCAAGGATTAGCATGAATTAGATGGCAAAGAACAGTGGTGTATTTGATTCCTATAAGCCCGGCTCACAGCGAGATGGTCAACATTGAGGGATTTTAAAAAAATCCAACCGCCAAGTAAAAGAGATAACCAGGGAAAATGAACTAAAGGTGCTTTGTTACGAATGACACCTTCGATACTGTTTTAATGAGCATGATTTATATTTCCAGGAACGAAAAATATCCAGTATCGACGTACATGGGAAAGCGAATCACCTCACAAGGTCACCCATTTTTCTCCTGTCCCATTAGCAAGACATCTTGTTTTTTTATGTGTACTTCATCTTCAGCATACTGTACCCACACTTAAATCTTGTAAATAATACAGAGTGCTGAGCTGTGCAGAACTGGATATCATGCAGTGTCCAGCCTCTAGGAAATCGTGTATCGGTATCAGTGAAACAGGAGCCTGGAAGACAATTTTCTGGAGGATAGAATGGAACAGAAAGTGTTGGAGGTATCACTCCAGATGCCCTTGCTGTAACCCTGCAGCTCTTCTTGCTAACAGGCACTCGGAGCGATCACGGTGTTACTCACAGGTTCAGACTGACTGTGTAAGTTCATGCCACTGATGTTTTAAATGACACCCGAGGTCCTCCAGAAGTGCTTTTCAACTCAGACGAGCTCTTCAAATGATGTGGGTTTTCTTCTTGTTTGCTGAAGCCTGCGATCAGACTTGGAAATCTGAGGAAATTCACTCTGAATCCCCCTTCCAGATCACTTTAAAGAAATAGTCTAGGGCAGCTTAAGATTGAAATCCTAGGATCGTCCCTTGATAATTATAGAGAACTCCTATAAATTTCCCAGAGAAAGTCTTCAAGTGTAATTGAGATTTTGGTGTGTTGTCTTTTGAGGAAACACTGATTCTATGGGGAGTTAGTTTATTTGCTGTGTAAAAATGGGTTTTTGGATTTGTACATCATTTTTTGATTATTATTTAATGGGACAAACAATAAACATTTTTAATATTTAACAATTTAAAAATCTAAATGCGTTGTTAATGTACTCATCTTACCCTGAAGCCATCCGAGATGTACTGTTGGTGATTTCTTTTCTTCAGAATATAAATTTTTTAGTATACATTAATATATTTAGTATATATTAATATTAAATTATTTTATCCGAAAATATGGTCCTTGGTAATTCATTCAATACTAGTAAATGGTTAAGAGTTTGAAATATCAGAAACATAATATTTTTTTTCTCTCTGTTAGATCTACCCTTGAAATGATAATTTATATTAATATTGATATGATTTTGAAGAATGAGTTATATTTATTACATTTATTACTTATTTAATTATTTAAATATGAATAGAGCCAATTTCCTCTCGTATGTCCCTTAGCATCTTAATTAGCTGTAAAATTATTAATAATTCAAATAAATCATAATTTCACGTTTTTATGTTTTGCCTTTTGAGAAAATTCTGATTTATCTGTGGATATTTGCTTTTTAATAAATCATAAATACCCCTATCAATACAGATCATCTTTATGTACAAATAATATTACAATTATATTACTTTGTAATAATTATAATTTGTTTAACCTTGGATACAATTTTATGACTTATTTGTACATTCAGTGTAAAATTCAGTTTAATACACTTAAATGATATACAGTATGTGAACATGCATATAACCTATTTATATATGACAATATATATGTCCGAACACATGCACATACATGCATACATATACATGCATTTATACACACAAAAATGGGTTATGTAGATGTATAAATGTATAATTATATAGTTTAATTGTATTAAATTAATGAAAAAATTAAATGTATTAAAAGTATAATTAAAAACATTTATAAAAAAATAAGTCATTATTATAAAAGACAAATAAAAAAGTAAGTTACAAAGTACATTTAAAAAAAAAAAAAAAAAAAAAAAAAAAAAATATATATATATATATATATATATATATATATATATATATATATATATACAATTCTTAGTACCATAGTTCCCCTGACCCTGTTTTTAACAGTAACATAATTATGAATTTAAATTACTAACTACTTAGTATTTATATAAACTACATTCATTCAAATATGACATGTACAAATGGTAATAAAGGGACTAAGCTGAAAGAAAATGAATGAATGAATGAATGAATAGAGCCAATTTCCTCTCCTTATTTCCCATACCATCTTAATTAGCTGTAACCTTATTAATAATTCAAATAAATCATAATTTCACATTTTTATGTTTTGCCTTTTGAGAAAATTCTGATTTATCTGTGGATATTTGCTTTTTTTGATGACAGTAAATAATTTTACTAGATTTTTATTTACATTCATAAATACATACATTTATACACACATAAATGGGTTATGTAGATGCATAAATGTATCATTATATTGTTTAAAGGTAATAAATTAATAAAACACTTATAAAATATTATAAAAGACAAATAAAAGCGAGCTACACTGTACATTCTAAAAATATACACTACCTGACAAAAGTCTTGTCGCCTATCCAAGTTTTAGAAACAACAAATAATAACTTGACTTTTAGTTGATCATTTGCTTATATCAATCAGTGGCTTATATGAAAGGCAAAGGCCTCTAGATCACGCTTAATTTACCAAAATAAAATATGATCATGCCTTGATTTTTAATTATTTAATTAGGACTGTAAGGTCTGACTTTGCTTATACAAAAGTCTTGTCACTTACATAAATAATGTACAGTATAGAATATAAAGTCATGATGGAGTGGAAAAAGAACTAATATTGTGTATGACTCCCATGATATTGAACAACTGCATTCAAACATCTCTGCAATGACTCAAATAACTTATTAATAAAGTCATCTGGAATGGCATCTGGGAATCGCTGCCCAGTACCAGATGCAGAGGGAGTCTTGCAAGACTCCCAGAGTTCATCAAGATTCTGTGGATTCATCTTCAATGCCTCCCTCTTCATCTTACCAAAGCCATGCTCAATAATGTTCATTTCTGGTGACTGAGCTGGCCACTCCTGGAGCACCTTGACCATCTTTGCTTTCAGGAACTTTGATGTGGAGGTTGAAGTATGAGAAGGAGCGCTATCCTGCTGAAGAATTTGCCCTCTCCTGTGGTTTGTAATGTAATGGGCAGCACAAATGTCTTGATACTTCAGGCTGTTGATGTTGCCATCCACTCTGCAGATCTCTCGCACGCCCCCACACTGAATGTAACCCTAAACCATGATTGTTCCTTCACCAAACTTGACTGATTTCTGTGAGAATCTTGGCTCCATGCGGGTTCCAATAGGTCTTCTGCAGTATTTGTGATGATTGGGATGCAGTTCAGCAGATGATTCATCAGAAAAATCTACCTTCTGCCACTTTTCCAAATGATCAACTAGAAGACAGGTTATTATTTGTTGCTCTTACAACTGGGATTGACGACAAGACTTTTGTCAGGTAGTGTACAGTATATATTTTACTATATAATTTACGATTATTAATACAATTCTTAGTACCATATTTCCCCAGACCCTGTTATTAATAGTAACATAATTATGAATTTAAATGAACATTTAAATGACATAATCTACATTAATTCAAATACATGCACAATATTGACCTGACATAAACAATACCAAACATCACCGGTTACTGAGCATATAAAGAGGGAGAAGATATTCAGTAATAAATCAAAATTTGGTCTGTTTTTCCACACAAAGCTATTGAATGTCTTCTGAAGCCCGGAATACATGGCACACGTCAATGACACTTTTAGTGTCATTTTTAGATCTCGACAGCTCCTAGTCACCATTCACTTTCATTATAAGGAAATGATCAGCACGAGCATATTCCCTAAGATCTCACGTTTGACAGAAGAAAGAAAAATCACACAGGCCTGGAATGACAAGGACATGAAAATGACGACAGGTGAACCATCGCAGTCTGATCCCAAACGCACACGGATCACAAGACAACCGTTATTAATTCCATTCATCACCATCTTCACCTTTATCTCTGCCTGTCCGCTTTCTGCACAGGACGTCTCGTCTTAAATTCAAAGAACAAGCAATGAGCAACACTTCCACCTCGGGTGTAAAATGTTGTGAGATCTATCAAATATAATGAGCAATTCTTATAAAGACTCTCAGGAGATCCAAAAAAAGCCCGTTTTCTCACATTGATAGCTGATAAACCGCGTGAAATGTGACGCTTTAAATCAAAGGAGGAGACAAATCTAATCTGAAACACTCAAATGCCCTCTAGAGCCGTTAACCTTCATTCACAGGAGCCGCCGCTGCCCAGTACCAGTAAATGATTTGATAAGTTAATGCACCATTCGGACATTAAGCTTGTCGGCTCGGTTTTACCTCCATATGATATTAAAGGCTCTAGATCTTTCCCATTACAAAGACCCAAGCGGAGACAGAGAGAGGGAGAGCTGATATTATTGGCCTTGACGCTCCCTTTTGTCGAGTCACATGAAACCATAAGAGCGACATCACACCTGAGGAAAGAAAAGATGCAATAGCAAGCAATTACGGCACTGTCTCAGCCTGCAAATGTGACATGACAGTCCTGTCCTGTAGGCATGAGAACTGGAGGAGAGATTTCCTCCTCAATCTCACACAACATGTGGGCTCGCTCACTAGATCCATCACATGCTGACATGTCTAAAGTCTAATGATAAGGAGGATTCCCACACAGAAAGAGATTTTTCACTCCAACAGCCCACTTATGAAGAGCTAGTGTGAACATATCAACATTTGTGGGAGTTTTTTTTTGTACTCAGTACTGGAATTGGCAAGAAATTATTTATATTTGGTCATTTCACTTACAGTACATTTGGTCTGAATCAGATTATGATGTGAATATGAAAATATTAGGGCTTAGAATAGAATGAAAATCTGGATATTCAGTGGGGGAAATAAGTATTCAACACATCACCATTTTTCTCAGAAAACATACTTCTAAAGGTGCTGTTGACTGTTAATACTTTATATAAAGGCTTTTTTTTTATTGGTAATGGCGGCTTAAAGGTGCCTCTCATATGGAGAATCAAGTCACATGCATTGCTCAGGTGTGAGTAAAAATCTTGATGGTTCTGTGGGTCTCGTCTATCAAATCTGATCTTTATTTTGTTTTTTCTATTGGATTCAAGTCAGGTGATTTGCTGGGCCAATTTACAGCTTGATTTTGTTTCTCTGAAATCATTTTTAAAGGTTCCTTGGCTGTGTTTTGGGTCATTGTCTTGCTGAAATGCCCACTCTTGTAATGTAAATGTTGGACTGAAGCAGTTAATTTTAATTTACAATGAGGAAGGGCAGAGGGTTGCTGAAGAATACTGAGAATTTTCAGCTGCTGTCTATGCTTTCACTGCCTTTCTACACCTCATTTTCTTCATGTGTTCAATACTTTTTTTCTGTGTCATTTCATTTTATTACACTTGTAAGAGTCTAAATTATCATATGCATTTATTTATATGGCAAAACTTGTCTTTTTCACTAAGAAGGTCCATACTGACTCCAAAGGCAGATACTGATTAGATCAGGGCCTGGTGTGTGGACTTTGGGGGTTTTACGATGTGATCACATGTTAATTGGTCAGTTTGTAAGGGCGTACTCACAATATGCTATCCGAACCATGCCATTCCCGGATTGTTTGAGAAGTGTGAGTGCTCTGAAATGGGCTCAGGCACGGTTCAGTTGGCCGACCATGGCCCGGTTGGAAGAGGTGTGCCAGAGCGCTTCACTTGAGGTACACTTGTAGTGTGAGTGTAAAGTGCGCCTGAGCCTGAAACTGAAGACGAGACATGACTTTAAGGCACTGTTTCATATGGATTTATTAATCATTCTTACTGTTCAATGAACGCAAACTGTTGTAGATTATTAAAGACGCAAACCCCTCGCTGCGTGACAGCTGCACCTTTAGCAAACCTCCTAATTCCTGTAGCATGATGACTTTATGACTGTTTATGAGCGTCAAAAGTGGCTGATCTGTTCGGTGATATATTTAACTGCGTGTCACTGCATTCCAAATGACAAAGATGATATAACTAAAGAAATCTCGACTGTGCTAAGCGAGAGCGCTTCTTACTGAACAGCGCATCATCGATGACGTAAGCGAGCTCAGGCACGAATGCAATGTGACTGCGGGCCGTCGGGGGAGACGGGAGGGGGGACAAGCGTGCTTCGGCCCGGTTCAAGGTAACTGTACATAGTGTGAGTACGCCCTAAGTCTCAGTATTTGGTCACATGGTCAAGAAATATACAAAATAGTTGGTAAACTTTGCTCTGGTCTCTTTTCCTGCTCTGCTCCTCTCCAGCTCTGGAGTCTATCTTCTCTGACTCTACTGCTATCAGGCTATCTTCGGGGCCTACTCTCTTTGTCCCTCTCTCTCAGGTAACTTTTAAGCTGGGTACAATTAATATCATGTTTATATAATTTCATGTTTTATCATTTTATACAGTTATTTGTAACTAATTCAGTTGTACCACAGAGAATTATTGTCATTAAATCATTTCATTTTCAAGTATTTGTCATTTACTTATGATTTAACATCAACACTTAATTGCTCCATATTGCAATACAATAATCACATAATAGCAACGCTCTCCCACATTTTTAAGCCATTAAAACTGCCCTTATTTCCGTTTTTGGAATAAGATTGCAGAAGGATGTTTTGACTAGAAATGTACAGTTTTTCACCATCATACTGATGAACTTTTTAGTCATTTGGCAGAGCTACAGTTCCAACCACTTTAGTTAAAAACCCATTCTTACACACTACAAACTTAATTTGTAAACGAATTATGTATGTTTTCTTTGCATATATGTTTTTCTTTGGTTGTTATCAACATCTGGTGAAAATTTTGATTCAACACAACATCTAAAAATATGTAAAAAAAAAAAAAAAAAAAAAAAAAAAAAGGTGACGTGTACAATACTTATTTCCCCCACTGTAGATATGCATAGATGAATAATACGTGTTCAGAACATAAAAATGATGCAGAGAGTCTCAAACACTATTGTTACATGTCACTCTATTGAGTGTAAATCCTGTTGGACAATTGGAACAAAACAGACTCCTACATGATCTACACGGGATCATTAATATGCATGTCCCAGATTGCATTGGCCAAAATGTTTCTACTGAGTAGGGCTGGGCCAATAAACGATATTATATTGAATCGCGATAACATTTATGTCAATAACAATGATAAGCTCTGGACTTTTTTACTCTATATTGATTTAAGAGCCAATCACACAGCAGAAATGTGCAACAATGGCAATCTAAAGGTGTGTTGATATTAGAGATCTACCAAATTTTCGGCCACCAAAAATGTATTGCAAAAAAAAATATGTTATGCCATTTAATGCAGCCTCTAATATTTGTGGCTTCAGTCCTTGTTGGGATACTCTTATACATCTGGAAGCATTAACAACATATATCAAAACATATATCATTATAATTCACTATGGAAAATAATGACCGAGATTGCATTATTGCCATCTCGCCCAGCCCTACTACTGAGATATTTTTTTCCTTCATTTTAAGTTTATCTAAGCTTATATTAAACATAATATGTACTGTATGTGAGACTCTTATTTTGAAAACTGGAAGGGAAGGGATACTAAAAAGGTAAAACGCAAAATGCAGGATATACAGATTACACATTTACTCAGCACTGCCTCAAAGTTCTGTTTAAATGTGTTTTTGTTAGTTTAATAGTGAAATTTGCAGTGCCCTACTAGTGAGATATTTTTCCTTCATTTTAAGTTTATCTAAGCTTGTATTAAACATGATATGTACTGTATGTGGGACTCTTCTTTTGAAAACCGGAGGGGAAAAGATACTACAAAAGTAATACACAAAATGCAGGATATACAGATTACACATTAATTCAGCACTGCCCCAAAGTTCTATTTAAATGTATCTTTGTTAGTTTAACGTTTTGTGAAATTTGCAGCATATGTCTGTAATAAGACAAGAAATACATGTAATCACCCTTTACAAGTGCTTTAGCCAGTATTTAGTCACATGAGCAATGATATTCTCATTTAGTGATTTGAAACATATCTTAAAGTTGCACTAATAATATTTAAGATTTATTGAAAACTGTTCTTTTTCTGAATTTTCAATAAACAGAAAGTTGTAATAGCATTTATTTCTAGCAAAAATATCCTTTACCATGATGTAGATCACATGCTCAGTTGTCTCTTTAGGTTTTCTTGATGTCAACAAAAATACAGTTACGGAAAGTTTAATAGCAGCAGATGCTTCCATTAGCTAAAATTTAATAATTAAACAATATTAATAATCAACATAACCCCCTACTGTAAGTCAAACCACTGGTCATCATCATCATCATCAACAACTTTCAGTTCATTTTGTGTATCTGGAGTTAAATCAGACTGGCTCAATTAAAGCACCACCTCCAGTGTTTGGGGAAACTGGGTCAATTTGAGGAACTGTCTCTACAAGATTGGAACTGTCGCCAGTTCTCCAGCGTCTAAATATCAATTAATTTATCCATCGGCAGCCAGAAACCTGCTGAGCTGAATGCTAATGCTGGTCGCAGAGGGAAGACACAAAGCAGGAGGATCACAGCCATTTGCATTCACTCATTGACTGCACAGGTGTGTGTCTGGCTGCCGAATCTGAAGCCAGAGATTCTCCTTGGAGATTTAAAGTAGAGCATCTCTTATTCAGGAGCCGTTCTTTAATCGGGTCCCTGCACCTGCGGCTTCGGCAAGTCATCAGGCACAAACTCTGGAAACTACCATAACTTACACAACTAATTTTAAATAAATCTTTACCGGCAGACTTACACCTGGGGACCAGAATTACAGTAAAATGACTGTCAGTAAAATGAAAATTTCTAGCAGCCACTGAGATAATGCGAACCTACTGGATCAAAAGTTTTTAACACTAATCTTAATTTTATTGATGGAATTTCTGCTGAAAATGTTTGATAATAATGAATCTTGATGAACAACTTAGATTAACAGCATTTCCAGCCTGATCTCAGGAGGAAACGTAACTATTTTACGTTTTGTCAGTTTAGTGGCTAATTCTGAGTTCTGTTGTACAAAAAAGTGTTTTTTTTAAAGGAGGTGTGGCACCAGTGGCGGCTGGTCAATAGAGGGCGCTGGGGCACCGCCCTCCCTTCAAGTTAGACCCCTTTAATATGTTAATGTTTATTATCACAAATATTAACAAAATAAATTGATTTAAATATAACAATACTAACATTTATTGTAGTCATACTAACATTTATTGAAAAAAAATGTATGAACAATATTTTTTCATATGTGTGCGGGGCGCCGGACTAATGGGTGTCTATGTAGGTACACGAACATTTTCAATGCACGTGATATGACGATAAGCTCTAATTGGCCGGTTTTAAATTGTCTTTGGGGCGCATCGCTTTGCGCCCCGAACACTCCCATTTTTGTTGTTAGAACGAATCATATTTGTTTTTATATGATTGGCCTTATGTGATTGGACCATTCTCACCAAAGAGCTTAGAATGCATTTTCTCGAGATGAAGGAAAATTCCGTTGTATCTTTGCAAAGATATCCGTTCACAAGGCGTTTGGATGAAGAAAAAAAGGACGAAGGAGCTTGGACCAGATCGACCTTCCTTGCAAATTCACCAGTAGTCAAGTGATCGCGAGCGCGCAAATATTCGGGGCTTTTCCAGCACTTGTTATGACAAACGGAGTTTGCCAAGTTGTGATGTACAGTAAGTCATCTTTTTAACTATTTCCGTGTTTGCTGTTTCAAACAGCATGACGCAAGAGAGGCTGAATGCATTGGCCATGCTGTCAATAGAGAAGAGACGAGACTGGTGACTGAGATGACTGACGTTAACTAAAGGTTATTGAGAAATTTTCAAGCCAGAAAAAAAGGAGAGCAAAATTTATTTTCAAGTAGTGCTACTGGCCAGTGATTAGGCAACATTTGTTTGTGTGTGTGTGTGTGTGTGTGTGTGTGTGTGTGTGTGTGTGTGTGTGTGTGTGTGTGTGTGTGTGTGTGTGTGTTTACTGATTATCTTGATTACTTCATTACTGATGATAAGCCCAAATTGAACTAAATTGAACTGATTTTGTGATGCATTTATTGTATGCTTCAGTCATATTTTAGTTTTTTGATGCATCACCTGAAAAATGGCTTTTACACTCTTACTTTACCAACAGTTTTTTTTTCTGGTGTTTGCGCCCTCCCCACATTTTTTAACACCAGCCGCCACTGTGTGGCACTAAACCCCATCCCTAAACCCGAACGCCATTGGGGGATAAGTAAATTGTACTAATTTGTACCAATGAGATTTGCCACTACATTAAAACTTTACGAATTGCTGTGAGAAAGCATTGGCATTTCTTTATTTAGTTATTTCAGTTATATATTAAGTGTAATAATGAATAGTTTTTAATTAAAACACACCTTTGGAAAATTATAAGAATGTAAACCAAAAAATAGCATTAGAAAATACCGTTAGGTCCATAAATATCGGAACATCGACACAATCCAAAACAGTTTTGGCTCTATTCACCAACACAATGGATTTGAAATGAAACAAACAAGATGTGCTTTAACTGCAAACTGTCAGCTTTAATTTTCAGGCAATATCTTCAGCTCATATTCAGTCAAATGCTTCAGAACTCATTGGATGGGGTTTCACAGTGCAGATGGAAAATGACCCAAAGCATACTGCAAAAGCAACCAAAGAGTTTTTGAAGAGAAAGAAGTGGAATGTTATGCAAAGGCCAAGTCAATCCCCTGACCTGTATCTGATTGAGCATGCATTTCACTTGCTGAAGACAAAACTGATGGAAAAATGCCCCAAGATTAAGCAGGAACTGAAGACAGTCGTAGTAGAAGTCTGGCAGAGCATCACCAGGAATGAAACCCAGCATCTGGTGATGCCTATGCGTTCCAGACTTCAGGCTGTAATTGACTGCAAAGGATTTCCAACCAATTATTAAAAAATGAAAGTTTGATTTATGATTATTATTCTGTCCCATTACTTTTGGACCCTTAACAAGTGGGAGGCACATACGCAAACTGTTATAATTCCTACAACGTTCACCTGATTTGAATGTAAATACCCTAAAATTAAAGTTGACAGTCTTCAGTAAATCACATCTTGAAAGAAAAATAATAAAAGAATAAAGAAAAATATCAATAAAAATGATATAAAACTCAGATATACCTGACATCTACCTCATAAAAAGGCAATCAAGTACAAGTAGATTCATTTATGGGGCCCATTTATACAACCTCCCACTGCCCCCGTCTCCTCCATTTGATCATGGCCAGACGAACTGAGGGCAGCGGGAGGCAAAAAGGTGCTTATTATCCTCCTGCCTAATTATGTCTTGTTCTTTGGCTGAGCTGAAAAAAAAAGCAAATGCTGTTGGGGTTTGAGTTTTAGACCACTTTAAGCGATCACTGTAATTCTGAGGTCAACAATGCACTCTGTGCAAACACAGGCCTGTTGACAGAGCTGCCGAAATTATACCTCACAACATCCATCGACTCCAGATTTTCACATGAATTTGTTTGATATTATTCATATGATAGATATTAGGGTCAGGGATGACCCTTTAAATGGTACCTTGCCAAAATACAGATATATTCATAACTTACAGTACTACTACTGTCAAGCATATTGTTGAGAATGTGTCTGTGGCATTCTAGTTAAAAATACCTCGCAGATTATTTATTATACCATGCACTGTATGCGTTTCTTTAAATCCAAATAAGCTCCTGCCGCTGCTTCCTTTTCAGAAGACAGTGGAGCCTTTACAGCTAGTGCCTCTGTTACTCTGCAAAAACAAACTAAACATATGCACACATTTTAAAGCCTTGTCAGTTTAGACTCCTGATATAAAGGGTTATGGAAAGTGAAAACCGTGTCAGACAAGTCATCAAGTAAGTATTGATCTAAATTCTCTTTCACTCCAACTGTCAAGTATGAGTTATGTCGCATAATGTTGCTTATGTCAGTGAGTGTAAACAATTGTATGTGTATGTGTAACTATAACATTATTTTCCTTTAACCTTCATTTTTTGGGCTGTGTTTTTTACATGACTTTTTTCTGCAATCCGCTTAATTGGTTGCATTAACATTTTCAGTCATTAAAATGCTTCTCTAAGTAACTGATCTCATGAAACAAAGAGAATTGATAATTTTGCAATTATATTTCGATTTTCCAGGACCTAGACTGCAGCTGTTACATACGGTTCTGACAACGGAGTGGGGATCCTAATGCAGCGTCTTTATTCAGCAGAGGATGGTCAGACAGGCAAGGGTCAAACACAGGTGCAAATAGTATCATACAGGGAAGTCCAAAAGAGTAGTTGGGTCAAAGGCAAAAATCGGTCTGGGCGGCTAACAGCATAAACAATAAACAAAGCGAGGATCAAGAAACATTGCACAGAAAAAAAACAAGACAAGGTAAACGCTTCGTGTGTGCAGGTATGGTGTATAAATAGTCAAGGATATCAGTCCATGATGGGTTACCAGCTGTGTGTGTTTGAAACGAGGAACCAGTGTGCATGAGGTGCATGCTGAGAGTTATAGTTCGTTAATCATGGTAGAATTGTAGTTCTCCAGCGATCTGTAGCCACTAGATCACTGGTGATCGTAACAGCAGCTCCATAGGAGAAATGGTTGTGCCCAACTGAGCCTAGTTTCTCTCAGGGTTACTTTTACTTCACTTTCATTAATCGGTGAAGTTTGTTCTTCATCACTGTCGCCACTGACTTGCTTGGTTTAGGACTTGTGGAGCTGTGCATCGATGGATTTGCTCTTGGATTTTCAGCAGTTAAAATTAAAATCACACTGAACTGAACTAAACTATGTTTAAAGGTATTTTATTCAAGGCTTTAGAGCAGGGGTGCTCAACCCTGTTCCTGGCGATCGACCTTCCAGCTGATTTCAGCTCCAACCCTGAGCAAACACACCTGAACCAATTATTTAGAACGTGAGGAGCACTTGATAACTACAGGCAGGTGTGTTTGATATGGGCTGCAACTGAAAACTGCAGGAAGGTCGATCGCCAGGAATAGGGTTGAGCACCCCTGCTTTAGAGAATACAGAAAACAACTTCACTTTGCTTACTTGTCAAATGCAGTTGGTTTAGAGCCAGTCTAGTACCTGTTGGTAAATACAGCTGTCAATCCATGTCACAGACCAACTGAGTGAAAACAACCTGTCAAAACTAAACTCACAATTTGTCATTGGTCAGTCACTCCATCCATTTTATAAACATCTTTTTTTTACCCGTTTGACTGGACGAAGCACAAGCATCGAATCCCATACGACATCTGCCATTGTCTGTGACAATATTCTGTCACTCTCCAGTCAAAACATATCAGTCACGGTAATGAGAAAATGTTGATATGAACACAACACCAGCTAGAATCGCAAAGCTATGGATCTTAGCTATGGATCATACAGTTCTCTGAACCTTTGAGCCACAGGGTGTATTAAAGCTTTGTTTTTCTGACATGTGGAAAAGTGAAAACAGTAGGAGGACGTGAGGTATGTGGTTAATACAGTACTTGACAGCAAACTGGAATGCTATTTAAAATGTGAAAATGTAATTTAACAAGCGCAGCATGGCTGCACAAGCAAAGACACAGCAATGAACTTGATGCAATACAAAGCTCTCTGAGTTTCTGTCAACTGTACTTAAATGCTGATAAAGAGAAGGAATGACTTGCTTTACTGTCCTCACCTCACACACCACCTTTACCTTTCATTTTAAGGGCTTCAATATTCTCACAACAAAGCTCTTTTTTGTTCTTTGCACAGCCTGAAAAGAAGTTTGAAAAACCTTTTCAGAAGCACATTGTTTGAGAACATCCTGATGTTCAGTTCATCCTCGGTCCAGAGGTAGTATAAAAGATGGACAAAACTTTTCTGAAAGTTCATTTTGGAAAACCATTTCATACCGTATGTTTAATTTACGGGCGACGCAGTGGCGCAGTAGCTGCGCAGTGGCGCAGTAGCTGGTTCGAACCTCGGCTGGGTCAGTTGGCGTTTCTGTGTGGAGTTTGCATGTTCTCCCTGTGTTCGCATGGGTTTTCTCCAGGTCCCCCGGTTTCCCCCACAAGTCCAAAGACATGCGGTACAGGTGAATTGGGTAGGCTAAATTGTCCATAGTGTATGAGTGTGAATGAGTGTGTATGGATGTTTCCCAGAGATGGGTTGCAGCCTGAAGGGCATCCGCTGCGTAAAACATGTGCTGGATAAGTTGGCGGTTCATTCCGCTGTGGCGACCCCGGATTAATAAAGGGACTAAGCTGAAAAGAAAATGAATGAAAGAATGAATGTTTAATTTATGAATTGCGTTTTGTGTATTTACAGTATAAATTGTGTTTTGAAATTATGAATCATATTTGCTTATTTATGAATTGTATTTTGCATTTACGAATTGGATTTTGCTTATTTATGAATTGTTTTGGATTTACGAATTAGGCTTTGCGCATTTACAAACTGTGTTTTGAATTTAAGAATTGGATTTTGCGTATTTATGAATTGTGTTTTGAATTTACAAATAGTGTTTTGTGTATTTATAAATTGTGTTTTGAAACTACGAATTATATTTGCTTATTTATGAATTGTATTTTGCATTCACGAATTGGAGTTTGCCTATTTATGAATTGTGTTTTGAATTTACGAATTGAATTTTGCATATTTATGAATTGTGTTTTGCTCATTTATGAATTGTGTTTTGAATTTACGAATTGGATTTTGCTCATTTATGAATTGTGTTTTGCTTATTTACCAATTTTGTTTTGCTTATTTATGAATTGTTTTGAATTTATGAATTGGATTTTGCTTATTTATGAATTGTGTTTTGCTTATTTATGAATTTTTATTTGATTTCACGAATTGGATTTTGTGTATTTACAAATTGGATTTTGTGTATTTATGAATTGTGTTTTGAATTTAGGTTATACAATTTAGCATATTACCTTACAATATAAATTGATATTCTTACAATTAACAATTCTTCTTAAAATTTGAAAGCATGGAAATATTAAAAATATTCAGAATTGTGAAGTATAAACTCAGAATTATGAGATGCAAATTAAGAATTAAAAAAGAAACAACATTGTAAAAAATGCACGGTTCCACACAATTCCTTCATGTTGTCCCAACACAAATGGATTAAGTAATCGTTTTTACAAATTTAAGTGGACTGAACATTAATTTTCCTTAGGCTTCTCTATTCTCTATTTCAGAGGTCGCCACAGCGGAATGAATCGGCAACTACATCGGCATGTTTTACGCAGCGGATGCCCTTCCAGCTACAAAACACCAGTACTGGGAAACACCCATACACTCTCACATTCACACACACACTCATACACTATTTCATCTATATCACATGTCTTAGGACTGTGGGGGAAACCGGAGCACCCGGAGGAAACCCACACCAACACGAGAAGGACATGCAAACTCCACATAGAAATGCCAACTAGTCCAGCCGGGGCTCAAACCAGCTGCTAACCACTGAGCCACCATGCTGCCCGGACTGAACATAAAACAATTAAGTTGTTTAAAAAAAAAAACACCTCAAGAATTGCGTTGATTCAGCTCATTTTAAAGAGCCCCTATTATGGGTTTTTGAGAATGACCTTCCATGTAGTGTGTAACACAGCTCTAAGTGAAGTGAAATATCCAGCTAAAGCTTAAATCTGACAGTGGACAGTTTTTAAAACTATTGATTCATCTATAAAAGAGTCGACTCATAGTGGTTTAAATGAATCGTCAAACCTGCGGCCCCGCCCACTAACACAGCAGCAAAGACAAACAGATCCTGAAGTCATGAGTCATGAAGACGCCGTGCTTACCTGGATATTATTGGAAGTGTGAGGGAAAAGAGTGGTTCAGAAATCTGCATGCTTACAATGGGCGATCTATCAGTACACAGCTCATGGATTAGTTTCTTCCTCCATTTTGTAATGGACAGACAATATATAAATAAGGACAGTTTATTAGGCACAAAGTCAAACAAAGGCAGGCTGCTGCACGCTGGGCTTCGGGCTGGTGCGCAGCACTGGAAAGGCTTACGAAGGCTCAAGGTGAGCACGATGGGAGCCTGCAGAGAAAGCTTGTCAGAGGACAGAGGAGGAGCGCTGGTGATCGCTACAAACCCCGGCTGGGGATGTGATCGTTGGGCAAAGCAGAGTACAGGTAAGCCCTGAGAACATATAACACTTCACGCAAGAGGTGCCACAGCAATGACTGCAAATAGAAATGATTTACATGTTTTATTACTTGTAACCGCTTGTACTGTATCAGGTTAACTCTTTATATTCTTATATCGTGTCTAATGCCACGTTGAAAACGCGACGCGTGCTGGTTTGTTTAAGGATTTAAATGCGTTTGTGAGCTCGTAATCTACTGCCGTTTGTCGTTGCAATGGCCACCGTTAGCTGATCCTACAAACGTGCAGCAGTCAAGGTTCAGAATAGTTCAGCTTTTGCTGCTGTGTGGATTAATACTGAATGTGTGTCATACTCAAGAATAGAGCAATATGCTGGTGTTTAATTGCACTGCTTTCGGGGGTGAGGTGTCTGAATAATACTGTTGAGAACCGGGTACTGTTTACTGTGGTGTTAGTAAGTTTACTATGAAGCGTGTTTCGGGGTCCTCTGCGATCGGATCCTATATCAATGTTGGCGACCTGGGGGCTTGATAAACCGCGCTGGGCATTTAACTGTCTCACGCTGAACCCTGTCGACCAATCGCAACAGGCTGTCATCGGTCCAATCAGCGCAAATTAGCTTCGCGCTAAGGAGGGGTTAGGGAACAAATGAATCTCTGAACGATTCATATGGGAGTCGCTGGGATAATTAGGTAAAAATAAATTCATATTATAAGACCATGAAAGTGTTTTTCGACCTTGCATGCATATCAGTATGTTGTTGGAGACCCATAAAACTGAAATATGACCTTTTTTAATGTGTAATAGGGGGTCGTTAAATAAATAGTTTGAACAAGCAGCAAAAAAAGATTATTAAGTGAAAGTCAGAATTGCAAAATGCAAACAGAATTTGCACTTTTTTGAGAGAATTTAGACAGTGACAGAATTGTGATATATACTGTATATAAAAAATCTGATCTGCAATATACTGTATAAACTCAAAATTGTGAGATTTAAACTCGAAACTGCGAGAATGTCTGAATTACAAGATGTAAACTCAGAATTCTGGCTTGTTTTAACCTTACAGTTTTTTTAAACTAAGAATTGACTTAATATTGGGAGAAAAAAATCTGAAGATACAGTATAAACTCAGAATAAATAATCTTAGAATTGCAAGATTCTGTCACATAAATTCTCATAGAAATCACAGAAATAATAACCTTTAACTTAAGACTTAAGATAGTTCCTTACAATTAAAGTCAGAATTGAGACACTTATAAAGCCAGAATTGTGACTACTTTTTTTTCAGACTCAGAGCTGTGAAATAAAAAGTAAATTACCCTTTTTAATCCTCTTTCTCTTCGATTGCTTGAAGTATTTCAGGGCCTTAACAGTGCGATAAAGAGAACAATCCATCACTATAACAAACAGCTGTTTGTAGAAACATGTACATCATCTGATTAAATCAGTGATGGTATTGTGTAGAACACTCCATCTTCCAAGTGGTACAATGTGTGCAGTTCAACTGGTGAGATTATTAAAGCCATTTTTTGAGTCCGCACTATCTTTAAACAGGGGAAAAAAGAACAGCATTCTTGTCATGTCATGGAAAAGTCGATAAGTTGTAATGAATGTCTGACTTTGCTTCAGCGATAACAACACACAATACAATAGAGAATGCAGACTGGAGCGGTAGCTCAGCTTGAGTACCTGTACCTCGCTGTTTTCTGCTATTGATCTTACACTGTTGCGCTTTACTCAGCTTGCTAACTTCTGAGCTGGGAGAAATCAGACAATTTTTGGTGAACAGGCACCGCAAAACAGGTCGATTAGTAACTATAATCATAAAACACCAGGGGTTTGTAGAGGATAGTGACAAAAAATGTAATATATGAATGCAGTGCAGTGCTTTCAAAACAGCAAGATGTAAAATAACAAACCAGAGACAGGTAAACTAATCAGAAGTTAAACTTATTTATATATCATATGACGTACCAAAAAAAAAAAAAAAGATGATTAAAAAAAAAGAAGATTAATTGCATCCAAAATAAAAGTTTGTTTTGACATAGGATGTGTGTGTATTTTATATTTTTATTATGTATATGTAATACAAACACATTCATAAAAACAAAATTATACAAAACTTTTTTTTTGCACACATATTTAAATGTATATATACTGTAATTTGAATCATATACATATACATAACAGTGGTCCCCAACCAGTACTGGTCCGTGGATCAATTAGTACCGAGCCGCACAAGAAATCATTAATTAGTTCTGTTTTAACTATTATCTGAGTTTGAATGATTATTTCTTTTGAAAAATCTTTTTATTTTCGGTCACTTGAGCGCCAAAATTTCTTTAGTAAAGCTCTCTGTAACTCCCACTGGTCGCCCACTAAACCTAAGCAGGTCTGCACCCAGTCAGTACCTGAATGGGGGGGGGGGGGGTAGTGTTAGTAAGCTAGGTTAGTGTTAGTAAGACCAGCAGTTTAACCTGCAGTCCTAATGTCCCAGTATATTGATGGGGACTCTATAATGCTCAGGGAGCACCGTCTTTCAGGTGAGACGATAATCGAGGTCTCTGTGGTCATTGAAAAAAATCCCAGGATGTCCTTCGAAAAAGAGTAGGGGTTTAACCCGGCATCCTGGCCAAATTTGCCTCTGTCCATCATGGTCTCCTAACCATCCCCTTATCATAATTGGTTTCATCACTGTGTCTCATTACCACCAATCAGCTGGTGTGTGGTGTGCAGTCTGGCGCAATATGGCTGCCGTCAGGTCATCCAGGTGGATGCTGCACACTGCTGGTTGATGAGGAGATTCCCGTAAAAATGTGTAAAGAGCTTTGAGTGTCCAGAAAAGTGCTATTAAAATTTAACCAACAAGCTATCAAAATTAGAAAGAAACAGACGTCTTTGGAAAGTGTCTTTGCGAAGGGGAAAAGGCCCATAAATGGGAAAGGGAAAAACCCACAAACTGCCAAGGAATGGATCCGCAACCCATTTGTCAACAAATCAGGTGAATCCAATATGTACTGTATGTTTGTGCAAGAAGAAGATCAACTGCTGGAAATGACGGCGGCAGTTTACATATCGCGTCTTTTACGTGCAAAAGTTAGTTACTTCCAAAAGAGACGCACAGCTTGTGCGCGCATATTGCGAGCGATGCATGCCTTCCAGGTACCCCAAGTTAAAAACATCTTTAGAATCCTGCAAGTGCATCTTAAGTTACATGACAAGAACTGAACAGCTTCACATTTTGTATGGAATATACACATTTGGGTAGCACAGCAGTGCTTTCCATAATAAAACTTTTATAGTTTCTCCATAATAAAACTTGTATCAGAGTTGCAGCAATGTTTTGTCAGCTGGTCATCCTCTGAGAAAATGGTTGATGGTCGTCTAGCAATCTACATACACCCACCCCCCGGGCCGCAGTAAAATTGTCAAGCGCTGACCGGTCCGCGGTGACAAAACATTTTCTCAAATAGATGTATGCATGTATTTATATAAACACAATAAATATACACTGTACACACACACACAAATTTTCGACAAAACAAACTATGTGATAAATTGCGATTAATCTTTGCCCAGCACTAATTTACATCTTTCTATTTTTATATTTACAAATGTGACCCATATGCAGAGAAGCTCTTGATACAATTTCATGACACACCACAAATGTTAGGGTTAAAGCCTGTTTCACACCGCAAGCGCGAACAGAGCGTAAGCAGTGTGTGTTTTTTTCAGGGTCCATGTTAAGAGATTAGAGCTTTTATACTGCACGCAGAAGCAGAGCGTCAGCGTGTGGCGTGACTGTCGCTGAAGCAGAAGTTTCGGCGCTGGGTCTATTTTTGATGCGCTGCTCACGCTCAATTAAAGTGACAGTGCATTGATAATGACCAAAAACACATTGACAGGAAAAAGTAGCAATATTACCTAATAAATGCATCAATAATATCCACTGATTTTTATATTTTCAATCAAATGAACTTAAACAATTAAAAACAGCAACAAATATTTAGTTGGGCCCGAACTACAAAACCATTTTAGTATCAGTTTTGCTTAAGTTGCACACTAGTTTGATCATGTATAAATATCATTATAACTATATTGTATTATAACTATAGGCCTACATCATCCTGACAATCAAAAACGAAATGACATGATATCAGAGGCGATTGTCTTCTGACCGAGTGCACCTCAAAAGACAAGAATGACACTCCTCAGAGTTTGAGAAGCATACAGTTCTTCAGGATCTATATAATTTGTAAAATAAAGAGTTGCAGGTTAAGGAAACAGCATAGGAGGAACTTGCCGCGGGCCTTGGTGCAGATGAAAATTTAAAAAAAAAAGTATTTATAGATAGATAGCGCACTGCTTCTGCTCTCCATACACGCTGTGCACGTGCTGCTTGCGGTGTGAAACAGGCATAACTGTGTATTGCAGAATTTGTATTTAACCTGTTAGCCAGCACTCACTTTTTGTACCTACAGTACGTAACAGTCCTTGACCCCAGTGAGCTACAAACAAAAATGAGGTATCATTGGAAAGAAGACACTTTGAGCTTTACTATGCACATAATTACTATTAACTGAAGATTTGAATTATACATTTCACATTATATTTCGTATATTTTATATTAAGGTAAAAAAATGCTAAAATGTCATTTATAAATATGTGCATTTAATTTTCAATTATATATATTTGACCCTAGACTGCAAAGCCGAAATCGTGATATACAATAAATAAGCTTTCCATTGATGGTTTGTTAGGGCAAGAAAATATTTGTCCAAAATACAATGATTTGAAAATCTGGAAAAACTAAAATCTGCAATTTTGACCCAAGCAATGTATTTTTTGCTGTATGCCTAAGGTTTTGTGATCCAGGCTCTGTCTGTCTGTCTGTCTGTCTGTCTCACTCACTCACTCACATGAACATTTTTCATCATTTCTGCCCTTTCGGTTTCAACTCATGAACCCATTTTTATATTCTATATTTTTAACAAACCTGATTGCATTATATTTCTTGTTAGTTGTGGAGTTCTGACAATACAAACCCCCCACCTCAGGCAGATCAAATAAATAGATATAGAGGTCTGTATGATTCTTGACACATTGTGTGAGTGTGTGCGTCTGCTTCATTCTTATCTTACAGTGTTTTCCTGCGCTGCCAGAAGAAGCTCTTCATAATAAAGAAGTTGATCTACTTCAAAGCAGTCGCTGGGTTTCTCCACCAGCTCCATCAGAGTCCGTCTAATGCTCTCCTCGCTCTCCTGCTTCTGTCTGGCCTGCTTCAGATAATCATAGACCTTCAGGAACACCTCCTCACCCAGCCTCCGACACACAGACCTGTAATAAAACATCAGAATTTAAATTTACATAAAAAGTGAACATAATCCACAGTACATAAATAATTGTGTCTCACTAGTATACACTTGAATTGCAAGAGACTCAATGTGGTTCAATGCTCCAATATAATGAAATCAAGTTCTTTTTCACTATTTGATTGAAAAAGGGAGAATTACATTCGCAGATGCTGATAAGCAGTGCTGTTCACAATGACAAGAACAACATTTAGTTTAAAAACTGCATGAACCAGAAGTTTATTCTAATATGATGATGCATTTCCAACTGAAAGGGAACATTAAGCAGAAGGCGATGCTTTAGTTATGTGCTCCTTCTCTCATCTTTCACTTGCAGCAAACTAAAAGTTGAAGGCGCGTGGCTAAGCATATTCTGCCCAAGCCATCAAACAGATAAGGACTGCCATTCTACAATGGAAGCAATTGGTCAGATTTTGATTAAATTTTTTTGTGTGGATTATATTGCTAATATGAATTGTTCACTTTAAGGCCCCGTTTACACTAATGCGTTTTCGTTTTAAAACGCATAAGTTTTGCTACGGTTACGCCATCCATCGACACTACGCCGGAGTTTTCGAGCCCCAAAAACAGAGCATTTTGAAAACGCTGGAGAGGTCGTTTTCATTCTAAAACGCTGCTGCTCCGTCTCAGTGTGGATGGGGGAAAAAGGAGACATATGTAAACGGAGGCGTGGCTGCTGAGATTTGCTACCTGATTGGGGCTTTTGGGTCATTGCTAGGCCCACACGGAATCTGCGCGCGCAGAATTCCGCAGATTTTCTGCAGATTTTCCACAGATTTCTGCAGATTTTTAGCCCATCATTAATTCTGTTTATTTACTTAAAGTTAACTATTTACAGTTAATCTAAATGGATTAGCATTTTAAACATTAAATACAAGTTAAAAAGATATTATTTTTTGGTCCCACTTTATATTAAGTGTCGCTTATACCTGTGAACTTACATGGTAATTAGATGTGTAAGTAGTATGTAACTACAGTGTATGGACACACGTTTACATAGTATTTACTTTTGTATTACTGGTGTAACTACGCTCATGTAACAACCCACTGAATAGTATGTGTAAGTACAAATGTGTAACAGGACATTGGTAACAACAGTAGGAAAGTACACATCTGTAACAAGAATTATGTAAGTGCATTGTGTAACAACAATATGTACTTGCAGATGTTTTCCCACTTCCACACCTGTTTGCAGATCATGCACTTGTGAACACTGTATGGCAGAACTAATGCTGCATTAGAAGGTTTCACCTTGTGATACCAGTGTACTTACATGGTAACTCCACAGGAACTGTCCACTTAATATAAAGTGTAAAATGGTCACAAATTACTGTGTAACTTGTAGAAATATTTTCTATGCAACACTTTAATAACTGTAGTTACATGGTAACTCCACCGGAACAGTCCACAATATAAAGTTTAAAATAAAATTCATTTTTGTTTCGGCCTAGTCCCTTTATTAATCTGGGGTCGCCACAGCGGAATGAACCGCCAACTTATCCAGCATATGTTTTACACAGTGAATGCCCTTCCAGCTGCAACCCATCTAAGCCGAAAAGAAAATGAATGAATGTATGAACAGTAATTTGTGACCATTTTACACTTTATATTGAGTGGATCCTGTGGATTTACCATGCAAGTACACTTGTATCACAAGGTGAAACCTTCTAATGCAGCCATACAGTGTTCACAAGTACATGATCTGCAAACAGGTGTGGAAGTGGGAAAACATCTGCAAGTACATATTGTTGTTACACAATGCACTTACATAATTCTTGTTACAGATGTGTACTTTCCTACTGTTGTTACCAATGTCCTGTTACACATTTGTACTTACACATACTATTCAGTGGGTTGTTACATGAGTGTAGTTACACCAGTATACACAAGTAAATACTCTGTACCAGTGTGTACATACACTGTAGTTACATACTACTTACACATCTAATTACCATGTAAGTTCACAGGTATAAGCGACACTTAATATAAAGTGGGACCTATTTTTTTATTAACATATTAAGGTTTTAGTTATGACACTCCCAAAATAATTCCGCAGAAATCCGCAGATTTTTACCAAAATTCTCTGCAGAAATAGCAACAAACGTCCGCAGATTCCGTCTGCCCTAGTCATTGCGTATCCTTCCCTTATTCGTCAAGCCCCTTTCACATGACTATAATGCTACCGGAAGACAGCAGACCAGCCTTCACTGTAAACAACAACAAGGACACAGAAATGGGAGCGTTGTTTGCACTTTTGTCTGTTTTAGGCGCCATTGTGCAGTTAAACTCTGCCTTTTTTACTACAGCAGCTGCATATATTCGCAAGAGGCAAGCTATTGCTCGAGCACTCGCTAATCACTCGCGTTCATCGTTCAACCAGCGTTTGTTGACTAACAATAACCAAATGCCGAGCGAGACACATGTTTCCTGTTTATACTTGAACGCACATGCCCAGAGTGCGCGAATGGTCACGTTATATACGTTTTTGGTGGAGTAGTGTGGACGGAGATATGTTTAGAAACACTAGATGAAACTCTAGTATTTTTTGATCTAAAACGCCGTTTCAAAACGAAAACACATTAGTGTAAATGGGGCTTAAGACTAACAATGCACACTAGCAAATTGAAACATTATGCAAATTTAAAAGGGGACTACTTTTACAACATGTAAAATAAGTCTTTGATGTTCTAGCATGTGAATGTGAAGTTTCCGCTAAAAATAACCCACAAATAAGTTGTTAATACCTTTTTGAAACTGCACCTTTTAGGCTTTAATCCAAACTGTCGTTTTGGTGACTGATGCTTTAAATTCAAATCAGATTGTGCTCCCAGCCCTATTTTCAAAAGCATGTGGAGCTATATACGCTTATGTGTCACCATAGCGGCAGATTCAAAACTCTAACTCTAGCAGCGGATGGCTGCTTCTCACTCAAGGCTGTTTATTATAATGAGGGAGAGGTCCTCAATAATGAGTGAGACTTTCCTCCAATGATGACATGTACAACGGGAGAATGTCAATCAAAGAGTTTCTGCAGAAAGTTTTTATGAAGTGTGATTATAAAAAATAGAATTAATAATGGCGGACGGCTGCTTCTCACTCAGTGCTATTTATACTAATGAGGGAGAAATTGTCAATAATGAGTGGGACTTTCCTCCTCTGATAATAATAATAATAATAATAATAATAATTCTTTACATTTATATAGCGTTTTTTCTCGACACTCAAAGCGCTTTACATATTTTTTTTGGGGAATCCCCTTATCCACCACCAGTGTGCAGCATCCACCTGGATGACGTGACGACGACGTGCTTCAGGCCGCACACCACACACCAGCTAATTGGTGGAGAGGAGACAGAGTGATGAAGCAAATTATAATATAGGTTAAACCCCTACTCTTTCTTGAAGGGATCTGGGATATTTAACAACCACATAGAGAGTCAGGACCTTGGTTTAACGTCTCATCTGAAAGACGGCGCTCACTGAGTCCCCATCAATATACTGGGGCATAAAGACCCACACAGACCGCAGATTGAGCGCCCCCTGCTGGTCTCACTAACACCACTTCTGCCAGCAACCTAGCTTTCCCATGTGTTCTCCCATCCAGGTACTGACCGGGCGATCAAGTGAGAGCTGCAGAGAGCTAGCTGCCGGTCGATAACATGTACAATGGAGAATGTTAATCAAAGTGTTTCTGCAGACTGTTTTTATGAAGCGTGATTAAAAAAAATAGATTTGATTAATTTTTACCATTAGAGGCTGGCTATATTCACACACTGTTGCCATACAACTATGCTTAAACCCCTTTTAAAAGTGATTTTTTTGTGTGTGTGCATAAGATCCCTCTTTAAATATGTGCTGCATGCTTTGTTCTTAAAAATTAACACACAAGAAAAAAAATGACAGCGGTGAGAAAACAGCAGCAATGAAAGCATCTGATGATCGTGAAAAGGCATCATGTTGCCTAATAAAACAATAATATGATAATACATCTACTTGACAATACAGACAATGAATATGATAGATCTAGTTATCAGTGGCGGTTCGGGGGGCCGGTGCCCCCGTGTCAACACGCTTGGCTCCCGTCTGGCCCCCCTAAATTTGGATGCATATTTTTGTGTCAAAACGTCACGGAGAAGTGATATCAGCCATTGGCGGTAATATATTAAACAGGATAAAGGTAACGACAGTAGTATCAAAAGTAAGTCCACAAGTAAAGAGTTCCAGTTGTTGTGTGTTGTTGTGTGTTGCTCTCTCTGTCAGTGACAGTCCTGCGCGCATCAGTTCCCCACATTCCTCAGAAGTTAACCCTCAAATTGACACAGGTAATAAAAAGATTCAACTTCAGTCATGTTCATGTTGTGAAACTATCAAAATGTCCACTGTTGATTATATTAGGCTTTTGTTTTCAATAGCGATTTTAAACATTTTAATATAGGAAGTCCTCAGCTATGCAGAGGCTATTATTAATCAGAATTTGAGTGAACATAGTTTTACGTTAGGAAATGCAGACTTGAATTTACAAACAGTCGGCAAGTACCTGAGAACAGATGTAACACATTGATCAAATTTAGTTTTTAGTCACGTTGAAAGTAATATTCAACTCGTTTAGTTTTGGCTTCATTCGTTTTTGATGTCAGTAGTGACAAAGCACGAGTCTTCAACACATTATTTATTTACAACACGTTTTTAAACATAATAGTTTAACTAACTTATTTCTAATAACTACTTTTTTTATCTTTCCCATGGTGACAGTCAGTGAATAATATTTTAATAGTTATTTTGCAAGATAGTTGTATTTAGATTAAAGTGTAATTTAAAGAATTCACTAGTAAATGTTAACTAGGAAAGTTAGAATAATTAGTCAAGTTATTGTAGAACTGATTTGTTGTGTAGACAATCAAAAATATACAGTAAAAAATTCTTAAGAGGGGCTAATAATACTGACCTTAACATTTTATTTTTTAAAAATTAAAAACTGCTTTTATTTAAGAAAGGAAATATAAGAAATAAGACTTATTATGACTCCAGAAGAATTATTTTTGTTTTATAGGAAATACTGTGAAAATTTCCTTGGTTTGTTAAAGATCACTTGGAAAACATTATTCTAAATTAATGGGAGGACAAAAAAATAAATCGACTTCAAAGTTTCAGGTGTAAAAATGTGCCTTGATGTACTTGAATGTTAAATGTGTTATCCATTACAATACACGGTGGCGCAGTGGGTAGCACGTTCGCCTCACAGCAGGAAGGTCACTGGTTCAAGCCTCGGCTGAGTCAGTTGGCGTTTCTGTGTGGAGTTTGCATGTTCTCCCTGTGTTGGCGTGGGTTTTCTCCGGGTGTCCAAAAACATGTGGAATAAGTGAATTAGGTAGGCTGAATAGTCCGTAGTGTATGTGTGTGAATGAGTGTGTATGGATGTTTCCCAGTGATGGGTTGCAGCCGGAAGGGCATCCGCCGTGTAAAACATATGCTGGACAAGTTGGCGGTTCATTCCGCTGTGGCTACCCCAGATTAATAAAGGGACTAAGCCGAAAAGAAAATGAATGAATGAATAAATGAATGAATGAATGATTATTTTGAGTTTAAGTTATATAATTATCTTGTTTAAGAAGAAGGCAGAGTGATGCATGAAAAAAATAACTTTAAATAATTGTTTAAGTAGTTTGTGATGCAAGTTAAAGTGTGCCCCCTAAAAGTACAAGTGGCCCCTGCCCGGCCCCCCAGTTACTCTGGTCTAGAACCGTCACTGCTAGTTATGTAAAGCTATAGTTTGATTTAATTAATAAGTGATGTTTGACTCTATAAGCATCTACATGTCACACAGAATGGAAAATATCCTCTCTCTGGAGCATCCATAAACATCACATAATTTGCCTCGCATTAAAATTTGTATACAGGCTTTCATAGGCAACACTGGCATTAAAAAAAGCAATTAATACATAAAGGCCCAGTTTCAGCTTAAGCCAGGATTAGGTTTTAGTTCAATAAGAGTATTTTAGCATTTTTTCTAACAATTAAATACAAAAACACAGTACTGGGGTGCATCTTGAGACTCATTATCCCGTATTTCCTGGGATTCTCCCGGATTTTACAATTCTATCACACTATCCCGTAAAGGTATTTTCCCATTATTTTTAATCTTTCTATGAAGGGTGGCAGTAAACATTAAAGAGCCAATCCTCCCTATACACAAACCATACTGCCGAACCACCAGAGGACAGCACTTGCTCTTAAATGTGAATCTGTTCTGTGCTTTCATTTTATTTAGGCATGAAAACACTTCCTTTTAATTACAATCGCTGTTGCCCCTCCTGTGCAATCCTCAAAGAGTCAGTTCATTTAGTGGTGCGTGACTGTCAGACGCACGCCATAGTGATAAATAGACGTTGTTTCCAAACCAGATTCTGTACACGCAATTTAAAGCGAAGCGAAAGTGTACACTCTGGGTTTGGTGGCTTGGTAAGTTTTCTTTTAAACACAGCAAATTTTGTCTTAAATGAGCATAAAAAACCAGGAAAGCAATCGAATGCTTTCATTATATCAGTGCATTTTTTAAATGACACCTCTGTTATTTAATGTGATCAATTGGAACATCCCTTATTTTCACATCCCAATGTTGACCGGTATGATTTAAGCCTTTAAATTGCATTTTAAGCTGAATACTAGTATCTTGAAAAATATCTAGTAAAATATAATGTACTGTCATCATGACAAAGATAAAAGTAAATCAGTTATTAGAAATTAGTTATGAAAACTATTATGTGTGTTGAAAAAAAAATCTTTCTGTTAAACAGAAATTGGGTAAAAATATACAGGGTAATAATTCAGGAGGTAAGTAATTTTCAAGTAATTTTCAGTTAAGACAGCTCAAACAAGCCATTTAGTGTAGGATTCTTATACACAGCCCCTTTAAAACTGCAAATAAACAAACTTTTTGCTCTACATGTATCCTGAAGCATTCTGAGTGTCAACACTGTGGGACAAGTGGATGCATCCAAGCGGGACCTCTTGTAAAATGGCCCCCTGACAGGTGTTGGGAATGTGAGCAGGCAGCGTGAATCACATCCTCCACTCAATGTCAGTGTGATCTCTACCGGCACCTTTGGACCCCTCAGCAAGAGCAGAGCGGCCACACACACACACACATGCACATGCATGGATGAGGTGAAATGTGTCAACAGCTGGCAGACCAAAAATAGACTCTTTCCTGTTCTATCCAATGAAGTTAAAAATAAGCAATGCCTCAGTGAGTATGTCAATTATGAGCAAGAGTGATAATGATTTATATGAGTGAGACTTTGGAGAGTTTGAATGATTTATGAGTTGGTGTAAGTGTTGACCATTTTTGGCAAAGATGGAAATGTTAATTAAAAATAAATAAATAAATAAATCTATAATAAAAATGTTATTATATAGCATTTATCGCAATTGATGTTTTATGGGAGTTTTTATTTAATCTATGCCAGTGGTAGGGCCAAAGAGCCTATGGCCAAAGAGCTTAGAATGACCAAGAGGTGACACTCAATAGAACGTTCCATTGCAACAGCAGCGCCCAACAACAGCCCCGTGATTCCGCCATTTTGGAGTGAAAGCGATCGTCCGTCCATTGGATCTCATTGCTGTCACGATGGCAAGCAGCTGCTTTGTTTTTTATTTATTTATTTAAAAAGTGCATTAATGCTGAGATACATCCTGAAATACGACAATACAACACCTACTATCACAATCATAAGCACTTTTAATAGTTTATTTTACAGACTTATAATATGCTGTTGTTCTGATGGAATATTCATTCCAAAATGGCTGCCGCGTGACACTAGCGGCATCTAGTGGCTGCTTCTCAAACAACAACAGAGTGCCGCCTTTTGGTCATTCTAAGCTCTGTGCTATGGCTCGTGAACCAAAAGTATAGATATGGCTACTGAGAATGCGCGAGTGATCTAAAGTGATGAGCGATCTCTGCAGTACACTGCAGCACAGCACAACATGGTCTAACACAAGAAATACATGGCCAGCAGGGGGGCAGTTATGTAACATAGTGAACATACTGAACTGATATACTGTAGCAGCCAGAGCAGGTGAGCGGAGCTAAGCGCTGTGACGCTCAGCTAAGCATTCTGCTCCATGATCATGCGCTTGCTCGCCAGTAAACCAATACCTCTCAGATCCCATGCCGACATAAATTTCTCTAGTAGGTTAACTCCAATTTTTTTTGTAACTATAAAAAAATCTTAAATAACTGTCTTAAATTAAAGTACTTCAATAAAATAAGTTTCTCTTTCAAAGCTGCATTCTTTCTTGTGCTTTTTTTCTTTCAGTAGAGTTTTTTTAATAATATCTGAATAGGCCAAAGTGATCAACTGTGTATTTTTAGCCTATTTATTTAGGCAGCTGTGTGTTATCTTATACTGTAGTTTAACTGACTGTTAGCCTATTTTAAACTAGAAGCTCTGAACATAATTTGAATTACAAATTCGCTTCCACGGCCACGTCTTATTAATGCATATCCTTGTTTTAATTAAAGTTATACTTTAATAATTGATTATGAAATGGAATAATTTGTTCCTGGAATAGTCCTAGTAAATCTATGAAACTAATGAATTAACTGTATGTGGCTCTTCAGATGTTTCCTTTCAATAATATTTTGCGATTTAAAAAATTATAACCGTCACTAGAAATCCAAAAGTTTTTTATTGAAAATACAATTGCAATTCCTTTTTCGTATAATTTTTTTTTACAGCAAAATGAATAAGAAATCAGTTTACAATAAAAGGACATTTCAACTAATCTGCGTGTGCGGCACTGTGGATAAACTTCAATCGCGACACCAATAAGGGGCAAACAACTTGCATTTCTATGGTAATCTTGTGCACATAAATTCAAACAACATTCATGAGTGGTGATGATGGCGAAAAGAAAAAAATCTATTAATTCTATTAAAAATTCGATTAATCTATTATTAATTGTTCTATTAATTCTATTAATTTTCATTCATGGACTTATATTTGTATATATTTAAGTTTTGCATGGTCATAAAGGTTTTGTTTAAATATAGTAGTATCAATGGCTCTTTAAAAAAATGCATTTGCTAAAAAAATGGAAATGGCTCTTTGCTGAAAAAGGTTTCCAACCCCTGATCTATGCTATTGAATATGGGAGTTTGATCTCTGTTGTGTTGAAAATATACAGGGAGGCTAATAATTCTGACTTCAACTGTATATTATTGCCTTTTTTTCCAAACAAAGCGACACAAAAACCAGGCACCTCAGGCATTGGAAACCAAAATGACTTGGACTTTCCAAGACAGGGAGCCTTATTGTTCTGGACAGTGCGACATTTGTGACACAAAGTGTGAAAGCTCAGTAAATGATGGATTGCTGGCCACAGCAGCTTAGAGGTTTCATCTGAGAAGGTTGAAGATTACAAGGTTTGGGTTAGTTTCACTCAGCACCCAAAAGCCAGAGTAATGTCATCTGGTAGAGTATAAGGATAGAAAGAGACAGCGAAAGAGATGAACGATTCCCCCCTTACAAACCCAATTAAAGAAACACAAGGGGTCCAGACTTCAGAAGATGTAGTGTTTTTTTTTTTTTGTCCATCTGTAGCCATCTAAGCAGAAAGAAACTACAAGAGCAGCATCCTTAGTCCTAATGTAACCCTCATTTAGAGGGAATTATTTTATGGTAGCACTTTTCATTCATTCTTTCTTTGTAAAGTTAATAATCTTTGTATACAAAAAGAGTCTTCTGACTGTAGGAAAACTGAAGTCCACCTTGCTTTTTAACTAGGGTTAGGCCGATAGACGATGGCATCGTCCATCGCCGATGGCCGACAGACATCACAATGCTGAGCCGGAATCGCGATCCATCGCCCTGCCCCCGTCATAAACCCGCTCATGAAAAATACACACTCAGGCCTCGTTTACACTAATACAGCTTACTTTTAAAATGGCATTTTAGAACGAAAATGACCAACGTCCACACTGATGTTTCACCTAGCATTTCTGAACCGCCCTCCATCCACTGAAAAAGCACATCACGTGACCACACCCACACACACACACAGCCACACACACACACAGCCACAGACACACACACTGTCATGCGCTCGTCTGAGCTCCAGAGAACAGTGTGCATCGGATAGTTTATCAAGGATGATAGTGGATCGCGTCTCACTATAGTTGTTAAAGGTGATACTTAATTAATCTTGTCTCTATCCAGGGCTTAATTTGTGCCGGAACACGCCGGATCCGGATCTGGCACCTCATTCTACCAATCTACCTCCTCAACCGCCCTCCTCCCCTGTCCACTGTTCATTTTCACTTTGTTCCGCGACTCCCTAACCCTCTTCACTTTCGTCCGCGACACCTCAGCGCCGCTCACTTTTGTCTGCGAGCAACCCCTGCGGCGCTCACTTTCGTCCGGAACACCCCTCCGCCAGAGTCCCGCGGAAAAAGTGATTGACAGGTGGTAATTTGTATGTAACTTATCTTTATTTATTTATGATTTAGTTATGGGTAAAACAAAGACCAGGTAGTTGAAACAGTAGGCTACAAATAATTATTCATTATGAATTAATTAATTATTCATAAATAATTTATTCACCTCCACCTACAGTATGAAGACGATTCCATTGTCCATCGCCATGTTTCACATTAGACATCGTACGATGCTAAATTGGTCAACATCGCCCAACCCTAGTTTTAACCACTGAACCACTTGTTTAAAATGTTTAAACTAGTTAAATACGGTATTACAATGTGTTTTCATCAATCAGATCATATGCGAATGATGCTTAATGCAGATTTAAACAACACTGAAAAAAAATGATTCAATGGATTTACTCAATTTTTTAAAGGGGTGGTCCACTACAATATCATATTTTCAATTTTAGTTGATGTGTAATGTAGCTGTGTGGACATAAACAACATCTCTGAATGTAATACGCTCAAAGTTCAATGCAAAGGGAGACATTGGCTTTTACAGAGTTAGCTTAGCAAAGCCTACAGCGAACGAAGTGTGGGGACTACAAAAAAAATACATCTGGGTTAATGAGATCATAAAGTAATAAAAAACTGTTTTTTTCATTTGTATCTTTTTCTTTATTGTATTCATCTATGGTTGTAGATTGCTTATTATGCTTTATGCAGATGCACCCACAGAATCATCCCAATCAACCTAAAATTATAAACGATTTCCAAATAGAAATATTCAAGTCAACTGGTAAAAATTATATTCATAATCGCAATATACTGTATATCACAGAATAACAAAACATCACAATGTTAGATTTTTCCAATATTGTGCAGCTCGAATCTAAAATAATCACTGAATCAGTGTTTCAACTGTGGAAAGACATTAAGAAATCTCGTAAACTATGTCGCGTAACACACTCAGCAACACACTAATTTACACTCTCAGAAATAATTGTACAAAGTCTGTCACTGGGGTGGTACCTTTTCAAGAGGTACACTTTTGTACCGTACAGGTAGGCATTAGCACATTTAAGGTACATTTTTGTACCTTTAAGGTTCACTTTTGTACTTTTACAGTAAGTAACTGTGAGTTACACATTTGTACTTTTTAGATATTAATATGTACAGTTGAAGTCAGAATTATTAGCCCCCCTTTGATTTTTTTTTCTCTTTTTTAAATGTTTCCCAAATGATGTTAAACAGAGCAAGGAAATTTTCACAATATATCTGATAATATGTTTTCTTCTGGAGAAAGTCTTATTTGTTTTATTTTGGCTAGAATAAAAGCAGTTTTACATTTTTTTAAAACACCATTTTAAGGTCAAAATTATTAGCCCCTTTAATCTATATATTTTTATGATAGTCTACAGAACAAACCATCGTTATAATAACTTGCCTAATTACTCTAACCTGCATAGTTAACCTAGTTAAGTCTTTAAATGTCACTTTAAGCTGTATACTAGTGTCTTGAAAAATATTATTTACTGTCATCATGGCAAAGATAAAAGAAATCAGTTATTAAAAATGAGTTATTAAATCAAATAAAATCACTTTTATTGTCACATCATCAGCAGCACGTGTGCTATGATGAGTGAAAAGCTTAGATGCTGGTACCAGACAGTGCAAAATACAGACAGTGCAAAATCATACTCCCAAAAAAAAACAAGATAATGTAAAATTGGCAATGCTGACAGTGATACGTACAATGAATAGGTGTACACATACTGTAATTGTAGGCAGTATTGTTTTAAGTATGGATTGGTTAAATTAAATTAAAACTATTATGTTTAAAAATCTTCTCTCCGTTAAACAGAAATTGGGGAAAAAATATACAGGGGGCTAATAATTCAGGGGGGCTAATAATTCTGACTTCAACTGTACATTTAAGGACCTGTTAAGAACCAAAATTTCCCTTTTGCAAAGGTACCGCCTCAGTGACAGATTGTGTACCTTTTCTTTCTGAGAGTGTACCTCAAGAAGGTCTTTCAGTTTCACAAACTTATTAATAAGCAGGAAAAAAATCTATCTTTATTCCACTCTAAGAATGAATGAATGAATTATTCAAATGCAGTTTATTAAAATAAATGCAATTTCACTAGTGGACATGTAATACACCATAAAAAACAGTTTAGGACATGGAATAGACTGGTTATTCTATGGCGTTACTGATAAAAGCCTCTTTTGTAGCCTTTATTTTTTAAGAATAAAGCCTTTATTTTGATTTCAATGGGAACTGTACAGGTCTGACAGACTCAAATCAGCATCAGTTATAAAAAAAAACAAGTTAGCTCAAACGTGTAAAGCCCATGGTAATTTTCCAAATAAAAACAATATATGTTTCTCTTCATGCCCAAGAGAAGAAACATTCACCCTCAAATCATATCTGTGACTTTCAATTTTTATCTGTATCACAACATAAAGTTATTTTCTAGAACAGATGAAAATATTCTAATAGAAAAGACACCCCCCTGTTGACAATGTTATTGCAGCATGCTTTGCTTTCAGGCCAAAAAGTTTTGCTTTTGCCTTTACTTTTGGAGTCAATGGCATCATTAAACATTAAGCACAAGACTGCTATTCCAAAAAATAGTTTGATTGAATACTGAAAAGGGGGTTGTCACAGTGGCAAAATGGGTAGCACGATTGCTCAAAGCAAGAAGGTCACTGGTTCGAGCCTCAGCTGGGTCAGTTGCCATTTCTGTGTAGAGTTTGCATGTTCTCCCCGTGTTCGTGTGGGTTTTCTCCGGGTGCTCCGGTTTTCTCCACAGTCCAAAGACATGGGGTATAGGTGAATTGGGTAAGTTAAATTGGCCGTAGTGTATGTGTGTGAATGAGTGTGCATGGATGTTTCCCATTGATGGGTTGCAGCTGGAAGGGAATCCGCTGCATAAAACATATGCTGGATAAGTTGGCGGTTCATTCCGCTGTGGCGACCCCAGATTAATAAAGGGACTAAGCCGAAAAGAAAATGAATAAATGATTACTGAAAATATAATTTTGATAATTTAAACTTTCAATTTTAATTTAATCTGTATCTTGGTGTTTCTTTCTAATTAATTGCAAAATTGAGCAAATTCTGAGTTAATAGCATTTCTAAACTACTTTTTTCTCAGTGTCGATGTTATATGCAAAGAAGCAAGTGTTGAAAAGCTAAATAAAGAGCGAGTGGAAAATAGCCAAATGACATTGAGTCATTGGATGAAATGAATGCATTTTGGCAGTTTGCAGTTCATATATCTGCATATCTCTTCATGACATCTCAGAAAGCTTCTACGAAAAAACCAGCAGCTATTCACATAGAATCAATCCCAATGAACAGATCCACTTATAGAGTTTGTTTGTTTTTGCTTTTTACACTTTCAGTTTTAACTGAGAAGGAGCATCCAATGTGGGATGTTCTAATTGATCCCAAACCTCACTGACGCCTTTGTGCCTGAATTCAAGCAAATCTAACAGACAACAGCCAGTGGCCTTCCAGTATTCCCAGCTGAGTGGAAGCCTTTAGGGAGGAACAACTACCAATTAATGTCAATGGTGCAGATTCCTTGAGGGTCTGGTAATGACATAAAACACTTCATGAGTCAGTGTAAAAAGAAAAAACCAAGACCCAAGAGCATAAAGGGATCACTCCAGTCACTACAGAGAAAAAGTGACAGAGTTAGAGGAATAATGGACTAATTAGCATGTGAAAAGTGGCTTTAATAATGATGAAGAACTGACATAACAGGTGCCACACACTAGCTATGTTTCCATCCAAAAATGCGAATTAAATTTATGCGCAAATCTGAAATATCGCATAAAAGATGTCCAAATAAAGCAGCGTTTCCATCCAACAAGTCAACGAGAACAAAATCGTCACTTTCAGATTAACTGGTGGCAAATATCAACAGTAAAAACGGAATTTACAGTGAGAAGCTGCGTGAATCTTGTCTTTATTTAATAAATGACTTTCACCTCAGATGATGATGCCAACATGCAATGAACGCGTGGTGGTGTATGAAGGCATGAGGCACGGATCGCAGATGCTCTTAACAGTTCTGGAGGTAATTAATAATATAATAACACTAATACTAAAATGAGAGATGATGAGATGTGTTTTTTATCATTCCAAGTTTAAATATCAGAATGTTCTAAACATATAGGGCATAGAGGGGATAACTGGGAATAGAACACAGCCAGGAACTATGTTTCTAACTACAGCTCTAGAGGTGTAGTCGCAAGCATACAAGTTTGTGACGCAGTTTGCAAATGTTCGTTGGAACGATGAATTTGGGAAACGGCAAATCAACTAACTATGTTTGTAACGACAGAACTTGCAACCTTAGTTGGCTAATGATGGTTTTCGAAAACGCACCTCTGTTTGTTAACAGAGTTGTCGAATGTTAATGTTTCTTCGCTCTTCTTTATTCTTTTTTTATATATTGTAGAAGTATCAGATCGAGTTTCGGTAGATACTCAAAATCAAATGACTCGGACTCGAGGGCAAAAAAACCTGATCGGGACACAGTCAAGTTTGGGCTAACCTAAAGAAATATTATTACAAAAAAAATCATTATTGAATACTGTACATGTTTGAAGAGAGAAACCTGTAAAACAACTTACTAAACAATATTATGTTGAAGCTGCTTTTTAATTTTTAGTTTATCAAACTGGTAAAACCTTCATTCCCAGAATGATCCAGAATAACACAAGCAACTGTATTGTTTTCCAGCAGGACACCACTGTCACTGCTTCTCATTAGTTCTGTTATTCCTGTCTTAACGCGTTATCTAGCAGGTCACCTGAGAGTGTCAAGCGTCAATGGGAAAAGTTGTGCCTGGAGGCTGACAGCACTCATATCATACAGGTGTCAGGCCTGATGAGCGGCAGACAGCTGCTGATGCTGAGGAACGCCAGCGCAATCCTCCAGCCCGCTCAATCCTCCGCAGTAATGGGGATGGGATATGAGCGTGTGCGGTCTGGGATTAAATCGATTGTGGCCCCCCCTGCCCACTTCAGCGTGAGGTAATTGCTGTCTCCTTCTCTCCACGCTTCCCTGGAGTTTCACTGTGACTCTGGAAGTTTGTGCACTCCAGCATGGAGAAAGTGAGACAGAAAATTGCTTTATTTTATGAACTGCACAGAATACGTGTATGAGTTTATTAGAAAGCCTTTAAAGAGGCCTGTCAGGAGCAGGTTACGGCTTTGTCATAAACACAGCTTTAATTAATAGTGAAGTCTTTGTGTAAGGAGAGAAACGGTTGGTTGTTGTTGAGGTGTCAGCATGAAATCTAGGATTTTAAAATACGGTTAGTTAATGCAACAGTATTTGATCAAAAGTAAACATTGTGGAAAACTAGGAGTCTCTCTAGCACCACTGAACATCCAACAGTGACTACGTTTACATAGACATCAGTAATTGAATTATTTGCCTTAATCTGAATAAGCCAATAATATAATTAAGCTGTTTACATGAGTTGCTTTTTGAATGTTCCTTTTATGTCCCCATTTTACATGTTACAGTACAAAGACCGATAAACTTCACTGCATTATCGCGTGACAAACTTAGGTATTGGATGAGAGAATGAAGTAAGGACTGGTGAAAGAGTGTTGTTTTATTTAATTTGATTCCCCCAAGCTGAATGGAGAGAAAAAACCTCCACATTTCACAATGCTGGTGTCTGTGGTCCTGTACTGACTCGGTAGGTGCAGAGAATAGTGTCAAACAGCCATGTGTGTATAGAATATCCTGTCGCAAAATGTGGCGAAAAGTCCTACATGAATGTAATACATGAATGTAATAGTTTGATTATGATGTTTACATGTCTGTACTGCACTTCAATAATGCCACTAAAATAGGCATACTCCGTGTCTTAATTTCTGTTTAGTTCGATTATGACTTTAGTTGGACAAAGGTAATCAAAAATCGCTGTTTATATGGTAGACTCTTAATCAGAGTATTGTCTTAATCATATTAAAACCAGATTATTGGTGTCCATGTACACATACTCAATGTGCTCACAGTGTTAGCTAAAACAAGAGCTAAAAGCAATATTATTGTGTCCTCTGACTCCTTTGCTCAAGATTCTCATCATTTTTTCTGTGCTAAAATGTTTCCCATGTTTATAATTTAAAAACTGTGTTTTACTCCTCCTAGATCATTGGTCAAATTTCATCAATTCATCAAAATAGTACCAGATCTACTTCACACAATTCCAAACCAAAACAAAATTAAAGCTAAACTGTTTCCCAGTACTGGGTTGCGGCTGCATAAAACATTTATATATCGGAATAGTTGGTGGTTCATTCCGCTGTGGTGACCTCTGAAATAGAGAGACTAAGCTGAAGGAAAATGAATGAATGAATGAAGCTAATCTGCTAAACCATTGTAGAATAACACACAAACAAATTGATTGACTGCATTTCTGCAATGCTTTAGCATATTCAGACCAGACTTAGTGTGTGTTATGACAAACATTAACCTGAGGTTTCAGCACAATACCAGAACAATTTCAGTTTCTTATCCCTTTAATATTTAGTATAATTGATTAATATATTTTAATGAAAAGTTACAATGGCAACAACTCATATTAAAGATAATGTGAATTCTCCGTGTCACGCCAGGAAGCATTCAATTATGCTGACTTGATGCTGATGAAACTTTATTTATTAATTTATTTTATCAATGTGGGCGACGTGGTGGTGCAGTAGGTAGTGCTGTCGCCTCACAGCAAGAAAGTCGCTGGTTCGAGCCTCGGCTGTGTCATTTGGCATTTCTGTGTGGAGTTTGCATGTTCTCCCCGCATTCGCGTGGGTTTCCTCCGGGTGCTCCGGTTTCCCTCACAAGTCAGAAGACATGCGGTACAGGTGAATTTGGTAAGCTAAAATTGTCCATAGTGTATGTGTGTGAATGAGAGTGTATGGGTGTTCCCCAGTGATGTGTTGCAGCTGGAAGGGCATACGCTGCGTAAAACATATGCTGGATAAGTTGGCGGTTCATTCTGCTGTGGCCACCCAGGATTAATAAAGGGACTAAGCCGGAAAGAAAATGAATGAATGAATTTTATCAATGTTGAAAACATTTTATTTCTTTAAGATTCTTAGATCAACAAAGTTCAAAAGACGAGCATCCATATGAAATTAAGCATTTCTGAAACCTTTAGGGTCACTTCAAATTAGTTTCCAGCATCCCTTCAAAGCCAAACATGTTAAAAATATTACGGAAATTTCATTACCGTGATGGATGATATCTACCTCTCTACATTTTGCTAATTATTTTTATTCATACACTAATAGCCTGAAATGACAGCTCCATGTCTTTAGGGACAATTCATTTCTGCTTTGTTTTCCTCATTAGGAGCATTTATTCTGATAGTGACAAATAACAGTCCACCATGATTTATCCTTATAAAACTCCAAAAAGTTGACTCTTTGGTAACTTTCTGAAAAGTATCTTTTAACACTCTGGTGTACCAAACACCTCAAAAATGTAATACTGTAACTGACACACATAAAAACACTCAATGTTGACACAACTAAATCGAGAGGCATTATAAAAGTCCCTTCTTTGTGAAGGACAAAGCTCAGTCATAACGTTTAACACAGAGCCCAATCAAACTCCTCTATTATTATATCTCACGACTTTGTCAAGAAGCCAAGAATAAAGACAATTACAATTGAGAGACCTTTGAGATCCCGAGGACCAGCCCTCTTCAAGCTGTTGTCTCATAAGTCAATTTCAGACAGTACTTTCACATAAGAGAGGCGTTCAAAAAACTTGCTGTAAACACACACACGCACATATATGCCCACTCATAGTCCATTTCCAGCTGATTAGTGGTGGTAATCAAGGCTGAGCTGCAATCAGCCTCCACTCCCAGCATGATAAACACAACCCTCCACCCGCCCATCCACTTTCTGCCCAACTACAAGCTCTTTCTTTTCTTTCGCAATCACCACTTTCCAACCATCTATCCACAGAGAGACAAGGAGAGAGAGAGAGAGAGAGAGAGAGAGCGATGAGAGAGGATGAGGAGCGAGAGAGAGACCGAGAGAGGAGAAGATGAGAGAGTTGAGAGGAGAGAGAGAGACTGAGGATGAGATGAGAGAGGAGAGAGAGAGAGAGAGAGAGAGAGAGAGAGAGAGAGAGAGAGAGAGAGAGAGAGAGAGAGAGAGAGAGAGAGAGAGAGAGCTCACTGTGCTCACAGAAAAAAGGTGTGGAAACAGAGGAACATTTCCTACTGTACTGTGATTACTATCAACACATCAGAGCAGAATGTTTCTCAAAATTTCAACCAATTATACCAAATTTTATGACATCCCCAATTTCGGAATTATTATGTCCCATTTTAAGTGAAAACGCTACAATGATCACAACAACAGGGAGATATTGATTAGCCTGCCACAAACTAAGTCAGCCAGTGGGTAAATTATCTCTTACATGTTATATGCTATTGTACAAAGTTATTCTTTGTATATATATATACTGCCTTACAAAAGTCTTGTCGCCTATCCAAGTTTTAGAAACAACAAATAACAACTTGGCTTCTTGTTGATCATTTGGTATCATAAGTGGCTTATATGAAAGACAAAGGCCTCTTGTTTATGCTTATTTTACCAAAATAAAATATGATCATGCCTTGATTTTGTATTATATAATTAGGACAGTAAGGTCTGACTTTGCTTAGACAAAAGTCTTGTCACCTAACAGAAATAATGTACAGTATAGTATATAAAGTCATGGTGCAGTGGAAAAATAATTAACATTGTGTATGACTCCTATGAGCTTGGAGGACTGCATCCATACATCTCTGCAATGACTCAAATAACTTATTAATAAAATCATCTGGAATGGCAAAAAAAAACATTCTTGCAGGACTCCAGAGTTCATCAAGATTCTTTGGATTCATCTTCAATGCCTCCTCCTCCATCTTACCCCGGACATACTCAATAATGTTCATGTCTGGTGACTGGGCTGGCCAATCCTGGAGCACCTTGACCTTTTTTGCTTTCAGGAACTTTGATGTGGAGGCTGAAGTATGAGAAGGAGCGCTATCCTGCTGTAGAATTTGCCCTCTCCTGTGGTTTGTAATGTAATGGGCAGCATAAATGTCTTGATACCTCAGGCTGTTGATGTTGCCATCCACTCTGCAGATATCTCGCACGCCCCCATACTGAATGTAACCTCAAACCATGATTGTTCCTTCACCAAACTTGACGGATTTCTGTGAGAATCTTGGCTCCATGCAGGTTCCAATAGATCTTCTGCAGTATTTGAGATGATTGAGATGCAGTACAACAGATGATTCATCGAAAAAATCTACCTTCTGCCACTTTTCCAAATGATCAACTAGAAGTCAAGTTATTATTTGTTGCAATTACAACTGGGATTGACGACAAGACAAAAAAATAAAAAATAAATAAATTATATATATATATATATATATATTATTTTTTTACAGATCTATTCAAGTTTTCTCTTATTTTTTTGCATTATACACTGTAAAAATATCTGTAAATTGACAGTTTTACGATTTTTTTGTGATTCATGTTTTTTTGACCATTTAAAAAGTGACTATTATTAGCATTTTAAATAATTTTAAAGTGATATATTGTCTGTTGGTGTTGTATATTGCAGTACAAAATCCTTGTAAAAAGCTGCCAGTACATCTTCTGTTATTTTACAGATTTATTTCTCTATATATTGTTTCTTATACATTATAATATTTCTAACTATTAAAATGTCTATGGGGTGACGCAGTGGCGTAGTAGGTAGTGCTGTTGCCTCACAGCAAGAAGGTCGCTGGTTCGAGCCTCGGCTGGGCCAGTTGCCGTTTCTGTGTGGAGTTTGCATGTTCTCCCTGCGTTTGCATGGGTTTCCTCCGGGTGCTCCGGTTTCCCCCACAGTCCAAAAACATGCGATACAGGTGTATTGGGTAGGCTAAATTGTCCGTGGTGTATGAGTGTGTATCGATGTTTCCCAGAGATGGGTTGCAGCTGGAAGGGACTAAGCCGAAAAGAAAAGGAATGAATGAATGAATAAAAAGTCTATAAAAGTCACTTTGTTAATCTGTAGAATTGAATGTCCAACATCAAAAGCTTGCAGAGCAGAGATCAAGCTCCCATAATGCACTTCCCAACTGTAAATTAACGGAAACCACTTGTGAATCACAGAAACTTAATTACCAGATATTATTTATTGTTTGTTCATTATTCATTTAGTGGACAATGCTTTGGCAATACTGTGCCAGTCATGCCAATAAAGCCCATGTACTGTATGAGAAAGAGAGAGAGAGAGAGAGAGAGAGAGAATGAGAGAAAGTGAGAGAGCTCCCAAAACCCTGGGAACTCCTCAACAACAAAAGCATAATGACTTACAAGCATCTGCTGCTCTAGGCTGTTACATCGACAGCTCAGATGTTTTTTTTTTTTTTTTGCTCTGTGATGAAAGAGCACCTATATCTCTGTGAATGTACTGTATCCTTCTTGCCACAGCTTTGATCCGCTATTTCAGAGAAACTTAATGAGCTGCAGTCAACAAAAGAACAAGGCCTACACAACGATCACCGCAAGACGCCATACTGAACGTTAACAAGAAAACTCATGAGTCACAAGGACATGAGCTGATAGCTGAGGAGTGTGTAGAGCGAGGTTTGTCGTCATCAAATGATCACATCAAACACAGAAGGTGCTTTTGTTTTTTAGATACCTCCCACCCCCCTTGAGTGCCGTCTTTAAGTTATTCCCCAAATACACCGTATCTGTACTGAAGATTTACTGTAACTGTCAGAAAGGCTGACTCAAGATCTCAGAAAATGAAGCTGGTCTTCAAATGAGGTTTAAATCTCAATTCGGATAAGTGGCTTTTATGTCAGGTTCAGATAACTTTTGCTATGATATACAATGTAACAGCTAATGTGATTTTGACAAGAAATCAAGAAGATCATGGACAAAAAAACATGTCAGGATCTTGATGGAGTTAACAGGAATTTGGCTAATTGGAAATTGCATCACTGTGCCTGATTATGGTGATATATTACATGGCTTGAGCTGTCTTGGTGGTGGCTAGATGGTGGAATGGCTGAGCTTCACATACAGACCTGTTGTTTTTTAGAGCTTAAGATATCTGATTTAGCATAAATAGCTCATCCATGTTGAGGCTGTTGGTAAGTAGAACTTCTACTGTTATTGATCTTCCTGATAACATCTAATAATTTATCTAAAGAGAAGTTAGTTTGGTTGATTTGTTGATTCATGTTGTTTCTTTTGAGGGTTAAGTAGAAAGGTGGGTGCCATTTTGTTTTGAATGACTATTTTCTCCTCTTTATGTCAGTATATGGAGTTAGTTTATGTTGATGTATTTAGTTTTTTTTTTCTTTTCAGATTTGGAAGAGGTTTTCTCAGGAGCTCGCTCTATTTTGTTGGTTATTTTGGCATTGCCACCTTCTGAATTAATAGCCTGTTGTCTGTGTTTTTTGTTTCTGAGTTATGGTGGGCATATCCCTTTTTTTCACATCCCAATGTTGACAGGTATGGTTTACACCTGGTCACTTTATGCTTTTTCCGACCCAATCGAATAGCTATCTGATCATAAAGGTCAGGTGCAAACCACTTCAGCAGGTGTTCTGAGATTTATTCTAGGCTCTGGTAAAAATATCTTGTTTAAACATTCATTCATTTTCTTTTCGGCTTAGTCCCTTTATTAATCCGGGGTCGGCACAGCGGAATAAACCGCCAACTTATCCAGCACATGTTTTACGCAGCGGATGCCCTTCCAACTGCAACCCATCTCTGGGAAACATCCATACGCACTCATTTACACTCATACACTATGGACAATTTAGCCTACCCAATTCACCTGTACCACATGTATTTGGACTGTGGGGGAAACTGGAGCACCCGGAGGAACATGCAAACACAAAAACGCCAACTGACCCAGCCGAGGCTCTTGTTGAAACAACATATGCAAATTTTACTCCTCCCAAAATGTACAAAAATAAACATGTGAGAGTGTGTTATAGGCTATAGATGTGATGTTTATCACAGAGCTTTGATGTTTCGCTGAAACATGAGTGAAGTATACCTCCTGTAGCCAACATATGAAATCATTTGTGTCATAAAGATAGCTTATACTCAAAAAATTACATTTGCTGTTTGCTCAAACTATTTATAATAAATGAGCTTAAACAACACAATTCTTTAGTTTTTTTTTTTTAGTTGGGACAACTTAATAGTTTTATGTTCAATCCAATCCACTTAAATTTGAACGGTAACACTTTATTTTGATGGTCCATTTGAGTATTAGTAGACTGTCTGCTTAATATCTGTTGATACTGCTGCTAAACACACATTTAACTGACTATAAGAAACTTTGCAAGTACATGTCAACTTACACTAACCCTAATCCTAAACCCAACCCTAACTCTAACCCCAACCTAACAGTCTACTTATAATCTAATGAGAATCAGTGGGCTTGTAGATGCAATGTAACTTAATTCAACAAACGGACCATCAAAATAAAATGTAACCATAAAAACTAATAAGTTAACTAAATTCCTTTATGTTGTCCCAATACAAATCTATTGTGTGAAACCCAAGGTTTTTTACAGTGTACATTTCAGTAACAAATAATTCCAATTAAATAAAATGCTGCGTATCTGATGCTTCAGTCAACGTAACCTAGTTAAATTTGCATAAAAGATTGGATTTTAATTTGTTTAGCGAAGACACATTTATGGGGCCAAATGAAAATGGAACCATTTAACAAACAGCCATCCGATCTAATGTTGTGAAATACCAAACTTGCAAAATGTACATATAAGCATGAAAGGAGACAATGGAAAATAATAGGCTATTAAAATCTATGCTTTCGCTAATGATAACTGATATACATTGATAACTACTAATTGATGATAATTCAAGTGCACACACAATTAAAAATAACAAAATAAATAATATATTGTATTTTAAGAAAACTGCTATTTTTAAGTGTGCACACATTTTAAAAAAATCCAATTAACAGATTACTGTAAATACATTTATAATTGAATCATAAATTGACTATTTGGCATTTATTTATATCTTCATATAATTGATATCTTAACCTTTAATATAGTAAAATAAGAAAATTAAATCTATGCTTTGAAACTATTTTTTTTTATACAAAATCACACAAGATGACATAAAAAGACTTGCTTGAAAAATGACCTTTTTAGTATTTCTCAGCTATTTTCCTTCATTTAAAAACATGACTCCTCTGAAAACACAAACTTCTAAAAATATGCAAATTAACTTGCATCAACATCTGCATCAACCTGAGAATTTATTCCATCCAGAAATACGAAATGGGACCTGAGAGGATATAATGTTGAGGAATAAGTTTTCAAATGTGCATATGAACATGAAAGGAGACAATGGAAAACAACAGGCTGCAGAAAGCTGCAAAACCTGTATTTAGCGTCGCCTACTTTTGACCAGATTGATGAAAATACATCTTAATACCAGGTGTAAACAGGGCTTCAGGCTACATGTTGCCTCTTGACTGCTGTAATCATAACTTGTCATCTTCAATGACGTGTGTTTTCATTGAAAAGGCAGAACTATAGCAACTTACTTCTGGAAACAAGCAGTGGTGGACAAACTACACAAATCAGGTACCTGAGTTAAAGACAGCCTATAATAAAACATAACTCCAGTAAAGATATAACATTCTCCTTTTTGAATTTTAATTGAATCAGTAACACTTTACAATAAGGTTTGCTGTAGTTAATGTTAGTTCATGCATTTACTAACATAAACAAACAATGAACAATACATTTAATAAAGTATTTGCTCATATTACTTAACGTTAGTTAATGAAAATAAAGTTGTTCGTTGTTAGTTCATGTTAACTCACAGTGCATTACCTAATGTTAACATGCATGAATGTGGAAGTTAATAATGCATTAGTAAATGTTGAACTATGATTAATATATGCAGTACAAGTATTGTTCAGAATTAGTTCATGTTAGTAAATACAATAACTAAGGAAACCTTATTGTAAAATGTGATCATCGAATTGAATGAAACTTTTAATGTCCTTAATTAAAAATAAAATGTACTTGAGGAATGGTAATCATGTAAGTAAACGTTATACACTGATAACTTCTAATTAATGATAATTCAACTGCACAGGCAATTAAAAATAACAAAATAAATAATAAAGGCTTGTATTTGAAAAAAAATGCTCTTTTTAAGTGTACAGTACACACATTGTTTTGGTAAAATTTCACTTGAAGGGCTGTTCATAAGACTGTCAGGAAAAGTTTATCATCATTAGGGAGGGAGATCGCAAACTGAAGAGCGGGAGTAGGAGGGGCAAGTACGTACGTGCACGTGCCTGCTTATTACTAAACCATACTTACATGCTATTTCAGCCCGAATATTCAGAGTAGCATGATAAACAATATAGGGAGTGGTCACAGGTTGTCATTGTTCAAAAATGCACCAATTTGAATATAAAACCAAATCTATAAAAATATACAACCTTCACCTCAGTAAAGCAGGCTAGGCGAAATAACGCTATTTACTGATGGTTTGTTGTTAAACTAAATAAGAATCTACATTACCGATGCAGTTAAAAAGTCCCTTTTGAAACTGAAAATAGTCACATCAATACTTCCCTGGAAGATTTCAGTGGCTAAACAACCCTTTTGTGCATATAACCCATTCATAAAAACAAAATCTACATCAGCTAAAATAGTTTTAAAACAGCCTATACCTGTCTAAATGAAATACTTCAGCCATGGTGTCATCCTTCCTCCCGCGTGCAAACTTTACTCCAATATTGAGTCAGGATTTTAAAGTTTTGATTCAGCATTTGTTTTTACCGGTCACTCTCACCCGTGTGCACGTGAACGTGCGTGCACGCGCAAACGGCGAATCTGCGTAAACGGCTGACCAGATGTACAAATCTACATTTGTTGACAGCGATTTGGGCTACTTATCAGAATTATGGAGATTATCGGCCTGACAATATTTAATTGAATGAACATTTTTCAGTCTGATGCCTCACCCAGAATATAAAAATACATATAAATACATTTAGATAATTTACTTTAATCAGTACTATAGGGACGTGAAGAGACTTTTCAATTTTCAGCACAACAAAAAATATTTCTGAAGACAATCACCTACTGCACCTTTAATGGCAAATACAGTTTGTTTCACTGAAAACATGATCAGTAAAATATTTAGAGTACAATTATAATGCCTCATGACAATCATGTTTATGACAGATTTATGACAAGTTATGTTGTATTGGTAATGTCAAATTGTCATGACAAAGATAAAAACAGGTTGTGATGTGTTTATGGCAAGTTGTCATAACAAACAATGTCATCTTTACATTTAAAATGACCCAACTGAGCAAATGACACGTAATGAGAGTTGTCATAAAATCTCATTCATATTCATGACATGCATCATGTCACAATCATAAAGGTTTCATGACAGTCTTATAAACATCCCTTCAAGTAAAGTGTTAACCATTTAAAAAAAAAATCAATTAACAAATTTTCTTTTATTTTTTATTACAGTACATTTTTAATTCATACATTTACTATTGAATCATAAATTGACTATTCACCATTTATTTATTTAATAATCTTTTATGCTCTGCATATCTATGTTTAATACAACACAATATGAAGTTTAATGTATGCTTTGAAACCAGTTTAAATTATAGACCTTTTTCTTAGAACGCAAAACTACCCAGTTTAGCGGAGCTATCGGGAACACATGTTGGATAACTTTATTTATTTGGATTATGAAAGCAAAATTCTCCTACAAAAGTGATTATAGCGCCTCCCGATGATGAATGCAGTTATACTCATGACAGGTATTATGTGATACTTTGGTCATTTATTTCACTAATTTGGCAACCGTCAAACGTCATCAGGGAATCGGTTTGAATTTCTGCTTAGTAAAAAAAACATCAGTGTTCCATTTGGGACAACACTACATACATATACCATGCTGTTGAGTGTGTAAGTGCATAAGTACATAGTGCATGAGTGCATAGTGTGCCATTTGGGACGCAGCTACTGTATTTCTGACGGCAGACACGTGAACTAGGAGAGCGGTTTTCTCTCGCGCTTGAACTACATCTGACAGATTATAACGGCTTTAACACACACCTCTCAAAGTTGTGTGTCACAAAAACACTCCGTAATCCACTCAAAACACTATTGAAACCAATTTTCGGAGTGCAAATTACCAGTTGTAAACGCTGTAAACGGAAGTTCTAAACATTCTAACTGAAGACGCTGGTCGCTATGGGGTCCTCCATTCAGCAGCCAAGAAAAAAATCTATACAAAATCACCCCAGATGACATTAAAAAAATTCCTTGTTTGAAAAATGTCCTTTTTATAGTATTTCTCTGAAAATTAAAAAAAAAAAAAAGATTACACTTGGGGTGGCACAGTGGCTCAGTGGTTAGCACTGTCACCTCACAGCAAGAAAGTCACTAGTTCGAGTCCCAGCAGGGCCAGTTGGCATTTCTGTGTGGAGTTTGCATGTTCATGTGAATTGGATGAACTAAATTGGCCAATAGTGTATGAGTGAGTGTGTGTGTTTGTGTAAATGTGAGAGTGTGTGGGTGTTTCCCAGTGCTGGGTTGTGGCTGGAAGGGTATCTGCTGTGTAAAACATATGCTGGAAAAAATGCTGGAATAGTTGGCGGATCATTCCCCTGTGGCAACCTCTGATAAATCAGAGACTAAGCAGAAGAAAACTGAATGAATGAATGATTCCACTTAAGAAGCCAGCTTGCAAAAATAAGCAAATGAACTTGTTCACCACCAGCATCAGCAACACCTGCATCAACCTGAGAATTGATTCCCTCCAGAAATAATAAACAGGACCTGAGAGAATCTGCATCTGGAGGAATAAGCCTGTAGAGTCACAGTACAGCTGATGAGAGGCTGTGTGTAGGGGAAATGCAGCTGCTGTAAATTGCTACCTGTGCTCTCCTTCTCCCTCCTCCTCATCTTTACGCGCTTATGAGGCTTGCAGAGAGGAGCTGACAGCCTCTAATTCCTGCCCTCACTGGAAAGAACGCTTCTGTTATTAATATCTTCAGCCCACACTCAGTAGGGGAGCTTCTGCAGTCATGCTGAAAGGAGGACGGAGGACTCACTATAGTGGATACTGGAGTATGGTTCGATAGGACAGAGAATGGAAGAGTATGGAATGTGCTGTTGTGCTGAAATTAATGCACTGGTACAGTATGGTGTGCTGTGGTAATTACAACTAAATTTAAATAATTATATAATTATCATCTAAAATAAAGTTAATGTGTTAAATTAAAGAACCAACAATTACATTTGAGAGGCATAGCAATAATAATGCAGTAATTTGTTTTGTTGTTATATACTTTTAAAAGTACTCTAATATTGTAAATGTTTTCACATAATGTACACATTTCTAATATTTTGTTTCTCTTAGATTATTGTAATTGTATGTTTAGAAAATTGTTTGGGGTCTGTATGATTTTATTTTATTTTATTTTATTTTATTTTATTTTATTTTATTTTATTTTATTTTATTTTATTTTATTTTATTTTATTTTATTTTATTTTATTTTATTTTATTTTAAGGCTGTATTTATTTGACCAAAAGCCAGTAAAGGCCAGTGTGTTGTGGTAACTACAACAACATAAAAATTAAAAAAATTAAAAATAATTATTATTTAAAATACAGTTAATATATGACTGTAAAATAAGAAATAAAATAAATAGTCATAGCAATTAATAATGCAGTCCAATTTCTCTTTGTTTTGTTTTGTTATTATATACTGTTAAAAGTACTCTAATATTGTAATATTTTGACAATGTACACATTTCTAATAGTTTTTTTTTTTTTTTTTTAGTACATAAGAATTCTATGTTTAGAAAATTGGTTGGGGTCTTTAAGGTTTTTTATTTTATTTTATTTTATTTTATGTTAGGCGCAGTAGGTAGTGCTGTTGCCTCACAGCAAGAAGGTCGCTGGTTCGAGCCTCGGCTGGGTCAGTTGGCATTTCTGTGTGGAGTTTGCATGTTCTCCCCGCATTCGTGTGGGTTTCCTCCGGGTGCTCCTGTTTCCCCCACAGTCCAAAGACATGCGGTACAGGTGAATTGGGTAGGCTAAATTGTCCATAGTGTATGAGTGTGAATGAGTGTGTGTGGATGTTTCACAGAGATGAGTTGCAGCTGGAAGGGCATCAGCTGCATAAAACATGTGCTGAATGGGTTGGCGGTGCATTCCGCTGTGGCGACACCAGATTAATAAAGGGACTAAGCCGAAAAGAAAATGAATGAATGAATGAATGAATGAATGAATGAATGAATGAATGAAAGAACCAGCAATTACAATTGATAAGTATAGCAATAATAATGCAGTCCATTTTCGCTTTGTTTTGTTATTATATACAGTTAAAAGTACTCTAATATTGTAAATATTTTCATTTACATTCACATTTCTAATTGTTTTTTCTCTCAGGACATTGTAATTCTATGTTGGGGTCTGTAAAATTGTTAATTAATTGTTAATTTATTTTATTTTATTTTATTAATAAGGTTGTGATTATTTTACCAAAAAGCCAGTAAATAAATACATAAATTATCATATAAAATTACGTTAATATCTTAAATATAAAAAATGGCAATTGCATTTGGTAGGCATAGCAATAATAATGCAGACAAATTAAATTAAATTAAATTAAAATAATTTATTTATTTTATTAATAAGGCGGTATTTATTTTACTAAAAAAAACAGTAAAAGCCAGTGTGCTGTGGTAAATACAACTAAATTTAATTAAATATATAATTATCAACTAAAATAAAGTACTATGTTGAACCGGCAAATTAATTTGACAGTCATAGCAATAATAATTCTGTCTGATTTCTCTTCGTTTTTTTATTATACAATGTATATTTACTGTAAAAAGAACTCTAATATTATAAATATTTTTCACATAATAATGCAAGTTTTTATATTTCCTTTCTCTCAGCACAGTATAATTCTTTTTTAATTCAATTTAACTTAACTTATTTAATCAATTTTTATTTAATTAAATTAATTTAATTTTCAATAGTGTTCTATTAATTGTTTTTAGTCAGTAAAACTGACAACTACAATATAATTTATTTAAATATTATTACTACTGAAAACACCTTTTCTATTTAAATATAATTCATGTTTTCTATTTAAACATACTTTAACATTTAAAGGTGCAGTAGGTGATTGCCTTCAGAAACATTTTTTGTTGTGCTGAAAATTGAAAAGTCTCTTCACATTCTAATAGTACTGATTAAAGTAAATTATTTAAATGTATTTTTATATTCTGGGTAGGGCATAACATAAAAAAATGTTCATCCAATTAAATATTGTCAGGCCGATAATTCCCATAATTCTGATAAGTAGCCCAAACTGTCAATAAATGTAGATTTAAACAATTGCGCATCCGTTCACGCAGATCCACCGATTTGCATTCACAAGGGCCGCGGTCACATGGACACGAGTGACAGTGGTAAAAACAAAAGCCCAATCAAAACTTATTCAAATCCTGAACCAATATTGGAGTTACTTCTGCACGCTGGAGGAAGGATGACATCATGGCTGAAGTACTTTTTTAAGACAGGTAATGTTATGTGTTAAAACTATTTCAGTCACGCAAAGCTGATGTAGATTTTGTTGCTTTACGGATGGGTTATATGCACAGAAGTGTTGTTTAGCCACTGAAATCTTTTGGCGAACGATTGATGTGACTAATTTCAGTTTCATAAGGGACCTTTTACAGCATCGATAACAAGTAAAACAAGTAAATAGCGCTATTTCGCCTAGTCTGCTTTACTGAGCTGAAGTTGGTTTTATATACACATTGGTTCATTTTTAAACAATGACAACCTGTGACATGCTCCCTATATTGTTTACTTTGAATATTCGGTCTGAAATAGCTGTAAGTGTGCTAGATATAATACAGTTTTTTGTTCAGAATTGCCGTATTATAAAGTAATATAAAGTTTTTTTAACTGGCGAATGACATGATCTAGGGGGTCTCCGTCATCTTTAATGTGCACTTTGCGAGTTCAGGAGGCGTGGCTTTGGACCCCCTGCTGAAAAATCCAGCTTAAACCAGCCTAAGCTGGTTGGCTGGTTTTAGCTGGTTGACCAGCCTGGTTTTAGAGGGGTTTTGGCCATTTCCAGGCTGGTTTCCAGCCATTTCCAGCCTGGTCTTAGCTGGTCAGGCTGGGAGTTGACCAGCTAAAACCAGCTTGACCAGCCAAAACCAGCTATGTCCAGCTTAAACCAGGCTTGTCAAGCTGGTTTTAGCTGGTTTAAACTGGTCATTTTCCAGCCTGACCAGCTAAGACCAGGCTGGAAATGGCTGGAAACCAGCCTAGAAATGGCCAAAACCCCTCTAAAACCAGGCTGGTCAACCAGCTAAAACCAGCCAACCAGCTTAGGCTGGTTTAAGCTGGATTTTTCAGCAGGGGGAGGAGGGGATTGTACAGGTATTGTACAGTATTTGTATTGTATTAGCATTTAGGCAGACCACCTACTGCACCTTTAATAGAATTTTCTTTCAGACCGTCTGTTTATTAAAAATCAATTTATCAATGTAAAGATTTGGTGCTCAAGGATAATTTAATTTGATCAATATTGAAACCATTTGTGCTGCTTAATATGTTTGTAGAAACCATTACATTTTAAAGGTATTTTCTTCGGTGAATAGAAATGATTTAAATCATTGATTTAACATAAACATCATTTTGAAACATTGTTAACGTTTTTACTTTCGCTTTTGATTGATTTAATAAAGTAATTTAATTGATTTACAAAGTTCATGCAACCTCACTAATTAAACTATTGATTTCTTTTTTATTTTAATGACCCAAAACATTTGTGGGAAAGAAAGAGCTGCTCTTGCAGTGACAATAAAAGCAGTGAAGTGGAAGAGAGAATTAGCTCTGCGGAGAGAAAGATGTGTACAAACAACATAAGAAATGAGAAAAGGAGCTGAAGGCATGTATAAAGAAGAATCAAGATGAAGTCCTGAGGAAAAATGGAGAGGCATCTGTGAACAATAACCTGAAAGACAGTAAATTAGCTATACTGTATGTATCACAAATGACAATCCAAGCAGAACCTCATATTAAAATGTACCTAAAGACACCACAGGGAGGAATTTCTAACATTATTGGCTTACAAACACAGCAGACACAGATATTGATATGTACAACTGTGCACCGAAAGAACAATAAATATGCAGTTTCTGTGCTCTGGGATATTTGTTCACATTACAAATCGCTGTCCGGAGGACCATAATTTAATTTGGAATTCATATGATGCTCCTATTTCTTCATACCATGCTCATATATGGCTCGCATTGAATCACACATGGAACAGAGGTACACATAAAGGAAATTTGCTTTGGAAGCCGTCATGTTTACTGTACATGCATCTATTTTTATGGGCATTTTGGGGTGTTTTTATTAAAAAGGCTGGATGGAAACATTAAGGTTCACTTTAAATGTGCTCAAGAATAGATGTGCTAAATTAAGGTGAATAATTTTGTGTTTGCGAAGAAGCAAATAAATTAAATTGGATTATTATAAAAAAAACTCTTTGTAAGTTTGTTACCATAATTATACATATGACTGAATAATTGGACAAACAAGCAGACTAAAATGTACATGTACAGTTTATGAACAATCTTAATTGTTGATTTAGTCATTCTGAAGTCATTAATGCAAATTGATTAAATTAACTAACAGAACGGTCTTTTTCATAGGAAGTCAAAAGTAAGTTCTCTTGAATAGATGGGAAATATTTATTTGCTATTTATTTATACCTTCTCTTGAACTATCTCTATAAAAAGCCCTGCCTTCTCTTTAACAATCTATATGACAAACCCTGCTTTCACTTTAAAGATCAGTATGACAAGCCCCGCCTTCTCTTGATAGATCTGTATGACAAGCCCCGTCCTCTCTTGAACAATCTGTATGACAAGCCCTGCCTTCTCTTGATAGATCTGTATGACAAGCCCCGTCCTCTCTTGAACAATCTGTATGACAAGCCCTGCCTTCTCTTGATAGATCTGTATGACAAGCCCCGTCCTCTCTTGAACAATCTGTATGACAAGCCCTGCCTTCTCTTGAACAATCTGTATGACAAGCCCATCTTCTCTTGAAAAATCTGTATGTCAAGCCCCGCCTTCTCTTAAACAATCTGTATGACAAGCCCCGTCTTCTCTTGAAAAATCTGTATGTCATGCCCTGTCTTCTCATGAACAATCTGTATGACAAGCCCCACCTTCTCTTGAACAATCTGTATGTCAAGCCCCTCCTTCTCTTGAACGATCTGTATGACAAGCCCCGCCTTCTCTTAAACGATCAGTATGACAAGCCCCGCCTTCTCTTGAACGATCTGTGTGTCAAGGCCTGCCTTCTCTTGACCGATCTGTACGACAAGCCCCGCCTTCTCTTGAATGAGCAGTATGACAAACCCCACCTTCTCTTGAAAGATCTCTATGACAAGCCCTGCCTTCTCTTCAACGATCAGTATGACAAGCCTCGCCTTCTCTTGAACGATCTCTGTGACAAGCCCTGCCTTCTCTTGATCAATCTCTATGACAAGCCCTGCCTTCTCTTGAACGATCAGTATGACAAACCCCGCCTTCTCTTAAACAATCTCCATGACAAGCCCCAGATTCTTTCGGACAAAAGAAGAACATGTATGTGAGATTTGTAGTGGATTTGTCATCTGAAACGGGCAACGAAACGTAACAGAAGCAACATATTTTATGTTTTGCAAAAAAAAAAAAAAAGGGTAGATGATACATGTATTTGCAATGAACCTGGGCATCATTTTTTTTTCAAATGAAAGTTATTACTGGTGACACATTTTCCCCATGTTTGTGGCCTGCTGATACAGCTAATGTAGTCTGTCTGATAAATGATCGGAGGCTCATGCTGGTTTTAGCTGTGAGCCACACATCTGCTGGCCCTGTGAAGATCAGACTCTGGCTTTAGGGATGGAAGAGTGGCATGATGGGGTTTGGGAAACCTCTGGAGCAAGAAAAGCAGACTCCACTGCAGATCGCTGACAGACAATATGCTGATTGCAGTAGCAGGGGGATTATGTCAGAAGTGGCCCACTAGATCAGCTTTAATGGGGCTGTAAAGCCAAATATCTGCTATGAACAGGTTTTACAGAGATGCAAGACACACAGGTGTCAGCAATTACTGTAACAAATTGTTTTGACTAGCAGCAATGTAAATTCTGACAATGAGTTTCATTTATAATAATACATCTAAAGTTAAAGTCAGAATTATCAGAATTATTTGAATTTTTTTTCTTTTTTAAATATTTCCCAAATGATGTTTAGCAGAGCAAGGAAATTTTCACAGTATGTCTGATAATATTTTTTCTTTCGGAGAAAGTCTTATTTGTTTTATTTCGGCTAGAATATTAATTTTTTTAAAACCATTTTAGGGACAAAATGATTAGCCCATTTAAGCAAAAAAATTTTTGATAGTCAAACCATTGTTATACAATAACTTGCCTAACTACCCTAACCTGCCTAGTTAACCTAATTAACCTAGTTAAGCTTTTAAATGTCACTTTAAGCTGTATAGAAGTGTCTTAAAAAATATCTAGTAAAATATTATTTACTGTCATCATGGCAAAGATAAAATAAATCAGTTATTGGAAATCAGAAATCAGTTATTAGAAAACGAATGAATGAATGAAAATTGCTTAAGGGAGCTAATAATTTTTACCTAAAAAATTAAAAACTGCTCTTATTCTAGCCAAAATAAAACAAATAAGACTTACTCCAGAAGAAAAAATATTATAGGAAATACTGTGGAAAAAATCCTTGCTCTGTTAAACATCATTTGGCAAATAATTGGGAAATATAATTCACAGGAGGATAATTTTGACTTCAACTGTATATCCTTTTCAATTCAATTCAAGTTTATATTCTTAACAAATGTAAACACATACATGGAAAACTACTTCATTTAGACAAGCTTGGTTGTCGGTGGTTTATCACACTGGGCACATACTGTACTCTACCACCTCTTACCCTAATAGATGGACATTTCTTTTGTAATAACCTGCAAAACATGATTTCAAGAGTTCACACTTAGCTCATGATTTATACATAGCTTGGTTGGCATGCTGTCCCGAGGGAGAGCCCTGAGCTCAAGGCATCCTCAGGCCCAGGGCTCCCTCACTTTCGCAGGGCGAGGGGAGATGAGCTCAGGTCGATCTCAAAACTCCCCCGCTGCTGAGGCTAAGGTGAACTTCCTGAGAGTAAGGCATTTAGGAAAAGAGACTTAGGCTTATTTTGTCTATAATATAGACCATATTTGGATGGTGGGAGGAAACCGGGGAACCCGGAGGAAACCCACGCGGTCACGGGGAGAACATGCAAACTCTGCACAGAAATACCAGATGGCCCAGCAAGGACCTGGAGTTGGTGATATTCTTGCTGTAAGGCAACAGTGCTAGTCAGTGGGCCACCGTGCCGCCTATTCTGGATAAAGGTGGAAGAAGGGGAGGTGGGGGGTCTCTTCCAGGAAATGAGGATATGTACAGTGACTTGGGATCCTTTGATTGGAGGATTGTGATTAGCTAATGTGGGCCAGCAGATGATTCTAAACCACTAAACTCTTGGAATGTTTTCAGTAAGTTTCAGGAATCCAAAAAGAAAGCCAGAGATGGACAGAAAGAGAGCAGTGGTGGCCAGCTTTCAATGAATTATTCAATATTCATGTATGGCATGATGATAGTATTTACATTTGGATAAAAAGCAAGCCTGCATCTTACTAGAAACACTTTGGATGGGGACTGTAATCGATTTCAAGACAACTGGAGTGATATACAGTACGGGGTCATACTATACTTTATGCACAGACACATTTCAGTACATTGACATATTGTTTCCCCCCACACACTGCAGGATAATGTTTTGATTTGTGTCATGTGTATGCTGCAGTGTTCAGTAATGCTATATGGATCTGTAGTATTGTACTTTAGTAGATCTGTCTGCCAGGCCAAGACAGTTGGTTTAGGGATTTTTGGTATTTATTTATTTGTTTAACATATCAATGTGATCCTGCTCAATATGGCAACTTCACTTGCATAAATGTATACACGCTTTAAAAAGCTTCAAGATTAGTTGTTAGACGGTACATATACTATACACTGCCAATTCTGATAAGCTTTGAACTGTAACTTTAATCATGCATGCTTTGTTGTGCATAAATTCATGAATTACAGTATATAATTTGGTATCCATTGGGTGTTTATTTTAGGAAATGCATCTACATTACTACAGTAACTAAAGCTTGCAGTATTGTTTTTCTTTTAATCTGTTGATTTATGAATGGTTTATGTGGAGACCTTTTCTGTAATTTAAATCACATGCACATGCATTCATCCCATCAAAAATAAGATTGCGTGAATCTTCAACATGAGCATACCCAGGATTAACAGTAAACCCTTGAGGGGGGAAAAAATCTGGTGTGAAATCCAGGATTTCTATTAGCATGGGTTTACAGTAGGCTAGGGTGAACAGAATCTAGCATGAAAAGCATTATAATTCAACTCAGCTATTTAGGATCTCCATGGGTATGTTTCTGAGCATGTAGATCAACACAATTATTAGTAAATTAGAGTCATTGTGTGGTGTCTGCTTAATGAGAAAGACTCTGACTGTGAACGAGTGAAGGATGACAAACTCACTCTCTCATCCGCTGGATTCTGCCCTCAGCCATGGACATATTGATGCTACCGACTCCCAGAAAACCCAGCTGAGGCTTCTCGTCCTCTGTTTCAGCTCCTGGAATGCACAAAACAAACATGCAACATCAATTAAAAGTTCAGACTTATTTCACTTGATTGAATTTGTTTCTCTGGACGTTTAATAATCTTTTCATATCAGGCTCATGCTAATTGATATAAGGCTTTGTGGACGAATATAAATTGCTCATACGCATTATACTGTATACTAGGGATGTGCATTGCAACTCATTTTAATATATTTAAATGAAAATCTTGTCAACAGCTATTCAAATCTGCTGGTCTAGTCTCCAGAGAGTCAAAAAAAAACTAAATGTACTTCATAAATAATCCATTTCGAATAGTCTTACATAGTGAAACACACATAACACTGAAAACAATATGCATACAGTATGTGCTTGACTTGACTTATACTATATTTATTGCACATTAAACTTCTTAATAGAGTTATTCAACATCAATAAATATTAACATTCATATTACTAAGTATATACTCAATATTATTAGCACAATTATTATAATAAATGATAAATTAACAAAAACTAAAAAACTAAACTAAAGCTTTTTTGTGTTGTACATGCTATTGGTAAGTGAAAAAGCAATAAGAAAATCTAGGCAACTACCCATTTAAGGGTATTATATTTGTTTGGATATCGATATAGTTACTATTGTTTGACAAGTAGTTCTCATTGAAATTGTTTCACATTTAAATCAGTATAAAATGTACAGAATTTTCTCTCATAACTGGAAGTTTATACTGTAACAAAAAAAATTGTAAAACTCTGAACCCATGCAAGAAACAGAGAAAATAAACACATGCAAAGTAAAATAAAATAAAATAAAATAACAATAATATAAAAATAAAATAAAATAAAACAAAATACTGGTTTCCATTTCAATAAATTAAATTTAATTAAATTAAACAAAATACTGGTTTCCATTTCAATAAATAAAATAAAATTAAATTAAATTACAATACTGGTTTCCATTTCAATAAATAAAATAAAATAAAATAAAATAAAATAAAATAAAATAAAATAAAATAAAATAAAATAAAATAAAATAAAATAAAATTAAATTAAATTAAATTAAATTAAAACAAAATACTGGTTTCCATTTTAATAAATTTCAATAAAACAAAACAAAACAAAATACTGGTTTCCATTTCAATATACACGCTTTTCAAAATAGCAGTTTTTATTTAATATGTATTTATTTAAAATGTAACATTAACACAACTGAAATTTAAATTTAGCCTTTTTAAAATCACACAACTGTTGGGTTAAAATTCCATTTTAATAAGTTAAATTTAACTGGAAAAAAAAAATAAAGTTGGGTTTGTCCATATTTAATCCAACCTTGGGTTAAAACAAACCAATATTTTATAGGGTGTCATTCAGTCAAGTGTCATTCAGTATCATTTAGTCGACTAGTCTTAATTATAGAGACAGTAAATAAAAACAAAGTTATCAAGCTTCTGTTTAGAAAAAAAATTAAACATTCATTTTAAAATTAATGTTGTTCTTTTGATCTATCAATCAAAAAATGCTTAAAAACTCATTACGTTTTTAAAGGGCACCTATGATAAAAATTAACTTTTGTAAGCTGTTTGAACAGAACTGTGTGTAGGTATAGTGTGTCCACTGTCATATTGGAGGGAGAGAAACACAACAAGTCTCTTTTTTAAAATGTTATTACGTTAAACGGCATTTGTGTGTGACTCATCGGTTCAGAAAGGCTTGAATAGACTCCACTGCAAATACATCAAATAAACTTACTTGGTATTTTTGTAATAAAAAGGCAGTTTTTATGAAAGAACGTTTTAGAGTTTACAATTTACATGACATTCTAGATATTCTAAGATAATACAGGATAATAGGTACCAGGAGAAGACATTTTACACATTACATAAAAGATCTGGTAAAGTTCTAGCTACACATTTTCTGTAGGCCAGTGCTGAATGAAGTCATGATGTAAAAAAAGCTGAATTTCTGAGTTGACAGCCACAGTGACATGAGTGTTATGGTTCACCAAGCCAAACCAGTGTGTGTGTGTGTGTGTGTGTGTGTGTGTGTGTGTGTGTGTGTGTGTGTGTGTGTGTGTGTGTGTGTGTGTGTGTGTGTGTGTGTGTGTGTGTGTGTGTGTGTGTGTGTGTGTCTGTGGGTGTGGGTGTGTTTGAAAAGTCAGCAGGTGACAGGGACATCTGCACACAGAAACCATGTCAGAGCAGCAGTGCATTGTGTTGTGTAGGTCGAGTGTGTTTGAGTGTTATTGGTGTCTTTTAGCAGCATAACTATAATTATGATAAATAGCAATGCATCAGGGCTCTTCACAAAGGATTTTAAGGAGAGTAATAAAAAAAAACCTGTTGTTGTGGCGCTTGTGCATATCTTTAAAAAATGCTAAGTGTTATTAAAATAAATTATTAATAATAAAACATTTTTCAACAAGATTTTTTGAAATTGAAATTTATTAAAAATAAAAAAGACCTGAAAAATCACATGTACATCAGTATTCACAGCCTTTTCCGTAAAGCTCTAAATTTAGCTCAGGTACATTCTGTTTCCACTGATCATTCTTGAGATGTTTCAGCAGCTTAATTGGAGTTCACCTGTGGTAAATTCAGTTGATTGGACATGATTTGAAAACGCATACAACTGTCTATATAAGGTCCCAGGGTTGACAGTGCATGTCAAAGCACAAACCAAGCATGAAGACAAAGGAAGACCTCCGAGACAGGATTGTGACAGGATTGTCTCGAGGCACAAGGCTGGGGAAGGTTACAGAAAGATTTCTGCTGCTCTGAAAGTTCCAATGAGCACAGTGGCCTCCATCATCCGTAAGTGGAAGATGTTTGGAACCATCGGGACTCTTCCTAGAGCTGGCCGGCCATCTAAGCTGAGTGATTGGGGGAGAAGGGCCTTAGTCAGGGAGGTGATCAACAGAGGTGGAAAGTAACGAATTACATTTACTCACGTTACTGTAATTAAGTAGTTTTTTTGAGAATTTGTACTTTTTAGAGTAGTGTTTAAAATCTGTAATTTTACTTTTACTTAAGTATGATTTGCCTAAAGTATTGTACTTCGCTACATTTTAAATCATATCCGTTACTGAGTAAAAAATAAATATATAAAGAAATGCAACAAAAAAGAAAAAGAAAATCGCGCCCGGAAGCCACGTCACTGCAGCGGCAGCGTGAGAAATAACAGCGGTAAACTTGTCTATTTACTGTTGCTGGAGTTGGATTTATCGTCGGAGTTTAGGAGGTTTATCAGCAAAATGCCTGTCATCCCCAGCAATGACAAGGTAAGCTACTGTATATGACTCATTATTAATTTTACACTTCACTGCACTTGATCCGCGGTATAAAGATCATTACTATGCGGAAATAAAGCAGCGCGCACATGATATGATACAGACCGTGATGGATGCGGGGAGACTTTTTTTCCCATCGCAGAAAAAAAGCTGAAGTAGCGCGTGCATAGCGCAGAAGTAACTCGCAGGCGAGTGCATCAGCAGCGCGCACCTTGTTTCTGTCTGTTCTAGTTACCTATCTATCTTTCTATTTTTCTTTTCATCTGCACCAGGGCCCGCGGTAACTTTATCACATGTTGTTTAGTGTTTCCTTAACCTGGAACTCTTTATTTGACAAATTATATATATATATATATATATATATATATATATATATATATATATATATATATATATATATATATATATATATCACGAAGAACTGTATGCTTCTCAAGCTTTATGAGAAGTGTCATTCATGTCTTTTCAGGTGCACTCAGAGGACAATCACCTGTTATATCATGTCATTTAGTTTTTATTGTCAGCATGATGTAGGCCTTTGTAATAATATTTATACAATATAGTTATATAATGACATGTATACATGATCAAACTAGTGTGAAACTTGCAAAACCAAAACTAAAACGATTTTAAATTAGCTTGTTTTTGTAGTTTGGCCCAAAACAAATGTTTGTTGCATTTTTAATAGTTTAATTCATTTGATCGACTATATAAAAATCAGTGGATATTATCAGGTGAACTCCAATTAAGCTACTGAATCATCTCAAGAATGATCAGTGGAAACAAAATGTACCTGAGCTCAATTTAGAGCTTCACGGCAAAGGCTGTAAATACTTAAGTACATGTGATTTTTTTTTTTTTCAGCTTTTTTATTTTTAATAAATTTGCAACAATTTCAAAAACTCTTTTTTCACATTGTTATTATGGGGTATTGTGTGTAGAATTTTAAAGAAATAAATAATTTAATCCATTTTGGAATAAGGCTCAAGGCTGTAACATAAAAAAATGAGGAAAAAAGAAAATACCGTATGTCAAATGATCTGATCTCTGTGTGGAGCACTGGCTGTCCTCAGACTCCTTTTGCAAACAAAAATCTCTCAGAATAATTACAATTAATAGCAAAATGTATTTGATAACATAGACATACTATTGAAAATTCATACTTTAATTCATAAGAGTCATACTTCTGTGGTTATTTTGTTTAAAGTAACCTAAAAGTAATACAAAAGTAGCGTAATACATTTCTGAGATATTAATATTGTAATGTAACTAATTACAAAAAAGAAATGACAGTAACCATAAATTTACAATGTATTACATTTTGGACATAACTTGCCCAGCTGTGTTCGTAACATTGCTAATGTTCATTAGCACAAAGATTAGATATTAACAGGGACTTGGAGCAAATTGTTTATGCACAATGGGCTCTACGCACCGCTAGAGTTTTAAAGCCAAGCTTAATGTGACTATTTTCAATTTCACAAGGTTGTTTTTACAGCATCGATGTTGTAATGTAAATACAATACATTCAGTTAAATTGACTTAAGCATTCATTTAGTTGTTGAAGTGTAAAATTAGATGAAAGATGGTGTAACCACTAGCGCCGTCAGTAGCAACAGGCTAGCGCAGAAATTCCATTGAAAATACTGAGGTAAAGTCTAGATTGGATATGCGGCCGGCTGGATGTGCGCTATGCACATCAATATAGCAGCATTTTTTATGACACTGTATAACAATAGGCGACGCGGTGGCGCAGTAGGTAGTGCTGTCGCCTCACAGCAAGAAGGTCGCTGTAGTGTATGTGGGTGTGAATGAGTGTGTATGGGTTTCCCAGACATGAGTTGCAGCTGGAAGGCATCCGCTGCTGGATAAGTGTGCGCTTCAATCTGTTGTGGCCACCCCAGATTAATAAAGGGACTAAGCTGAAAAGAAAATGAATGAATGAATGTATAACAATAATTTATATTTTTACAGTACTGTGACAGTTGGGTTTAGGGTTAAGGTGGGGGTAGACGTTAATAAAATACAACAAATGTGAAGTTTAATAAATAATATAAATAATTCTCGTTAACTTCCGGCCGCAATTGTATCCAATCTAGCAACAGCCAAAATACTGGGGTAAAACAAACTGTTATATTTTAAAGACATGGCGAGGGGAAAATGGACATTAATGCAGTGCTTCTTGTCCGATCTGAGACCCCCTTCATATCATATATCTAACAGGCAGTGAAGATCGCTGATTTTTAAAGAAAACAGATCTTAAACATGACAATTTTGAAATGGAAAGACAGTTCATCGGAAGCATTTGGGCTGCCTGGCTAAAAATTTTAAGTCTGTGCATATAGCCCATTTAGCTAACACAGCAGATGTTGCATTAGAATTTGTGAATTTGGATAAATTGTTAAAGAGGATAATCTGTAAAATATTTTAAATAATTATATACTTTTTTGTTATTGGTCTTTAATTTTTTTAAGTTACTTAAAAACAACTAATTGGAGATTTAAATCGCCTTGTCCCTTTTGAGAAATAGTTACTCTTTACTTTTTACTCATGAGTACATTTGTAATGAGTTATTTTTTACTTTTACTTGAGTAGATTTATAGACATGTAACTTTACTTTTACTTAAGTAAAAAATTTTGTAAGTAACAGTACTTTTACTTGAGTACAAGATTTTATTACTCTTTCCACCTCTGGTGATCAATAACCCGATGGTCACTCTGTCTGAGCTCCAGCATTCAGCAGAAGGACAACCATCTGTGCAGCAATCCACCAATCAGGCCTGTATGGTAGAGTGGCCAGACGAAAGCCACTCCTTAGTAAGGGCCACATAGCAGCCCACCTGGAATTTGCCAAAAGGCATCTGAAACAAAATTCTCTGGTCTAATGAGACTAAAATTGAACTCTTAGGAGTGAATGCCAGCCGTTACGTTTGGAGAAAACCAGGCACCGCTCATCACCAGGCTAATACCATCCCTACAGTGAAGCATGGTGGTGGCAGCATCATGCTGTGGGGATGTTTTTCAGCAGCAGGGACTGGAAGACTAGTCAGGATAGAGGGAAAGATGAATGCAGCAATGTACAGAGACATCCTGAATGAAAACCTTCATCTTCAGCAGGCTAATGACCCAAAGCACACTGCCAAAATATCAATGGAGTGGCTTCACAACAACTTGGTGAATGTCCTTGAGTGGCCCAGCCAGAGCCCAGACCTAAATCCTATTGAGCATCTCTGGAGAGATCTGAAAATGGCTGTACACAGTCGCTTCCCATCCAACCTGATAGAGCTTGAGAGGTACTGCAAAGAGGAATGGACAAAAATTCCCAAAGACAGGTGTTTCAAGCTTGTGGCATCATATTCAAAAAGACTTGAGGCTGTAATTGCTGCCGAAGGTGCATCAACAAAGTATTGAGCAAAGGCTGTGAATACTTATGTACATGTGATTTTTCAGGTTTTTTTTTATTTTTAATAAATTTGCAACAATTTCAAAAAATCTTTTTCACATTGTCATTATGGGGTATTGTGTGTAGAATTTTGAGGAAATTAATGAATCCATCCACCCATTTTGGAATAAGGCTGTAACAAAAAAATGTGGAAAAAGTGAAGCGCTATGAATACTTTCCGGATGCACTGTGCTGTGTGTTAAACCTGTAGGTACAGTAAAGTTAAAGTATTAAAAAACAGTTTTTTTTTTAGATTTTTTTTTTTATCACTTAACTTTGAAAAATAAAGTAATAAAAATTTAATAATAAAAAATAAATACAATTAAAAATAAAAAAATAAAAAAACATAATAAAAAAATAAATAAAATAGAAATAAAAATACAAATATATAAAAAGATAAATAAATAAAAAATCCAACATTTGATATCTTGGACCACATCAATCTCTGAATTTTGACAGTTAATGTAATTTGCAGATATCCAGAAAATATCAAACCTAGAAAAATAATAATTGACCAAATGTAGGTGCATTTAGGCATTGTAGTTTCTTTAATGCAACTGTATTTTTAAAGGTGAGCTGAGTCAGAAGTGTGCCTTAATATTTTCTGGTGGTAACGGGCAGTAATTTTCAGCCAAAATTCACTGGTCATTAAAAGTAATGATCCATCTTTTGAATAGCTTTTTGGTTTACTCAAAATAAGAACTACTGCTGCTCACTTTTAACCAAAAAACCCTTTATTTTTCTGGTTTATTTTCAATCCATTCTTATTCTTTTGGCTGAGCAAACCTGACACTTGTGTTGACACGGTGGCTGGTGAAAGAAAGAAATGAGATCAGCTTAGAAAGTGTTTCTTCTCTTACTGAACCAGAAAGACCAACCCTGAACTCATCACCCATAATGCATTGCCCTGCCACCGCTATCATTTATCTTACTTTAGAGATACGTAAGCTGAGTTCAGAAGTGAAGAGTGACCTTTTTATTATGGGTATACATGACTATTACTAATGGATTCTTTTTGAATATTTGGCTTGATAGAAACACTTTTTTGTTTTTGAACACTTTTGTGAATAATAGGTTTTGTCATAATCAAATGGGAAATTAATTCATCTGTATGCATGAACATACTCAGAAATAAGTGCTAACTCGAGATGATAAATACCAATGCTCATTCGCAGTGGCCGCAAAATCATTTGTACAATTAAGCCATATGAATGCCGCTTTATGTAGTAACAATTCCAAGAGGCATTTTTAAAGATATACACAAGCACACTTTTCAAACTAAACATTTCTGTAAGGTTTTAGATCACACAAGAACAAATGAAGGGGCCTAAATAATTAATTAATAAACTAAACTAAATGAAATTAAATTTTAAATGAAACCTTTTTTAAATCATCCCTAAAGAAGCAGATCTGTGTTCTATAAATATTATGAACAAAATTCCAACATTTGTTACCTTGGACCACATTAATCTCTGAATTTATCTCTGAATATTCAGTCTAAATAGATTTATGTGGTCCACGATGTCAAACTTTGGAAGGTATGTTAAATCAGTATAGGTTAAGTAAAAGTATATCCTGTATTTCAGATTTCAGTTTTGTTTTATCACTTAACAATAAAATAAAATAGATCTGTGTTCTGACTAAATAGTTATTCAGTACTCAGTAAACATGGTTCTTTGCACAAACAAATAAATAATTTTTTTAGAAAAATAATAATAATAAATAATAATAATTATAATATTAATAATAAATAAACAAAAAAATTAAAATGTTGGAACAAATTTCCAACATTTGATAATTTGGATCACATTAATCTCAGAATTTATCTCTGAATATTCTGTCAAAATGTAGACATTTATGTGGTCCAAGATGTCAAATTTTGGAAGGTATGTTAAATCAGTATAGGTAAAGTAAAAGTATTAAAAAATATATTTTTCAGATTTCAGGTTTGTTTTATCACTTAACATTCAAAATACATAAAACAAAATAGGATTTATTCAAACTAATTAAAATAAAATAAAAAAACGTTTGCAAGGTATAAAAAACAATGATATACAAGATGAACAAAATGTTTTAATTATATTGCTAATTCTATTCAAAGATCTGCAAAATGGCCTGAAAGTTTTCCACACTCACCACAGACCAAATATAATAAAACAAAATTATAATTGAGTAAAAGCAATAAAAAAAAAGCATTTATTTACTATGGCTCAACAAACAATTTGTTTGCTGCATCGTAACAAAAAGCAAAAAGACCACATTCAGAGGCTGATGTGGTTCAAGCATATGAAACTTAAGAAGGTAAAGTGAACCAGGAAAGAAAGGGTTGAATATAAATACTCCAGTTCTTTCAATACGGAAACGCACATACAGTATCTGTGGTCAGAGCCTGTAAATAGCATGAATTACATAATCAATGTCACCACAACTTCAAGTAGCAGATGAACAGGCTTCCTGACATCCTCACCTCAGAGTCATCAGAAACACCACAAAACCCTCCCAATCACACACTGGGAGAGCTGAAACTGGCTCATTCGTTCAGCGTGTATGGAGCTAAATGAGCGTACTCGCATTTCTTCAGAAGAATGGATTTTTTTAATAGGTCTGTGACCTTCAATAAGCAGGTCTTTGTCTGCTCTCTGACCTCTATATGTAATTGGCTAGTCAGTATTGGAAAAAGATGTTATATATCTCACACTGGTAATGGAGTGTGGCTGCCAGTGAGGTTGTATTGGTGCACGAAGCCTATCTTGAAAAGGATTCTTTGGCAAATGAATTATAGATTTGATGGATTAAACCCAAAATATACTTAGCATGTTTTATACTGTAGATCTTTCTTCAAAAAATGTGAATCAAACATACATCCATGCAAGTTTATTTTATTTTTGGATTAATACACACTAACCGGCCACTTTATTAGGTACACCTGTCCAACTTTCAATGCATTTAGGCATGTAGACATGGTCAAGGCAATCTACTAGAGTTCAACTGAGCATCAGAATGGGGAAATAAGTTAATTTAAGTGACTGAACGTGGCATGATTGTTGGTGCCAGAAAGGCTGGTCTGAGTATTTCAAAAACTGCTGATCTACTGCGATTTTCATGCACAAATTCAGAGAATTTCCTATATTTTTATTTTAGTAATCCTATTTTTTTCTTCTGGAGAAAGTCTTATTTGTTTTATTTCGGCTAGAATAAAAGCAGTTTTTATTTTGAAACCATTTTAAGGTCAATATTATTAGCCCCTTAAGCAATATTTTTATTTAATTGTCTACAGAACAAACCACTGTTATACAATGGATATAATTACCCTATAATTATATATGAATATAATTATTGGATATAATTACCCTAACTTGCCTAGTTAACCTAATTAACCTAGTTAAGCCTTTAAATGTCACTTTAAGCTGTATACTAGTATCTTGACAAATATCTAGTCAAATATTATGTTCTGTCATCAGGCCAAAGATAAAAGAAATCAGTTATGAGAAATGAGTTATTAAACTATTATGTTTAAAAAAATGTGTTGAAAGAAATCTTCTTTCTATTAAACAGAAATTTGGGGGGGAAATATACAGGGGGGGCTAATAATTCTGACTTACAACTGTAAATGTACCTATTTATTACATATGCTGTACTCACCATCTGAATCTCCAACCAGAACGTTCTCCATGTGTCTGATCAAGGCCTCCAGGTCACCGTCCTGTGACACACACACAAAGGGGACACATTCATGCTTCAAACGCTTCATGTGTTCCTTCTGGCCCACGTACTATGACATTATAATATTAGCGGAAATAATAGAGCTTCTTCTGTTTAGGATCAAATAGTGGCCAGACTCCCAGATGACAGTCCAGCCACACAGAGGTCTCGAAAACACAGATCCTATAAAACACATTTCCAGATCAATGGGTCTCCTGTCTGAAATCATAACATGACCTGGAGGTGGAAGTGGGAGCATGAGAGAGGCTACATTCTCCCTTGAGGTGTTCACCTTGTTATGATGAAAGCCTCAAGGAATGGATGGACTGAATGAGGCTGAAGCAGAGCTAAAGGTCCATCAGCAAAATAATGAGGGAGCTGCTTCTGCTATGTTTCTGGACTGTCCTAAAATACTTTCACTTTCTCACTATACTTTTTTTAACAAAATACTTTTTGAAGGCGGCACGGTGGCTCAGTGCTTAGCACTGTGACCTCACAGCAAGGTCGCTGGTTCAAGTCCCGGCTGGGGCAGTTGGCATTTCTGTGTGGAGTTTGCATGTTCTGCCAGTTGTCACGTGGGTTTTCTCTGGGTGCTCCGGTTTCCCCCACAGTCCAAAGACATGCGCTATAGGTGAATTGGATGGACTAAATTGGCCGTAGTGTATGAGTGTGTGTGTGAAGATGAGAGTGTATGAGTGTTTCCCAGTACTGGGTTGCGGCTGGAAGGGCATCCGCTGTGTAAAACACACAGTATGTTGGATAAGTTGGTGGTTCATTCTGCTGTGGCGACCCCTGATAAATAAGGGACTAAGCTGAAGGAAAATTAATGAATGAATTAATATATTTTAGGAATATCCAAAACTGCACATCCATTTATCCCAACAGGGTTATTATAGGAATCTAAACTAAATTAAAGTGTAGGACCAATTATTTGTCATTTTACTACATTTTCTAATTGGCTGTATCATGTAGTTAAATTTGATGTGGTGAAAAAAACAAACAAAGAGAAATAAAAAGAACATATTCAATTATATAAGAATGTAAAGAAATGTTTTGTCGAACGAACATTTTTATCAAAAATTATTTTCCACCATGACATAATAATAATTTGAATAAAATACAAAACCTATGTATTCTATAATACGTGTAAGAATAATAATATTTAAATAATAATAATAATTATAATAATTAAATAAAATTATTTAAATTTACATATTATTAGTAGTATTTTTATTTTAATTACAATAACAATACTACAACTACAATTAATAATAATAATAGTAATAAATAATATTTGACTATATCTTAAAAAATGTTAAACACAATTTTTATAATTTAATAGATATTAACTAATGTCTATTCAAGAAGAGTTTTTCATTTAGTTCATGATTACTAATATAGGCTAATAGGTAGTGGCGTAGCACAAAATGCATAGGCCCACAATCAGGAGAGCTTCATAATCACTTCACAAGCAAGGTTTTTTTCGCAGAACTTAATGTTGTTTTGAAAGACATATCTGAAGTAAAGTTATGTACTTATGTTTATGTGGGCAGAAAGTTGTTGGACAACAGAGGCAGCATATTCAAATGCACGGGGAAAGTAAGACATTGAAACGCATGCGGTAATTCTGACCATGGAAGTTCAAGGTAGAAATAATCAGAACTATTTTGAGTTTTGGGCAACACCGTGGCTCAGTGGTTAATGAATGAATATTTTGTGTTTTGTAATTTTAATAAAATAACATTATTAGAATGAAATATGTATACATTTATAAAAAATCAGCGTATGTGTTTTTATTTGAACAGTTATTAAATTACAGAATAAAAAATGGTCAAAATGACCGCCTTGAGTATAGTGTTATTGTATGAATCATTAAAGTAAAGCATGTTTTGTGTAGCTATGGGATGTAATGGATTACAATATTTTTATTGATTATTAAGTCAAACTGAACAACCTATTTATTCTGTGAATGATCGATTGACGCCAGTTTTCCTTTTAAGGAAATGACAGAAATTAACAACCCTCAATTTTTTTTTTTTAGGGGGTATGCACAGCATTGAGTGCCCGGCATGCCCGTCCACTACGTCACTGCTAATAGGCTATGTATTATAATAATATACACATATATATACCAGTCTTTTAGACCATAGTTTTTAAATACTGAATAACATTTTCATGATTTAATATTAAAAGTCTAGCTCTGGGACAAAGTTTCAACAATACAATGTCAAAATCAAAAGGCAACTGAATGATAAATTACTCTGCCAGAGGTTGAATTTAGACAACATTGTGATTGAAAAAACATAATCATTCTGCTATTGGTTTGCAGCAAGCAGAGCCAAGTTCATTGTGTATGAGACACAAGTGCATTGAGTAAGAAGGCCAGCCTTTGGGCAGTTCAAGGAAGTCACAGCATCTGTGCAAAACACTAAAATGAGAAAAGAAAAAAAAATACAGTTGCAGAAAGAACTGCTATGTATTATGCAGCTATTTACAAAATGCAATTCTTCTATCCTCCATTCTGGGGAATCTCACCCTGCCACGGCTGGCAGCACAAACATCGCCAGCTCCACAGCTAATTATCAAATATCCACTGGGGCAGAAGTCTATTCCACTCCCTCCTTTGGTTTTATACTTATACCATCACGCTTTTTTTCCCTTCCTCTCAATGGTGACAAATAGTTTTAATCTATCTCAGCTGGCCTGATCGAATCGCGCAGAGGCCTGGTATTGGATTGCCACTTTAAGAGTCTGCTGAGGTAGTTCAGAATCTCTTGGGAGTCCAGATGAGCCCCTGGCTTTTTTTTTCGCACTTGATCTGAACGTATGTGTTTGGCTGTTGTGCCACTGATCTCCAGCACTACAAACTATGTGCATTAATAATAAGCCCCAATGGGCGAAGTGCATTTGCATAATGTGGACTGTAATACCACAGACAAGTGGTATTGAATTCTTGTCCATTAAAGACTACCTGTGGACTTGAGTGCATGTTTGGTATGACTGAATTCATCTTATTCCATGCTTCATTAACAGATGATCCTGTCAATGAAGGCGTATTGAGACTCGAGGGTGCGTCTGAGTGTGAATAATTCAAAAAGATATCTGAAGAGGGTCCTTGAGGAATTTCAAACCAAAAGTGTTTTTGAGGATGGAAGGAAATATGGCCATCATGACTTTATTAATATGTTTTCACTATTTAATAACACAAAATGCTAAAAAAAAAAAAGCCAATTAAAGGGATACATAACACAAAATTTAATTGAGCCGTTTTTAAATTTAAGTTCAGGAAACCAAGAGTCATGATTTCAACTAAAAAATGTTCTTGTGAAATAAAAAACACAACCTAGGCTCATTAGAAATATGTGCCTCATCCTACATTTTTGCAAAACGTAAAATATATTGCTTCAGGTAGGTTTCGTTGAACGTTTCAGATGACAGATCACTAGAGGGTGCTGTTTACAGTTTTGCGAATATGTTATTTAGGGCATGTTTTGTTATACTTTTGTTTTTGTTTCGGATAAACATCTTTCTACACCAGAAAGCAGGGCTTGTCGTACAACTCAACTCTTTATTTCTAGAGCACTTTCAACTAACCACATTGAGTACCAAAGTGCTGTATATAAAAACACAATATACAGTTGAAGTCAGAATTATTAGCCCCCCTTTGATTTTTTTTTCTTTTTTAAATATTTCCCAAATGATGTTTAACAGAGCAAGGAAATTTTCACAATATGTCTGATAATATTTTTTCTTCTGGAGAAAGTCTTATTTGTTTTATTTCTGCCAGAATAAAAGCAGTTTTTAATTTTTTAAAAACATTTTAAGGACACAATTATTAGCCCCTTTAAGCTATCTTTTTTTTTTCCGATAGTCTAGAACAAACCATCGTTATACAATAACTTGCCTAATTACCCTAACCTGCCTAGTTAACCTAATTAGCCTAGTTAAGCCTTAAAATGTCACTTTAAGCTGTATAGAAGTGTCTTGAAAAATATCTTGTAAAATAATACTGTATTTACTGTAATCATGGCAAAGATAAAATAAGTCAGTTATTAGAAATGAGTTATTAAAACTATAATTTTTCGAAATGTGTTGAAAAAAAATCTGCTCTCCGTTAAAAAGAAATTGGGGAAAAAATAAACAGAGGTGCCGATAATTCAGGGGGGTTATTAATTCTGACTTCAACTGTACGTGCAAACAAGCAAGGAGCCAAACTGCATAAACTTACAACATATGATTATAAGCTAAAGAAAATAAGTGGGTTTTCAGTGACCTCTGAAATGACTCCAAAGTAAGAGATGTTCTTAAAGAGAGTGGAAGATCATTCTAAAGTCTTGGAGCTGCTACTGTAATGCTGTGTTCACACCAGATGCGGAACATGCGGATAAATGGCGCTATTCGAGCACAAATAGACGCGTGAACATTTTGAGTTTACTCACTTCATTCGTGCGTCAAATCTGCTTCATTCACGCATAAATTTCACTTCACAATAGACGCGGATTCGTATCATAGGCAGAGCTTCTGTCTGCCTGGTGACTTTAGCTTCGTTGCTAAATGGCTAACATGGATTTTATTGAGAGAATAACTGTGCTTTATGTGCTTTAGCAAAGGCTGAAAAACAGCGTTGATTCAATTAGAGCCACTAGATCCATTCTGAGGTGCGCCCAGCTCTGTGAGTTCATAAACTCCTCCAGAAACTATAACTAGATGATGGAAGCTTTCACCAACAACAGGCGCTACATCATAATCACATCCTTACAAGAGAAAGCTTCTGATTTAGTTAACGCGCGTGATTATCCGCTGAAGTTCAGATTTTCCAACTCGAGCGTTTAACTTGCGCCGCTTTGCGTCTTTGCATTGACTTAACATGTGAAACACTCGTGCTTGATGCTTCTTTTGCGTCTGTTGTGAACGCAGCATAAAAGCTTATAACACTAACCAATAGTGTTTTCAAAGGCAAAGGTAAAAAAAAAGGTGCACTGCGAACATGTAGTTTTACCTTTATTTTACATTGCTTTTACATTTTTTGTGGAACTGTGGTATACTGGACTGAAACCCAAGCACTCTGCATTCCAAGTACAACACATTATAAGATTAGCTACCGAGCAAACTGACCACGGCAAAAAAAATGTCCATTTGGAGATAGATAGGTGAGGCAAATGTATTTAATTAAAAAAATCATAAAGATTGTTGGTTGCTTTGTGAAATTTATTTGGTGTTGTGCAAAAGAACTGCACAAAATTAACCTTTATTTGTCGATAATATGTCACATATCATTAGTGTAAAAAAAGGAATAAAGGTTGTTGATGTCATATTGCCCTGTAGAATTCAATTCAACTAAAAATTGCACTCAAACAAGTGTTTAAGTATTTGTTTAGTATCACAAAAATGTACACTAAAGCACGTATTTCCAACGAGCCTGTGATTATTAAAAAAGAACACCTACATTTTGGATGGCCTGGGGATGAGTACATTATTGGCAGCTCTTCATTTTTGGGTGAACTATCCCTTCAATTTTTGATAAACTATGATATTTTTTAATTAATTTGCAGAGCTACAATACAAATTTGTATATACCTCATTATGTGAATCAAATCGAACATTGGAATGATTTTGCTGTGGCTGTTTAATGTTTAGGGAGGCACGTTGGCTTAGCATTGTCACCACACAGCAAGAAGGTTGCTGGTTCGAGTCCCGGCTGGGTCAGTTGGCATTTCTGTGTGGAGTTTGCATGTTCTCCCTGTGTTCGCATGGGTTTCCTTCGGGTGCTCCGGTTTCCCCCAGAGTCCAAAGACATGCGAAATAGGTGAATTGGGTAAAACAAAATTGGCCGTAGTGTGAGAGTCAATGTGTGAGTGTATGGGTGTTTACCAGTACTGGGTTGCTGCTGGAAGGGGATTCGATGTGTAAAACATATGCTTTCACTAAATTATTATATATATTTTTTTGTCATTGATAATTTTTTTTTAACTGACAGACCTCACATGTAAACTCTAATAATAATAATAATAATAATAATAATAATAATAATAATAATAATAATAATAATAATAATTCCTTACATTTATATAACGCTTTTCTAGACACTCAAAGCACTTTACACATTTTTGGGGGAATCTCCTCAACCACCACCAGTGTGCAGCATCCACCTAGATGACGCGACAGCAGCCATACTGCGCCAGACCGTACACAACACACCAGCTGATTGGTGGAGAGGAGACAGAGTGATGAGGCCAATTATGGTATGGGGATGGTTAGGAGGCCATGATGGACAGAGGCCAGTGGGAAAATTTGGCCAGGATGACAGGGTTAAACCCCTACTCTTTTTCGAAGGACATCCTGGGATTTTTAACGACCACAGAGAGTCGGGAGCTCGGTTTAACGTCTCATTCAAAAGACGGCGCTCTCTAATTACAGTACGTCCGATTTACTGAGGCAGCACAGAGTTAAATCATCTTCAAATGTAAATATCACACAGTCACACACACTGATTGACAAGAGCTTCTCTGCGGCTGTGGATCTCTCCTCACCTGTCCACATGTCTGACAGGACAGGTCTGTAGGGAGATTATCCTCTGGGTCCTGCTTTCCATCTGAATCTTCCTCCGAGCATGACTCGAATTCATCCACAAAGTAAAATGCCTCCGCCGCCTGAGGATCCTCTGGGATTGCTGAAACGATCATAAAAAAAATAGCACAGATTTAACCGATACTCCAAAATGTTGAGAAAAATGTTGGGATATGGCAGTCTCAGCCATTTACTCTTTATATTTTCCATTTGATGACACTCTGCTTTCAGCATCCACCCAGATCTGAAACGTACAAAATATTTTTACACGTTGTACATAAATGAACATTGACAACCTTATACTCACACACACACAGAGAGTTTCTGGGTCTGCAACCAAAATGATTACAGTTTCATGCTTCTGATTCTATTAGAAAGCGACTGGACCTCCACATTTGAGACTCAGAGAGGGTAGAGAGAGATGAGGGAATGAAAGAGGGGTATAAGACTATACTTTACTATGTGGGCTCTCAGCAGTTTCATTTTCTTTTACAGTGCTCTCCAAATGTCCTACAGACAGAATGAGAATAGTAAGGAATCAGTATGCGGATTTACACCTGCATCCCGTAAAGGGGGATGTTTAAAAGTCCCATGAAATTAAAATAAAGCTTTCTAGATGTTAGTATCAGAATTGTTAGTTTTTATGGTATCTAGATCTACACCAAAATTTGTGTTTGGGAAATATAAAACTGATATAAACATGTACAGCTTTTAGTTTGTCATTTCTGCCTAAATGGATCAACGGTTATATTCATGTCACCTCATACTTCAGTTTCTCATCAAATCTTGACCAATCAAATACTCTCTAGTACAGGGATCACCAACCTCTTTGAAACTGAGAGCTACTTTTTGATCACTGATTAATGTGAAAAGCTACCAGTTTGATACACACTTCTCAAATAACAAATTTGCTCAATTTACTTTTAATTATATGTTACTGTTAATTATTAATGATCTTCATCTGTGAAGACAGTGATCATGTTAATGATTTCTCACAATAGTAGTCAACAATGATTTTTAGGTAGGAAACAGATAAATATCAATATGCAACACTTTATTTCTATAAATCTCTGCACGTATTTACATTTTAAATTGATCATTTCTACAATATTTTCACTAGTCACAAACAAGTTAACAACTCATGCACTACAATGTACCATGTTTGTCAATCAATTGTGTAACATAAATCAACTTTCAGATTTTAGTGAAATTATCACAAAATCTACCGCATTTTTAACATAGTCGACGCTCTTCTAACCATGGTAGTTGCCCCGATTGGACATCGGAGAGAGTGGAGATTACATCCTTTCCTTTCTTTAAGCACAGTTTTGTTTTCCTGTCTGAAAATGCCTTGTTTTTCTAATCAAAATTGTGTAGCTCTAAATGAGGCTTTGGTTGCAGCTTTTTGAGGGTTTTCACCGGTCTTGTGAAAACAAGACTGTTGTTTCACAAACCTTCCTTTAATTCGCAGACTTTTTCCACTTGTAGTGCGCTGCCCGGTGGGCATTCTGAAATGTCTCTCAACATTGTGCCGCTTTGCCTTCGCCCCATAATTGAAGTAAAAAAAAAACTCTTCCCCCTATTCACTGATAGGTTTTTTCTTCCATGTTTTTTAAATCATCTCCTCCCCGTTACTGCACCCGCTACTCTTGCTGTGGAGACCAGCTAGCTCTGATCTAATATGAAATATTTTTTTAAGTTTTTATTTTTTAATATATAACTTAATGTCATTTTCAAATTTACAACAATGCAAGTGAGACTTAAAAAGAATAGCTACAAAAAATATTAGATGCAGCTTCCAGGTAAGTGGCGCTATGGTAAGCAATTTTAAGAACAGGCCAACTCATGTGATCCTCGCGGGCTACCTGGTGTCTGCGGGCACCATGTTGGTGACCCCTGCTCTAGTATCTGACATGCCCCGCTCCCTTCAAGGAGCTTCACATTTGCTTCTCAATTGAGCACTCTCAAGCTCAAGCACTCTCATTGGCAGAGTTGTGATTAAAATGAAGAGCTATTGGCTTTTTTTTTTAAAAGAGGAGGGTCTACTCTATGCCCCACCCTCTCCTCATTTTTCAGTTGAGATTAAGTCAAACATCGAATAATAAAAAAAGCACATTTCAAAGCACTTCATGGGACCTTTAAACAATCAACAACCAGGTATAAAATGCTCACACAAGCTAGTCATTAAGAAAAGGTCATGACTTGGCTTGTTGACACTTTTACACTGTCGCCGCAGGTGTTTTTATGGTCTGTGGATTAAAGTGAAGACAAATGCGATTTCAGCAGTGAAACATCCTGCAGATTGGGATTTCACCCAGGATGCAATATCAGAGTTTCTGCAGATATCATAATGTCAAACTTTTTAAGACCTTTTTAAGACCATTAAGTATTCAATTTAAGACCTATTTCACAATATAAAAAACACGCGAGAGAAAATGCAAAATAGTGGGAAAAATAAATTTATTTAAATTGAACTGTACTGAAGACAGGTTAGATGGACCACTGAATTACAAAAAAAAACATCCTTAGGCTGATTTATAATTTGGCTGGCACTCACGAAACGGACGAAGCTTTTATACTTGATGCGTTTGCCGTAGTAATTCTTTAAAATGACAGGGGCCGGTCAAAAGAGACCCACCATGAAGTCAGATGGATAAACAGAGATGTAGTGCGTTTCCGGAACTACGTCATATCATTAATATTGTTCAAGATTTTAAAAGTAATTATTTTTTATTATTTTTATAATTTATTATAATGATTATAAAGATTTTTATAACCATTCAAGATTTTGTTAAATCAAACTTTGATGCATCACTTGCTTTTATTCATATCTCGGACAGTTCTACCTATTAAAGTTAAATATCAATGACAAGAGAACATGAGTTGCTTTACAATTATATTTTTTATTATGGTAAAAATAAAAGCAAAAACAATTTTGTTAAAAATACTGAGGTTTTTTTTATTTTGCCCACTCAACAATTCACACATTATTGTCTGGCTAGTTTCTGTCCTATAAAGGTAATAATGGTCCAACATTCCTGACCATTATCACCAATAAAGCCCAGAATTTGGGCATCAGTATATTGTAAACTGATAGGTTCATATATTCTTTTCCAGTTATCAAAGACATAATTTGTCACTTAATTTTAGTTTGTAGCTATTAACCACACGGGTGTCCACTTTTGCCATGGCATCTTTTTTTGTTTTAACAAACTTATCCCTCAGGTTTTTCCAAACTTTTACAAAAACTTTCCTCCTTTTCCACGGCTGTTGCAATTTCTAGCCAATAATTTTTGGTCATCTGGTTATCTCTATGATGATCACGCATGGACAAATCATAAACATGCGTGTACAGTCATACCTGTTTCAGACAAAATCTCTTCAAAGTGTTTCATATTCAACTCAAATCAAATGCGGCACCGCGCGAACTGTTCACCCGAAATCTGTTCACTCTGCCAGCCTAAATCAGTTTGCGCGCACCGAAAGCAAACCTCCGCAAATGCAGCGATGACGTCACATCCGCAGCGCGCACTGGGCCCAATGCTGATTGGCTATTGCATGCTGGTCTCATTTGTAGTTGTAATACCGCAAATAACATTAGGACCAGTAAAGTAAAGGACTACAACACCACGAAAACCAAGCAACAACAACAAAGAATTTTAAATGAGCATTGTAGAGTACATGGACATCGGAAAAATAAGACCTGTGCAAAAAAATTTAGGACCTAGAACAGCGAATTTAAGACTTATTAAGACCCCGCGGAAACCCTAAATATAATTTTGCAGCAGGATAGGGCTGCACAATATATTAAAACATGATCATGATTGTGATAATAGTATATGCAGTATCCATACTGCAGAGAAGTGCAATAAATTATATAAGATGTAGCAATCATTTGTGTGCTGTATGCATACAGTAGGTTGACCAATCAGATGGGGCTTTATAATCTTTACCCCCACCTCTCCAGTAGGTGCTGTTAGGTGAACCTAGAGCTGAAAATAAAAACAGCCAATAAAAATCTGAATATCCGCAGGTTTTCAGTCATTTGTGGTGAAGTCTTTTTTATTTTATTTTGTAAAGGTTATTTATTTATTTAATTAGTTCAGAAAGTAGTATGATTGTTTTAATTGATGATAAAATAGCATTTTTAAAAGTTAGTCATATCGTAAGAAATATCGTTATCGCGGCAGCACGGTGGCGCAGTGGGTAGCACAATCGCCTCACAGCAAGAAGGTCACTGGTTCAAGCCCCGGCTGGGTCAGTTGGCGTTTCTGTGTGGAGTTTGCATGGTCTCCCTGCGTTCGCGTGGGTTTCCTCCGGGTGCTTCGGTTTCCCCCACAGTCCAAAGACATGCGCTATAGGTAAATTGGGTAAGCTAAAATTGTACATAGTGTATGTTTGTGAATGAGTGTGTATGGATGTTTCAAAGTGATGGGTTGCAGCTGGAAGGGCATCCCTTGCGTAAAACATGTGCTGGATAAGTTGGCGGTTCATTCTTTTTTTTTTTAAAATGTCATTAATTCCTGTGATGGTAAAGTTAGATGCCATAACTCTCTTTTATGTTATATGATATTTCAGAAATCATTCTTATGCTGATTTAGTACTCAATCATTAGCATATATTATCATTTCTCAATTATTAAGAATGTTTACTATTAATGTATGAACTGTGTTTCTTTTTTCAGAATTGCTTGATGCATATAAAATATTAAATATACTTTTTATAGCCCTTTAGAAGTGTTACAAAGGATTTACTGTCAACTGAATCAATTTATTTAGTTCACAAAACTGTTTTCAACACTGATAATAATAGAGCAATGATGCATGTAAATGATTCATCTTTGCTCTCACAGAACTAAATTGCATCATAAATCATATCAAAATAGAAACAAATTATTTTAAATAATATTTTTAAAGATATATACATTTTTCATCAAATAAATGCAGCCATGGTGTTTTAATTCCTTAAAACTTTTTATTACTACGGTAATGTATTTGTTTTGCAACCCTGTTTTTTCTATCATTATTATTCGCTTTGCCGTTTAATATAGCCCACGAGGGCAATATCCTACTCTGTTGTTGTGGCCAAAAGGATGAGCAACCTGCAATTTAGAATTAAAGTGTAGAGTCATGGGAAGACATTTACAACACAACAGCTCTGTTTTATCTGGTAAAGAGGATTAGTCATGACAGCGAGCAGAAAGCACAGACTACAGCATCTCTGTGCAGGAAGCTCAGTCATTTCAAATGATCATGTGTTCAGACCTCAGTCCTGCCTCATTGACTCTGTTTATGTCTGCTTTATACTGAAACCTCCTGACAGAATAAAAATGAGTGGCCTCTGCTAGGAGAATGTCTAAACATTTTTAACCCTTTATTGTGCACTCTAAGAAAATTCAATTGGGTTCCTGACATTTTTTTTGTTATTATGACAACCTATAGACCTCTTCTTAGAACGCACAATTACCCATTATGCTTTGCATGTATGCGCAAGGAGGATGCTTCCGGTCAGCAGCTGATGCGTATAAAGAGTCACATTCGGACAGCTTTAAAACAATAGTTTTTTAATCTATTCGAATCGCTTTTAATGTCTTTGAACTAATATTGCTGTCGGTCAGCGCCACTCCTGAACTGATTACTTAAATAATGTGATCTAATGGCATGGAAAACAACTGCTGCGAGGAATTTTTCCTTCGTTGTCAGATGGCAACTTGTGTCGTTTAAATGG
>LR812534.1:51769083-51926583 GCA_903798195.1 Danio kyathit | reverse complement strand
ATATACACTGTAGACACTAGAACAAACAATGCAACATGCATGGATGGCAATTGCAAATGGCCATAATTACAATGCATGGACAGAGAAGTTAATGGGTGTATGCAATACATGGTTTACAGCTATTTTACACCATTGTTTCAATTGACACCATTGATCAATACTCTATTAAGCATATTAGTGTCAACCTAGAGTACTAATTATTAATGCAGTAGTGATGTATGCAAACAAATTAAAGAAAGCCTGTTACAGACTGGTGACAATTATACTGGCAAGGCTTGCATATAATGTGCTTACTGTCAGAGATTATTCATTTGAACAGCTTCCTTCCAATGCATTGAATTCCCTAGTGTAGTCATTATAGTTTAACTGCAGACACAAGCTAAATCCCACCGTATGTTTATTTACTTCCTGAACTCAAGAAAATCACCTGAAAGAGCAGTCTGAGTGCTTGAATAATAAGCAAATTTAAAACTATGAACTCTCAAAATGACTAAATAAATCTATCCCTATCTGTCTTTATCTTTATTTATGATGTACATATCAAGTTGCTCAGTGTCTCTTCTGAGTGATTTCAAGTTAACTATTGGTAAACATGCACACATTTATTTGTTTAGCATTAATAATGCATTATTCATCTGTTGAGTATTCCTTGCCTTTGAGAGAAGCTGCATAGGGTTTTGGAAACGCAAAATAATAAACACATCAGCTAAACTCATGTACAAGAGATTTGCCATTGGCATCCATTCACATAGGCTTTCCAATACAATCCTATTTCCCACACATTCACACTTAAACTACAATATTTTCTGACACATATTTCAGATTCAGACTTTAGATTGCACCCCAGCATCCTCTATCGATAAATCACACCATGTGGATTCTCCCTGGGTCGTCTAAGAGCACAGCTGTGGCTCCGCTCTTGTTTAAAACATCTCATTTACAGAGGAATCTAAAGTGATTAGAAGCAGCCACTGATAGATAACCTCTCAGGACTTCCTGAAAACACATCTCTGAGATTTATCATCATGATACCACAACCAGATTAAGAAGGCGTCTAGGCCATAACTTCTCTTTCCCTTGATGCATATGATGACCGTGGTAAAAGAATGAGTCACTGAAATCCAGCAATACGTAGGATCAGGCTCTAAACATATTCACAGCCAATGCAAAATTGTCAAAAATTTGGTATTTATCCAACCAACATATATTAAGTTACAAACTGTTGAACACTTAAGCAAAAGAGTCCTAACCAGGGATAGCAACCATTATTCATGAGTAGCCCTTAAAAGTATTCGGACAGGTTTGGAACAATTTAAAATGTGAGAATGTCATTGCATTAGATAATAATACATCAACCAACAAATGAGGCTACAGAGGAGCAAAATGTTTCCAAAATGAACTGTCCATCTTCTAATGACTCAACAGGAAGGGTTTGTTTATGATGACACCTAAAAAAAAACATTTCCACTGCACAATTTAATTCAGCTGCATTTTAGACAAAACCAAGCAACACTTTTTAATAACTGCAATGCATATTTTCGGTGGAACTGAGCACAAATTTACAATAGGATATTTATGATTTATATAAATTTGATTTAGTCAAACATGTTTGAATGGATCAATGAAGGATTGATGGCAAGATACGTTAATACAATATATGGATGTAAAGACAAATAATGCTGTATATGATGGAATGGAATTATGTGATAAATGGATAGACAATTTAACAAATGGATAGATGAACAAATGGAAGGATGGACAAATGATCAAATGGAGAGATGGACGAATGACCATGAACAAGTCAAGGCATAACTGGACGGACAAAATAACAACTGGAGGGATGGACGGATGAACAAATGATTAATTAGAGGGATGGACAGGTGAACAAATTATGAAATGGAGGGATGGACAAATGAACAAATGATCAAAATGGAGGGATGGACAGATGAATAAATGATCAAATAGAGGGATGGACAAATGAACAAAAGTAGGGATGGAGAGAAAGACAAATGAGCAGATGTAGGGATGAAGAGAGGGACGTTGAACAAATGGAGGGTTGGACAGATGAATAAATGAACAAATGGAGGGATGGATAAATGAACAAAAGTAGGGAAGGAGAGAAGAATAAATGAGCAGATATGGGGATGAATAGATGGACGTTGGACAAATTAACAAATGGAGGGATGGGCAGATGAACAAATGATCAATTGGAGGGATGTACGGATGAATACATGATCAATTAGAGGGATGGACAGATAAGTGATCAAATGGAGGCATGGGCAAATGAACAAATGTAGGGATGGAGGGATGGACAGATGAACAAATGATCAAATGAAGGCATGACAGATGAATAAATGATTAAATGGAGGGATGGAAAAATGAACAAATGTAGGGATGGACAGATGGACAACTGACCAAACAGAGAGATAGATGAACAAATGAACAAATGGAGGGATGGACGGATGAACAAAATGAGGGATGAACAGATTAACCATTGGAGGTCTGGACGGATTAATTAATAGTGGAATGGACAAATTAACAAATGGACAGATGGAGAAATTAACAAAGGGAGGGATGGACAGATGGATAAATGAACAAATACAGGGATGGACAGAGTGACAAATGAAGGGATGGACAAATGGAGGGATGGAAGGATGGCAAAATGGAGGGATGGACAGATGGACAAATTAACAAATGGAGACATGAACGGATGGATAGATGGACAAATGGAGGCATGGACAAATGAACAAATGTAGGGATGGACAGATGGACAAATGATCAAATACAGGGATGGACAGAGTGACAAATGAAGGGATGGACAAATGGAGGGATGGAAGGATGGCAAAATGGAGGGATGGACAGATGGACAAATTAACAAATGGAGACATGAACGGATGGATAGATGAACAAATGGAGGCATGGACGGATAAACAAAAGAATAAAATGAGGGATGGACAGATTAACCATTGGAGGTCTGGATGGATAGTCAAATTAATAAACAGAGGGATGGACAAATGAACAAATGGAGGGATGGAGAGATTAACAAATGGAGGCATGGACGGATAAACAAAAGAATAAAATGAGGGATGGACAGATTAACCATTGGAGGTCTGGATGGATAGTCAAATTAATAAACAGAGGGATGGACAAATGAACAAATGGAGGGATGGAGAGATTAACAAATGGAGGGATAGATGGATGGACAAATGAGCAAATATAGGGATGGACGAAGGGAAAAATGGAGGGATGAACAAATGAACAAATGGAGGGATGGACGGATGGACAAATTAACAAATGGAGGCATGAACGGATGGACGGGAGGAATGGACAAATTAAGGGATTGAGAGATGGACAAATGAACAACTGGAAGGATTAATGGACAGACAAATGAACAAATGGAGAGATGGATGGAGGGACAAATTAACAAATGGATGCATGGACGGATGGATGGACGGATGGATGGATGGACGGACAGATGTACCTAGACTATGACTGATAGCAAGACAGTGTAATAAACTGGATGGATGGATGGACGGATGGACAGTATGCTAGATAGCAAGACAGAATAATAAGATGAATGTATGGATGGATGTTAAGATAGAATAACTATATACTCTTAACCTAAAGCTTAAAAAAGCTTTGTATTGCAAACAGTTGTTGTTTTTTTACGAGTTTAACTAAATTATTATTAGCATCTATGTTTTGTACTGTAAATATTTTACAGTAGACCATCTCTAATGTACAATGATATCTGGATAAAAAGCATCTCAGTCTCATCCCAATCAGGAATGAAAACTAAACTGCCCCTCTCCTACTGTCCTCATAATACGTTCATAAACGCAGACAACTTTCAATCTGATAAATCTGTGTGGTGGAAAATCATTAAAACTTCTAGGAATCATTTGACTTTCAAATGGAAACAGAATCCATTTTTTAGGCGTTTGTGTCTGACAGTGCAGTGTAATACTCATGGCACCTCGCTCTGTTCTGGGATCTGTTGTTTGTTAAACCATGGAGAAAGAGGCACTGGAGCGCCAAGCACACAATGAATTTTAATGAAGATGTAGAGACGGAGAAACTAATTTCTGACGGAAACTTAAACTTTCTGATTTGGAAGAGATGGGTGGAATTTCATCAGACACGCGTTTCGTGATAGACTTCAAAAAGCAAGAGAAAATATGTCAGGGGAGAAAGGTTTCCAATTGGTTTAATTAATATAGTTGCTGAAAGTTTAATTAAACAATATGTGGGGAAAGTTTTCCAACTTTAGGGCACGTCATGTCACATTTAACCCAGAGTTACCTTCTTATTAAAACTAAGATCCATTTTAACCCTCGGAAATGAAACGTCTGACTCTTAAAATCCTTAAAGAGGTTAGGCAGGGCTTTTAACCCTGGGTTATGGGACCCATCTGACCTTCAGTTACAGTGAAACACCACTCACCATGCTCTTTTGACACAGTCGTGCACATCTTATCAGTGAGATGAGAAACATTTCCAGTCATTTCAGAGTTTTCCTTTGGTGACTCAGTCTGAATCACTTGAGTCTGGTTAACTGCGTCTTCAGGTTGCACCTTCGGAAAAATGTAAAACAAACAAATGTTTTAAGAAAAGCTTGATTATATCTGGGTTTCTTATATTTATATCAGATGAGATCTGAATTATTCATAATGTCTGACAGGAATCCTTTGAACATACCTTCAAAAAATCCACACTGATTTTATGAAAATTCTTGGACTTGTACTCTTGCATGCGAAGATGGTTTTCTTGATATTTTTCTTCCACAATTTGTCTATAATAGGACAAAACCTGCATGTAAATTTAGGTTCAAGCAAGTTTTAGTATCAAGCATTTGCGTTATTTCAAAGGTCCTTAAAGGAGTGGTCCACTATGATATCATATTTTAAACTTTAGTTGATGTGTAATGTAGCTGTGTGAACATACAGTAACTGAATGTAAGATGCTCAAAGTTCAATGCAAAGAGAGAGACTGGCTTTTACACAGCTTAGCAAAGCCTACAGTGAACGAAGCTTAAGGACTACAAAAAAATACATCTGGGCTAGTGAGATCACAAATGCTTCAGGTTACGCGCATACACCCACCATAGCAAAAGGGCGTGGCCAGAGGCGCTGTAACGCTGTAATGTAGCAGAGAAAGCTAAAATGCCATCCAAACACTGCTATTTCCACAGAGCTTGTTCTGTTTCTGTATTTGGGCTTCCAAAAGACACGACACAAAGACAGAAGTACTTAAAATTTAATTTAATTATGTTCCAGAGAATTATAAAAAGATATATAGCTAGAATATAGTAAGTATAATAAAGCTAAATGTTAGGAAAAATGAATATTTTTTTATTATTTTTATCTCTTTTTCTTTTCATCAAACAATTATTTGTATTGGTCATTTAAGGGTCATATATTAACTGAACTTCTACTGTTGTTTGTGTGATGCTGTGCATAATAATTAGCATTTTTGCAGAAGTAGATGCTGGTCCAAAATTAAATTCAGCTCTGCAGAAACTTCCTGTCTGAAGAAAGGTGTTAAAACTGAACACAGAAAGTCTTATGCTCTTATTGTTGTGCCGAGAATTCATAGAAAAAGAGGACTTATGTCTGGGGTGCGGCCAATAGAAGACTGGAGAATGATTGACAAGTGACGAATTCCACTAAACTCCACCTGTTAATATCAGCTGGCTATTTAAGTTGAAGTCAGGAAATGAAAGGGGTTGCGCACCTCCTTAATGTAACCTTTGCATTGCATTGAGGAAAACAGAATTCTGTGAATCGAATTATTCATTTGTATCCAATAAATTGTTACGATTTTTGACATTGAAGAAAAACCTCTCCTGACCTTTTTTATTGAACACGCATGGAATTGATTGAATATTCCAACATAAATATAGCTAATCTCTCTCCAACCATAATAGACGATGCTGAAGATTGTGAGCCACAACCTGTAAGAATTTTTATTTGTTAAATTTGCTCTACTACATGTTTTTAGCATTACCGATTTATTGTAGTGATGACGTAAACAAGAATGTAAACTATGGGAAATGCTGTTTGGCACCGTTAACAATTTAGCTACAAACTCATATTTATCCATCAAACTTCTGTAAACACTCACAATCTTCACCAGCGCTGCAGTGTCTCTCTATTCAGCCGCTTTCCCTTTGTTCTACATCTCAAATAACCAACTCGCAAAAGATATGTGAACATTTCATATTACTTACACATGCTTATTCCGAAAATATGTGAAAGACACTTGTCAGATGTTATTTTAGAAAGCAGGTGCGAAGTTCAGCTGTGTCCTCTTCATTTTCTGCCTGATTCAGGGACAACCTGATAGGGCTAACAGCTTCTATGACTGACAGTGTTAACACAGATTGTAGAGGCGTGGCGCTTTTCCTGGTGACGAGGAGCCGATCCGCGAATCACAGCACATTCTGTTAGCTGACCAATCAGAGCTTTTTGAGGGCGGGCCTAGTTCAGAGGAACTAGGAAATATGACTGTTGTTTTCATGTTAGTTGAGTAGCTGTATATAATCAAAGTTAGATATATGAAAAAATGACGTGATTTTCTACAATTGAAGCATGAGCACACATTGTTTTGCATCTTATAAACACAACAAAGCCTTAAAAATACACTTTGGACCACCCCTTTAAATCCTACAACAGCAACAGAAAAAAAAGCTACTGTAATATGGTAACTGCATTACACATTAGAGGGGACCTATTATGCAAAAATCCCTTTTATAAAGGGTTTAAATACAGTTGTGTGGCAACAGTGTGTGAATATAGCTAGCCTCTAATGATAAAAATAAATTAATTATATATTTTTTCATAATCACGCTTGATAAAAAAAAGTCTGCAGAAACACTTTGATTGACATTCTCCCTTTGTACATGTCATCAGAGGTGGAAAGCCCCACCCATTAGTGACAATCTCTCCCACATTAGCATAAACAGAGTGAGAAGCAATCGCCCTGTTTTGAATCTGCCGCTATGATGATCCATTGTCATTTGTAGCTCCATCTTCTTTTGAAAAGAGGGCTGGGAGCACAATCTGATTTGAATTTAAAGCGGCAGTCGTCAAAACTACACAGTTTGGATCAAAGCCTAAAACAGGCTGTTTCAAAGTGTTATAAAAAAAAGTTGTGGGGGGGGGGGGGGGGGGGGCATGGACCCCTCTAATTGATGCTTGATTCCCCCTGAAGGACACCTAAACAACTTGTATGGGGAGGGGGGGAGGGGGTCCTGCCCTTTTATAGTTAAGAAATAGTTTGCTCCGATCTGTGTCTTAAATAATATTAAGAATTAAAATAATAGATAACTTGAATATACATTGGATCACCCCTATAGTGGTTCATACCATTGTGAATGCATGTTTGCGCCAAAAAATATTAATTCAGCGTTTTGAAACCAGCAAATCTAGATCACCAACAGACATTTTCTTGTAAAATAGGCATGTAGGTGTCCGTAAAACTAGATGCACAGTTTGTATTGTATTATACACTTGCTTGCACATGGAAGTTAAGCAGTAAAATAAAAAAAAACATGCAGGCTTTCGTGATCATTCATTAATAGGAGCAGGAATATAAACCTGTTTAGTTAATATCACAAATGTCAATGAGAACCACTCAATATCCCTCAAAACACTGAAAACACAATAATAAATAAATAAATCTATAATTAAATATATATAATAAATATATACTGAATATAAAGATAATTAAAAATATGAATTTGGTTCACAGAGGCATATTGCCGAATATAATCGAAAAACTTGACCTCTCTGATTGTCAACTTATAATTCGCACCCAGAGCATAATAGGTCCCCTTTAAGCTAAAAATGACAATCTATTGTCTCGTTTTAGCCACAAAATGCACCGACTCAAATAATTTACACACTATTTTTTCATCTCTCACTTGAACAAAACATAAATACACAAAAAAAAGATGTATCCATTATAAGTTGACTATGTTAAACAGTGATGAACAACATCAAAAATCTATTTTTTATCTTGTTACTTTTTAGAAACATGTTTTATAATATAAACTGCCCTTTTCTTACTTTCCCTTTTACATCACAACTCTTATTTTCTGTACAGATAAAACTGGAACAACATGATGATAGAAAATGATGACACATTTGTATCTTTGGGTAAACAAATTGTACAAAATACCAGTGTAATAACATGCACGATACTTCAATTTGTTTTTGAGCATGGCATATGAGCCAACACTGACGGTTCCTGTTCTATCAGAGCATCACATATTACACAGGGAATCAAAGCTGACGTGAGACTCACTGCCAAAAATCCTTGCACCGTGAAAACAGAAGAGCCCTGACACTCGTGCTAACTTTATGGAAAATGAACTGCAAGTCACATCTGATTAAGATTCAGCGTGACACGGTCAGCGCTCCGAACGTCACTCACTTCAGCTTTCTTGCCTTCTCATCCGCTGCCTGGAGCTTCCGGAGCCGCATTCGTTCCCTCGGGCTCATTTTCTGCACCTCTGATCTGTCCTGAAGCGTCTGCAGATGCACCTTCTTCTGCCTGTGGGAGATCAAGGAGTGGAATGACATTTACTAATGACTCTTGCTTTTACTTACAGATGATGTGATCAAGCTGCTGAGGTTTATAAAATTGCTATTTGTAGATGGTTCGTCAGCATATAGTGTAAACCTCAGGTTTTCAGGTTTTAATGCAAACCTATTTTGGTCACACAGTAAAAGCAGTGTAGACTGAAATAATATTACAATTTAACATAGCTATTTTCTTACTGAACATGGTTTACAATTGAAATTATTCCTGTCCTGGAATTTTTTGCATCATTACTCCAGTCTTCGGTGTCATATGATTCTTCAGTGATTTTCTGTTCTATTATGATCTTTTTTTTATTGGTAATCAATCATTAATAATCATTCTTATAATGATCAATGTTGAATTTTGTGGAAGCTTAATTATTATTTTTTATTATTTTTATTTATTTTCATTAATAATGTCTTTACTTTTACTCTTGAATAATATTAATGTGCCCTTGATGATTAAAGTAAATACATTTGAATTTTTCTTTTAAAATGTATAAAACTGTAGCAGTCTAAGGGCTCTATTTTAACAATTCAAGGGCAAAGTCTAAAGCGCATGGCACAAAAGCATTAATGGTGTCTCATAATTCACTTTTGCTATTTTAAAAACAGAAAAATATGGTTTGCGCCGCAGCGCATGCTCTAACGGGTTGTGCTAATTCTCTTAATGAGTTATGGGTGTGTTCTAAGCATAACGTGCATTAAAACAATCAGAGTCTCATCTCCCATTCCCTTTAAGAATCAGTTGCATTGCGCCATGGCGCGTTTGCTATTTACATGGTGGACTTTGTAAGTGGAAAAAATAAACGCTTCACTAGCGAGAAAACAGTTAAACAGACCATCTGCAGCATGAGAAAGAGCCTCTTCCATTCAGCCTCTTTACTTTCTCTTTAATTTACTTTACTCTTTACTTTACTCCTTTACTTTCGTGGATAAGGATACGTTGTTGTACGCACTCCACTGAAGATATCCATGAGCCTACATATTTAATTTTATTTGTTAAGCGCAAAGATTTGTTTTAAAACTATTTCTAAATTCAGCTCTAATTTCCAACAAATTAATAAATGAACAATAATAACAAAGTTTGGTCAAAAAACAGAGTTATATCCAAACAAACGTCCTATTCTTATGCAACATATGATGATGCAGACGTCTCCAAAACCAGACAGGTGGACAAATCTAAACTTGTTTTAATTAAAACAAATAGGCATATAATAAATAATACTGCTAATAATAATAACATTATACAAAGGCAGATTGTCATGAATAAACTGATAGTTTTATATTTATGTAGAAAATAATAATTTTTGTATTATTTTAATCCTTTAATTTTTTCATATGTAAAGATATTTGTGTAGTGCTGTACATCCTGTGTGTATTAAGCAATGTGTATGCGTGTTGGACCTGCATAGGCGCATAACTAACACGCTCTGCGCTGAACTTTAGACCAGCTTTTAGCTAGTCAATGGCGCAGTCTATTCCTACACCAACAATGCGCCTTACACACCTTTATAGACATGCACAAATCGCACCAAACACGTCTTGCGCCTTATTGCGCCAGGTGTATGATAGGGCCCAAAAAGTTTCCTGAGCACCATATCATGATATTAACCTACATTTAAAATGATAGTTATTGAGTTACAGTTATGGAATATTGCAGTACTTATTATAAACTATTAATCACTGTGCATCGTTATTGTTCTTAAATTCATGCGACATTTAAAATTAACAACTTATCAATGACAAGAAACTCACCAAAGCAAACTACAACCATCCAATCAAATCTCAAAGAAAAACTCAAGCCCCGCCCAAAATTTGTTCTTGTTTTTGTAAAAAAAATGTGACAAAAAAAGTTTTATGACCTTAGAATTATTTAAACTGTAATAACATTTTACAAATAAATACATTTTATGAAATAAATACAGCATTGGTGAGCAGAATATGGTTCTTTAAAGCCATTTTTTTTTAAATCCTACCGATTCCAAAATTATGTATACAGTATACATGTTTGCAATTATTTAAAGAAAAAGTGTGGAGGAATAAAAAAATAAGAGAGTAAGAATATTTTTTTTATTGCTAGCATATTTATAATTCATGAACGTTTCAAAAGGAATAAGGCATTTCATTTGAAGTTAGGACTTAATCCAACAAAAAAATAAGACAATCCAAACAAGGAAAAGTGTATCATTAGGTTATTCATGAGAAGTTGTGTTCGACAGCTTCAGATGCTTTGTGTGCAGTCTTTGGACAGCAAGCATACTAGAACAGCATTTGAACGAGCTAATGAGCAAAAGGTTCAGCCACATTTCTTAGTTCAAGTTCAAGGCTGCATATACTCTAGTCTCATGCAAATAACTTAACTTTAACTTCTTTGCCTTATGATGAATTAGGACGAAAAGTAAAATAATAAGGTCTAAAATAATAAATAGATTTTTTTAAAGTTACACAAAATAGATCCTCAAACTTTACCTGTTATTAGTTTTTTAAATGGTAATACTTTGAAATGAATCAAATCATAAGAATGTCCTAAACAAAAATGAAATGCATTTCATCAGTGCCGATATTCTCATTGGCATTGCACTGACATCATTGCGCTTTGCGTCTCCTGAGTTTGGTTGCCAGCTCACTGACATTTCCTGATCCCACCCCCTCCTTACTCTTCAACTTAATTTCCTTTCTAAATACGGTCCTATCCCAATAAAGGCCAAAACGCCTAAAATAAAATCTAAAAACAAGTACCATTTCATTACATGATTATTTTAATAAAAACATTGTCCATTACCACCTATTTACAGTAAATAATTACTTCAATACTGACTATTCAAATATATAACTTCAGAAAAACAAAAGTTTTTATATGGTTATTGATACAATTATTTTTTTCCTCTAATTTAAGACATTTATTACATAAAAGCATATTTTCTGGGCAAATGCTTGATTTGGCAATGAAAATGTGTATATAAACATTTTTTCCATCTGATGATCCAAACCTATACTAAGTGATATGTTAAGCAAGAGATGCACCAAATATATATTCAGTATCATGTCTGTAGAAGTTGTGATTATGTAAACAAATTAGTTCAAAATGTTCTATGTATGTAAAAAACAAAATATTGTACAATTATTCAATTATTCCATATTTCTCAAGTTATTTTCCTCATGATGCTGTGTGTAGTATTAGTTTCTTACACATCTCATTCAAATCCTTTTTTAAATATTTATTCGAAGATTAGAATGATCAAAAGAACAAAATGTAATTGAGAATTAGGGCCCTATATCATATACCCAGTGCAATAAGGTGCAAGACGTGTATGACGCGATTTGTTGCTACTTTCAGACTAGTGCAACCCTAATTTTCACGTTTTTCTCCACATTATTTAAATAACAAATCTATTTGCGCCACTTTGTGGACTCATGGGTGTTCCAGTCTAAAAAGAAGGTGTGTTAAGGCACATTGTTGGCACGTTGCTATTCTGAAGAACTGAAAAAAATGCTCCATTGACCAATTAAAAGCTGGTCTAAAGTCCAGCACAGAGCGCATTAGTTATATGCAGGTCCAAACCTGCAGCGTACACATTGCTGAAAGAGCCCCTATTATGGGTTTTTGAGAATGACCTTCCATGTAGTGTGTAACACAGCTCTAAGTGAAGTGAAATATCCAACTAAGGCTTAAACCTGAAAGTGGACAGTGTTTAAAAATATTGATTCATTTATAAAAGAGTCGACTCCTAGTACTTCAAATGAATCGTCTTGATAACGAGTCTTTAGCCATTTCAGGTGATGTGGATACGAAACTTAAGCTCCGCCCAGTTGTTGCGCTCGCAAACCCGGGAAAATTGAAATCTGTGGCCCCGCCCACAAGCACAGTACACAAAGAGAAAGAGACACACACTGTAGCAGACACCAGTTAAATCAACGTTGTGCTCAGCTGGATATTACTGAAAGTGTGAGGGAAAGTTAGTGCTATTTTCTCCACCCAAAGATGAAACTGTGAAGAGTCAGTGGTTGAAGTTGGGGGGGCGGGGGCGCTCTCACTGTTCTATGGACGCGCTGGCCCTGATAACACTGGTGAGAACTGGGTACTGTGTACTATGGTGTTAGTAACTAATGTGAAGTTGTGTCTTTAATATGCATTCTTTGTATTCTGTTCTTGAATGTTTCTGTTAAGGACTTTTAACACTGTGTGTGTGTGAAAAAACAGCAGGTAGAGTGTGATGGGCTAGGAGACGCCAGTTCTTGGAGTTTTTGCTCAATAAATTTGTTAGTCGTCTGTATTTTCAAGTCCATCGTCTGTATTTACATTCACCCACTGGCAGCCAAAATCCACGCCTTACACTAATATGAAGCGTGTATGCACTCTGACTACTTCTATATTGTGGATAAGCTGTGCTGGGCATTTCACTCTGTCTCGCACTGAAGGCTGTCAGTGTCGACCAATGAAAAACAGGCAACAGCAACAGGCTGTCATCGGTCCAATCAGCGCAGATTGGCTTCGTGCTAAGGAGGGGTTTAGGAACAAATTAATCGCTGAACAATTCATATGGGAGTCGCTGGGATAATTAGGTAAAAATAAATGCATATTATAAGACCATGAAAGTTTTTTTGACCTTGCATGCATATTAGACTGTTGTTGAAGACCCTTACAACCAAAATATGACCCTATTTAATGTATAATAAGGGGTTCTTTAATACACACAGGATTACAGCAACACACAAATATCTTTATATGTGAAAAACAATTAAGGATTAAAATGTTACAAAAATTATAATTTTCTACATAAATATAAAAACCACAGCCTCCATGCCTTCTTCATGTCGGGGGGCTTTTTTCAGTTAATTCATGACAATCTGCATTTGTATAATGTTATTATTATTAGCAGTATGATTTATTATATGCATATTTATATTTGTTTTAATAAAAACAAGTTTAGATTTGTCTACCTGGAGACGTATGCATTACCATATGGGGCATAAGACTAGGATATAACTCAGTTTTTTGACCAAACTTCGTTATTATTGTTTATTTATTCGTTTGTTAGAAATTAAAACTGAATTTAGAAATAGTTTTGAAACAAATCTTTGCGCTTAACAAACCGAATGAAATATGGCTAATGAATGTCTTAAGTGGAGTGTACAACACCGTTTCCTTATCCACGAAAGTAAATGAGTAAAGTAAAGAGTAAACATAAAGTAAAGAGAAAGTTAAGAAGCTGAATGGAGGAGGCTCGTTCTTTATCCTCGTGCTACAGATGGTCTGGTTAACCTTTTTTCTCGCTAGTGAAGCATTCAGTTTTTTCACTTACAAAGTCCGCCATGTAAATAGCAAATGCGCCATGGTGAGACGCAACTGACTCTCAAAGGGAATGTCAGATGAAACTCTGATTGGTTTAATGCATGCTCAAAACACACCCATAACTCATTAAGAGAATAAGCACAACCGTTAGACCATCCACCAGACCGCAAAGCGTATTTTTCTGTCCTTAAAATAGCAAAAGTGAATTCGGACACACCTTTAATGCTTCTGCACCATGTGCTTTAGACTTTGCGCCTAGATCGTTAAAATAGAGCCCTTGGTTTTGTAATATCCTCTTAAGGCCCAAGGTGTATTTTTACATGCATTTTTTTATTTTTCTTTGGAACCTTTCTATTGGAACCTAATTAGAACAAAAATCTAAGTATAATCTTTTGATATGATGTACTTTAAGAGAAAAATTATGTCCATAAATGTGGACTCGTGGTCCGAATTTACATGAAACACTTTATCCTGAATGTTTTTTAATACATATATGACATAGAATTTTTTTTTTACTTGCTTTGACTATCAGAGAGTAAAAACTATTTTTTTTTCCCAATTTTGGACAGTTAAAAATAGGGTTTGGGACATTTCATATGCTGCAAAACAGTTGCAGGATGACACTGTATGTCTGTAACAAAATGTAAAACATTCAAAGTATTTTAAATAGCCACTTAAGAGCTAAAATGTGCTGTCCACGTATGTGGACACTGAAGCCCTAGGAGGATATTAGTTCACCCAAAATGAAAATTTATATATATTATTTGTTATATTATATTATTTATATATATATTGAAGAAAGCTGGATAAATCTTTAACTTCAACAGTGATCAACTATGGAAATCAATGGTTACAGGTTTTCAGCATTCTTTAAAATATCTTCTTATTTTGCTCATAAAGAAACCACTTGTATGAGTAAACAGTGATTAAATTTTCATTTATATGTGAACTATCCCTTTAATGCAGAACAGCTTGCTGAATAATACAGAAAACAGACTCTCAAGGAAGTTCAACTAAATACATCTTTGTTTCTAGAGCTTTTTTACAATGTAAATTGTGTCAAAGCAGCTTAACATAGAAGATTATAGTAAATTGAAACTGTGTCAGTCCAGTTTTCAGAGTTTAAGTTCAGTTTAGTTTAGTTCAGTGTGGTTTAATTTTCACTGCTGAAAGTCCAAACACTGATGAGCAAATCCATCGAAGTGTACCCAAAAAAGAAGATCTGTTCAGCAAGCAATTTTGCTCGTTATCTCGTTATGCACTGTCGCTTTTAACGTTGCATAGATTTTCACTAAGTCATTGCTAACTATGATTGGCACATGTTCTAGTGACAAACTTTTAATTAGTGTGGGAAGCGCTGACTGAATTAATGAAAATCTGCTGCTCATAGACTGCCACATGATTAACATGTTCCAAACACTAGCTACGCATCAACACAGCTACGTATTTTTAGGTCTCCCCAACAAGCTGGTGTGAAAATACCTAAAAAAAACACACACATACACACAGTAGAAAGAAAAAAAAAACAACAGCCCTGTTTCCAGAAATCCCTGGTGTAGACAGTGTCATGCATTTCTCAGCTGACAGCGTCACTGCAGGAACAGAGAAGTGAGATTGCCTGTAAATGTCGCTCTATGTGAGACTCGTGACGATGGATTCACTTACAGCGCTCTCAGGATCTGCGATGTATCTCTCTCTCCCCCAATCGACTTGTCTCTCAGTGACAGGATGGAGAACTTGTGTTTCATACTCTACAGCGAGAAAAATAGCAAAAAAATAAAAAATTCAGTTAATGCCATTCTCTGGGGCCTCATAAAATGTTTTTTGAGCAACTGCAAAAGAAAAACAACTGCAACAAAGCTGCTTTTCAATTACAATAAACAGTCTGCATATCTCTATACTCTGGAATCAAAAGAGAAAGACTGACTTTATTCTCTTTATCCATTTAAAGGAACACTCCACCTTTTTTTGGAAATATGCTCATTTAACAACTTCCTATAGAGTTAAACAAACATATGTATATGGTTATTGATGTAATACTTAAATCTGACACATTCTGCGACATTACTTTTTGGGCAAATGCTCGAACAACAAAAATATTTATTGAGAACGTCCTATAAAACTTCCTTTAGAGTTAAATAATTTACCATTTTTTAATTTATTCTCCTGATCTCTGGGTCTGGCTGCAGCACTTTTAGCGTAGCTTAGCATAGATCAATGAATTGGACTAGACCATTAGCATCTCAAAAGAGTTTTGATATTTTCCTATTTAAAGCTTTGGTCTCGGTAGTTAATGTTCAGCAGTAGTTAGCGATTTACTAGGACAAAATGGCTAGGAACTATACTCTCATTTTGGTGTAATAATCAAGGAACTTCACAGCTATACTATGGCTAAAGCAGGCGCAATGATATTAACTGATGGTGCAAGTGTAGGGCTTGGGTAATATCATGGTACAGCAGCAAATTGTTTTTATATTTTAATTTTCCCTCAGTCTTGGTACACGATGTTACTACAGAAAAGTGAAGCTTTAAAGAAGCAGTAAAGGACTGAGTGGTTGCTAGGAATTGCAGTCTAAATTCAAAAAAGCGGAGAGGGTTTTTTTCAATAGGCCCCTCTGACGACAACTTCATGCAAATGCAGGTTGCCAGATTGAAGACACAAACAGGAGTGACAATTGAGCCTTAAGGCCGATTTATAATTGTGCGTCAAGCGCACGCTCCGGCGCAGCCTGCGCGTCAAGGTTATAATAGTTTTGGATTTTTCATTAGTTTTAGTTTCTATTTCATTTTGACTTTTTGTTTTCAAATTCAGTTAGTATTAATTAGTTTTTAGAGTAAGATTTACTAGTTTTTATTAGTTTCTATATTTTGAAATGACTTAGTTTTAGTTTAGTTTTTAATAGTTTCAGTATTAGTTTTAGTTTTTTTTCTAAATAAGAATATTTGTTAGGTGCAAGATTCAAAATCAATAGAATAAATATTGTATATAAAAACTCAGCCATACATTTTTTAAAACCTGTATTTAGAGGATACATGAACACTACCATCTACCAATACCATACCCATCCTCAAATTCAAATACAACAGCCCACAAGATAGCAGTCTTAAGTACAATATGTGTGCAAGGCTGCTCTGAGGTTTGATACACAGTAGTGATGGGAAGTTCAGATATTTAACGCTTATGTTTGGACTCAACATACCAAAATTATGTAGTCAGCAATAGTAATTTCAGTCAGTTAAAACATCACCATGTCATGATCTGAAAAATGTCTTACAGTCACGTTTTGCAACCCAACTGAAGCCTGATTATTTTATTTAAATTCCAATATGATTTTCTGCTATGAAATAAACGTTTTTTCACCAGATCCTCTCATTTAAGCCCTCGGTTTACCCGCAGTGCTGTTGTTCAAGTTTAGTTCAGTCACAGCAGTCTGTCATGTGCTGTTTGTGTTTGGTTCACAGAATCACGCATGTGCAGTATTATCGGTTCACCGCTTCTCAAATTTGATCTCAGTGTAACGTTACTGTTCTAATAACTGAATGATAGTATATATTGGATTATTTCGAGTCAGAGGTGGGTATCAGGCTTGTTGAAAAGTAAGTAGTTTGTGAATAAGTGCTTACTGGAGACAAGAATCGTTTCAAATGATTCAGTTCGTTTTGAACTAGTTCAACCGGTTTACTTAGAGGATCCGGTTAAAAAGATTAGTTTGTGATCACGATACAAAAATTAAACCCATTATTGGGCACAAATGTAATAGTTTTAAATGCCTGTAATGCTCTCACCATGCTGCTGTCATGTCCACTCGTTTTTGTCACAGGAGCAACAGCGACTGACTGGAGGAGAACCGGCTCGATCTGGCCAATGGCAGCAGGATTACAGACTCTGAGGTGGGAAAGGGTCAAACACCTGCAGCGCGAATTAGATTTACTTCTAAATGGAGGAGGTTTTAGCTATAATTTTAGTTAGTTTCAGTGAGTTTTGTATGTACACAATACAGATTCAGTTAGTTCTAGTTTTTTTTTAAAAAACTCTAGTTTTTATTTTTATTTCAGTTAACGAGAATTATTTAACATTTTAGTTTTCGTCTTTTCATTCGTTTTCGTCAACTATAATAACCTTGGCCCGTGGTTGCATAGTCCTCGCTGTGGCTGTCACTGACGCGCACCTCTCAAAAAATTTAACTACACGTCGCAATGTGATTGGTTGACTTGGTAGCTCTGACGAATGTGGGCAGGACCGAAAGCCGCTCAAACCCGTTGGAGCGAGTGTTTACAAGTGTTGAGTCCCGTGAAGGAGGTCCAGACTTTTATTTTGTGTTTACCTTATGATTAAAGTTGTTGCACGTCTCCTGGTTCCTACCTCAAAATGAGCGAGTTTGAGCTACTTCTACATTAAGGTAGAGTTCAGGAAAAACAAAACACCAGCGAAGAAACTCAACACAGAGGAACATAAAAACCTCACTGCCAGCTAGCGTTTCTGAAGTGTTATTGCAGAGATACACAAACAGAGCGCAGAAGTATAAATGCACGACAACGCACAAGGCATGTGTCGTGGGTCACGCCGATCACTCAACGCAGAAGTATAAATCAGGCTTTAAGATTCTGTACCAGCAGGGGGCGTTCAACCTGTGGTCTGTGTGAGTCCTAATGCCCCAGTAAAGTGAAGGGGACGCTATACTGTGAGTGAGTGTCGTATTTCGGATGAGACGTTAAACAGAGGTCCTGACTCTTTGTGGTCATTAAAAATCCCATGGCACTTCTCGAAAAGAGTAGGGGTGTAATCCAAATTTCCATCCATCTGCCCTTACCGATCATGGCCTCCAATCATCCCCATCCACTAAATTGGCTCTATTACTTTATTACTGTCACTCCAACTATAGCTGGTGGTGAGCACACTGGCGCCGTTGTCCTGTGACTGCCGTCGCATCATCCAAGTGGATGCTGCACACTGGTGGTGGCGTGGAGAGACCCCCCTCATGATTGTGAAGCGCTTTGGGTGTATTGCCATACATAATAAATGTGCTATATAAAATACACATTACTTAAGGCGTACTCACACTATGCTATCCGAACCGTGCCCAGGCCCATTTCCAGGATTGTTTGAGAAGTGTGAGTGCTCTGAATCGGGCTCAAGCACGGTTCACTTGGCCGGCCCTGGCCCGGTTGGAAGAGGTGGGGCTGAGCGCGGTTCACTTGGGCTCAGACACGGTACGCTTGCAGTGTGAGTGCAATCGTGCCTAAGCCCGAAACTAAAAGCGAGATGTGACTTTTAAGGGACTGTATCATATGGATTAATTAATCATTCGCACTGTTCAATGAACGCAAACTGTCATAGATTATTAAAGACACAGACCCCTCACTGCACGACAGCTGCACCTTTAGCAAACCTCCTAATTCCTGCAGCACGAGGACTTCATGAGCGTCAAAAGTGGCTGATCTGTGAACTGATCTGTGAACTGATTTCACACATTTGTTTATGAAATAATAAAATGTTTAGTGCGGTGCATTTTTTTTTTACATTACTTAAGCATCTCTAACTTTTTTTTATTTTTAGCATTATAAACTCTAGATGATGGATAATAAAGCCCAGAGTGTCTTCTTTCCAAAGATACATAAACTGTGAATGTAGACCAAATTATTCAGCAACTATAAAGGTTTCAGTCTGGGATGATTGTTTTTGAGAAAGTGCCTCTGACGGTGAGGAAAAGGAGGACACCGATATAGTCTCAGAAAACTTTTTACAGAAATCTCACTTTGCATGCTATCTTCATCAAATTTGAAATATAAACTCATGAGACACTTGGCTTTCAAGTCATATTTTTTCTAGGACATTACATTAATGTTTTCTTGTGTTTGTATATGGAAAAACAAATATTGAACACAATACATTTTTTTTTTTCTCATAACTTCATAATGTATAAATTTTTATATTTTTTAACATATAACTTCCCCTTTTACCACAGTAAAGCTCAAAGTGTCTTCTTTCCAATGATACCCAGTTTGTGTTTGTAGCTTACTGGAGTCAGGAACGGTTACTGTTTAAAGTTAGGTAGGTGTAAATCCCCTAAATTGAGTGAAGGCTAACATTGTTTTTCAGAAAAACAAATATGTTCACCAACCATGTTTGCTTGCTAAATATCTGCTAACATAGTATAGTATTTTTATGTATTAGAAGAGTCAAAAACATACATACAGCACCTTTAAACAGTAAAACGATCAAATTCTTTGTCATCTTTGAGCAAGATGCTAATAGTTTGATGCAATTCAATGATCTATGCTAAGCTAAGCTAAAAACACCCCCGGCAGACCATGAGATCGGCTGAATAGATTCAAAATGTATTTTCAGAATAAAACTCAACTGTTTAACTTATTGACAAAATGAGTCTATTTCCAAACAAAATTGGAGTGTTCCTTTAAAGAACAAATACGAGACGCAAATTACATAGGCAGCAGAAGAAAGCAGTGCAAACTATACACAACAACAGAGGAGGGAAAAGCTATCAGTGAGCATTGTGTTTGGAGTCGTCGTTTCGATGGCCTCTCCGTTCTCTGATTACATGTTTCTGAGTCGCTGATGGTGTAATAGCCGGTGGAAGACACACAATCCCACCAGGAGCTTTCAGATGGGGGTTAGGGGATCACTGGCTTGCCAAGACAGAAACGCATTACTAAGCTCCCTGATGTAAACAAGTCAATATAAGTGTGAGTGATGAAAGGGTGCTATAACTGTAAGTATTATAAGCGAGATGCGTTAAACAAAGACTATAAAAAAATCAATAGGTAGGGCCATTAAAAGCATGCACTAATGACATGTAGAGGAGCTTAAGGCAGGACTCTGAATTTGAATGCACTATAGTCCCCAGATGACTGATTACATTAGGAATTGTAATCATTATTTTTTTTTACGAGTTTCTAAAATGTTTAAATATGCTAAATAAGGCATTATTTAATTAAGCATACACTAATTTGCATACAGTAGAAAAATCTGAACATTAGATGAGTCAGGTTCAAAATTCTGCTTACATTTTTTTTGACATACTACACTACCTGACAAAAGTCCTGTCATCAATCTCAGTTGTAAAAGCAACAAATAATAACTTGACTTCTAGTTAACCATTTGGAAAAGTGGCAGAAGGTAGATTTTTCAGATGAATCATCTGTTGAACTGCATCCCAATCATCACAAATACTGCAGAAGATCTACTGGAACCTGCATGGAGCCAAGATTCTCACAGAAATCAGTCAAGTTTGTTGAAGAAAAATATCTTGGGGTTTTGGGGTTACATTCAGTATGGGGGTGTGCAAGAGATCTGCAGAGTGGATGGCAACATCAACAGCCTGAGCTATCAAGATATTTGTGCTGCCCATTACATTACAAACCACAGGAGAGGGCAAATTCTTCAGCAGGATTCTCATACTTCAGCCTCCACATCAAAGTTCCTGAAAGCAAAGAAGGTCAAGGTGCTGCAGAATTGGCCAGCCTAGTCACCAGACATGAACATTATTGAGCATGTCTGGGGTAAGATGAAGGAGGAGGCATTGAAGATAAATACAAAGAGTCTTGATGAACTCTGGAGTCCTGCAAGGACACTTTCTTTGCCATTCCAGATGACTTAATTAATAAGTTATTTGAGTCATTGCAGAGATGTATGGATGCAGTCGTCCAAGATCAGGAGAGTCATACACAATATTCATTCTTTTTCCACTGTACCATGACTTTATATTCTATACTGTACACTATTTCTGTGCAGTGACAAGACTTTTGTCCAAGCAAAGTCAGACTTTACAGTCCAAATTACATAATTAATAAATTAAGGCATGATCATATTTTATTTTGGTAAAATAAGCGTAATCTAGAGGCCTTTGCCTTTCATTTAAGCCACTTGTGATACCAAATGATCAACTAGAAGTCAAGTTATTATTTGTTGTTCCTAAAACTTGAATAGGCGACAAGACTTTTGTCAGGTAGAGTCATTTTTTTTTTAAAATTTGGGAATCTTTTTTTTAATCATTTTAAGCTCATAAAATACTGCAAAGAGCCAGAAAAACACTATTTTTCACTATTTTTTTTAATAATGTGAAAAGAAATGTAAAGTTTATTGCAAGTGCTGTTGATGTGTGGAGATTCATGGCCTAAGTGCAGGAAAAACAACTTTTACTAATATTTATTGTAATTATTGATAAAGTTTTATGAAAGAAACTTCTAAAAGTGTATTTTGAATTTTTTTTAATTAGGAAGAAATCCTCAAAATTTACTGGTGCGTGTATTTTTTTTTTTAATTAAGACGAAATCCTCCAAATTTGCTGGTGCATGAAGAAAAGAATAAGAAAAAAAATGCACTTATTAACAAGAAATTCTTGTCTGAATGTGGGTGTTAGGAAAGGTTGTTCTATCTGGATGTTTCCTTATGGCAAAAATTAGATACTGTATGTGAGATAATTATGATTTATGTGTTAAAATTAATTAAGCATCATAACTGTGGAAGCTGCGCTCAGTGGACTGTGATCAGAGTTGCCTGATTATTTTAACGTTAGATAGTTTGCCAGCATTTCTTCAACCACCAACTGTTATTTTACACAGAAACTTGGAAAAGACCTAGATCCATAATGAAGTTGCACTGGGCACAGCAACAAGAAATTTAGCATTAGTTATGGTAATAGACAAAAGTATGAATAAATGAGAAGCAGCGCTGGGAAAAAAATATATTATCACAAACATTCCTTTCGAGTTATATTTTAAAAAGTATGTGAGGCTCAAAATACAATGTACTGTTCAAGAATTTATCTTTTTTAAAGGTTCAGAAATGTACAATAAAATAATGTGTACTACTGTATAATTCTATTAATTAATAAACATTTGTCATTCAAAAACAACATCATGGGGTATATTTTTCAAGACATTGTTCACATTCATTATATCGTTTCAATTTTACAATTAATACCCACTTTACATTATTGGCCTTAATTACTATCTACTTTAATGTAAATGAAACCTTTGGTATAATGCAGTTAGTATGTACATACATGCTTTTACATTGTAGTTATATTTTGAAAATGAACTGCATGTAATTACATCTGTAACTAATGTCCATAATTACATCTATAATTACACTGTTGATCCATCTCTTAAACCTACTCATACCACCAAGCCTGTCCCTAACCTTAATTGTATCCCACGGTGATTACAAAATTTGAGTACATTGTACTTATTTTTTGAGGTAAGTTCAGTTAGGACCACTTAACAAAAAAATAAGCAGTTTTAATGGTAATGCTGCAACAAAACAAAACAAAATAAAAAATTTTATTAAATGAAATTTATTTAATTTAAATAATTTAAAGCAAAAATAATCAAATAAAAATTTTTTATGAAATGAAAAATAAAGTAAATAGAAATATAAATTAAAAATCATTTCAAATAAAATAAAACAATAAAATTAAATAAAAATGAATAACACAAAAAAATAAAATAAAATAATACTAAAATTAAAAAAATTAAATGAAATAAAATTAAATACATTTAAATACATTTAATTAAATTAAGTAAATATATTTTATAATAAAATAAAATAAAAAATAGTTAACATAAATAAATAAAATAATAATAAAAAATAAAATAAATATAAATAAATAAATTGAAAATAATAAAAAAATGAATAAATTAAATTAAATAAAAAAAAAAATTTAAATGCATTTTTAAATTTTTTAAATAAAATAAAAAATAATCAACAAAAGTAAAACAAAATAAAATAATAAAATAAAAAATAATTTCCCAGTACTGGGTTGTGGCTGGAAGGGCATCCGCTGCGTAAAACATATGCTGGAATAGTTGGTGGTTCATTCCGCTGTGGCGATGCCAGATTAATAAAGGACTAAGCTGAAGAAAAATGAATGAATAAATGAATAAAAAATAAATGACAAAAGTAAATTGAATAATGTTAGAATGATTGGTGTGATTTGTATAAGAGTGCATTTGAATAAAACATTAACAAATATTTAAACAAATGACAAGCCTAAATAAAGAGAATTTTCACTCTATTATAGTTGCTAACTTTGCAACTAATCCACAAGTCCCATGTGTTCTGAACTGTGGTATCTGGTCAATTACAATCCCTACTTGACATTGCACATACTGTAATAATCCTACTACAGATGTGCACATCACAATGTCGATGCCGAAATGATGCATTGTGCAGTTCTAGAGTAAACAGCAAGCCATTGCCATTACTGGGCTCTGGTCTGCAATTTTGGCTGAGATAGTGTTGCAAAATTGAACCAGATTGAAATCTGCGGAAAAACAAATTTAAGTCTCTCAGAGAAAAGTAGTCCTGACCGAATAGGGCTAAAGAAACTTTTGTCGAAACTTTCACACATTTACAGAGCGATCGTGTGCCTGACAGATGCATAAAAATTCATATATGCCAGAGAACAAGGACAAGCCACAATCAATACAATCACCAAGCGGCAACAATGCCAATCACTGACATTTCAACAGTACAATCTGAAAAGGTTACGTGCACGGTAAGTCAAGTGCGATGGCGAATAGATGATGTGATGAGTATGCATAACAGACTTTTAGAAAACCTACAGGGCTTGGCCTGAAATCAAAGTCTTCCTGGTGTATTATGGCCCTTCCCATTAACCTTTGAAGCAGAGCGCCTGAACAGCTGGTTGCAGGCTTTCTCCTTCAACTGATCTGATTAACAGCGTCTTCTCACCTGCAAGCTTTCCTCAATGAACCTGTTCCTCAGAGCATCTGCCGCCGAGATCCTGTGAGAAGAATCCTTTTCTAGCATACTGAGAGAGAAAAAAAAAAGAGAGAGAGACTTTAAATGACTCTTTAAATAGTTAGTTCACCCAAATAAGGAAATTCTGTTACACTGTAAAGTGAAAAGTCATATTTCCAGTATAGAAATGTCCACTAAAGGAGGTCGAGCATTCTCATATATGGCTCCTAAACTCTGGAATATACTTCCTGATAATGTCTGAGGCTCAGACACGTATATAACTGCAGGTTAACTATGCTTATATATAATAATAATAATAATAATAATAATAATAATAATATAACTGTTAAAAGCTACGGTTTTAGTTACTAGTTAAAGGGGAAATGAAGCACTCAGTCAAGTTTACCTTATTTTGTACATTTTATTCCACTTTAATGAAAATATAATAAACAAACTCGATTAATGTAACCATTTGGCAGAAAACGGCATGTTTTACTGTAGATGTTAGACCTAGGGCGCCGCCATCTTGGAATATCGCTGTCTCTGACGTCACGGGGTTGGTTTGCGGTGATAAGCTGAACGGACACAATAGAAGTAAAGGAGTGAACGCGGAGACTGGACAGCCTAATTTAACCCAATGCGTGAAGTTGTGGGCGTGGAGCTGCTGCAAATACAAGCATCAGATGTGTGTCTAATATAAAAGTATATAAATGTATTCTACTTTCCTTTTTTCCTCCTTTAATCACCGATCATTTGATGCGCTTTGATTCACTCTCTGTATTACTCTACCTGACTGCCTGTCTGGGTTTCAAACGTGACTGTAACGGACTAAACACGGACACTGAACAGCTTAATTTAACCCAATGCATGAAGTTGTGGATGTGCATCACAGAGCTGGCGCAAATACAACAAATACAAGCATTTAAGTGTCTTGAGTTGTGTATTTTTCTTTTGCTAATACCTCTCGTTTGATGCGCTGTGGTTTAACTCTTTCACGCTGCTCCAGCACTGCCTGACGAGGGGATTTACATTCAGACTAATGCAATGATTTAAATCATACATGACTTCATGCTTTACTAAGTCACGTCTGTCTGGATTGTCAAGACATATTCCCTCTTCAAGTCCATAGACTCGATCTCTCAACACGTATGAAGGATAAAAACCTGCCATAAGAAACACCGCGCTGATCTGAGTTTGGTTTAAACACGAGCAGAGGCGAGGGGGTGTAGCGGTGAAAAGTGAAAGTATCCGCCCCCATGACGTCAGTAATGATTCACTCTCCCAATACTGTGGTTTTCAACTAGGTCCGGTGTAAGCGTCATGGGGGCGGGTACTTTCACTTTTCACCGCTACACCCCCTCGCCTCTGCTCGTGTTTAAACCAAACTCAGATCAGCGTGGTGTTTCTTATGGCAGGTTTTTATCCTTCATACATGTTGAGAGATCGAGTCTATGGACTTGAAGAGGGAATATGTCTTGACAATCCAGACAGACGTGACTTAGTAAAGCATGAAGTCATGTATGATTTAAATCATTGCATTAGTCTGAATGTAAATCCCCTCGTCAGGCAGTGCTGGAGCAGCGTGAAAGAGTTAAACCACAGCGCATCAAACGAGAGGTATTAGCAAAAGAAAAATACACAACTCAAGACACTTAAATGCTTGTATTTGTTGTGTTTTCACCAGCTCTGTGATGCACATCCACAACTTCATGCATTGGGTTAAATTAAGCTGTTCAGTGTCCGTGTTTAGTCCGTTACAGTCACGTTTGAAACCCAGTCAGGTAGAGTAATACAGAGAGTGAATCAAAGCGCATCAAATGATCGGTGATTAAAGGAGGAAAAAAGGAAAGTAGAATACATTTATATACTTTTATATTAGACACACATCTGATGCTTGTATTTGCAGCAGCTCCACGCCCACAACTTCACGCATTGGGTTAAATTAGGCTGTCCAGTCTCCGCGTTCACTCCTTTACTTCTATTGTGTCCGTTCAGCTTATCACCGCAAACCAACCCCGTGACGTCAGAGACAGCGATATTCCAAGATGGCGGCGCCCTAGGCCTAAAATCTACAGTAAAACATGCCGTTTCCTGCTAAATGGTTACATTAATCGAGTTTGTTTATTATATTTTCATTAAAGTGGAATAAAATGTACAAAATAAGGTAAACTTGACTGAGTGCTTCATTTCCCCTTTAAAGTAATTAGCAACTAATAAAGTTATGATAACTAATAATTTAACTTTTCTGAATTTGATTGTAATACAATAATCTGCTCCTTTTGTAAAGCTGCTTTGAAACGATCATTATTGTGAAAAGTGCTATACAAATAAACTTGAATTGAATATTTACTGGGTTTTTTGGCACACAATAGTGTTCTTGCAGTTTTGTATGATTACAGCTGAACCACTGAAGTCCCATGGAATGTTTTGAAAATGTTTTGGCTGCTTTGTTGCACTTTGATCATTGCTCTTGGATTTCATCTAAAATACCTTAATTTGTGTTCTAAAGATGAAAGAAGATCTTAAGAAATTGGAATGACATAAATGTGAGTAATAAATAACCGAATTTTCAATTTTTGGGTAAACTAATGCTTTAATAAACAAAAAAAAAAAAAAAAAACAATCTGTCATTTTTACTTTTCTTTTTTCCATTATTTCTCTTCTCTTTTCCTTAAAAATGAAGACAAATTATACAGACATATCAAATACAAAGGAAACATCAAACTGTATATTTGTTTTAATCATTATCATACATAAATATTCAGAAAGCATCACAATCAGCTTCACATATGTAGATATTAATGCCTGCACTTCTATTATTAAATGACAAAAAAAGCAAATTCAACATTTAAACTGATTTCACCAAACCCCTAAAAATAAATGTAACATCACTCTGTCCCATTTCAACAATTCTATTTTTCCATGACAGCCAAAAAACCAACTATGCTAACATACAGTACAAAATGTACTGTAAACAAAAAGTTCCCTTTGGGAATTTTTGCATTTAGTCATTCATTCAGTCTCTTTTAGACCCTTTATTAATCCGTGGTCGCCACAGCGAAATGAACCGCCAACTTATCCAGCACATGTTCTACGCAGTGGATGCCCTTCCAGCTGCAACCCATCTCTGGGAAAGATCCATACACACTCATTCACACTCATACACTACGGACAATTTAGCCTACCCAATTCACATGTACCGCATGTCTTTGGACTGTGGGGGAAACCGGAGCAACCGGAGGAAACCCAAGCGAATGAAGTGAGAACATGCAAACGATACACAGAAACGCCAACCGAGGCTTGAACCAGCGACCTTCTTGCTGTGAGGCGACAGCACTACCTGCGTCCACTACTGCGTCGCCTTTTGCATTTAGTGTCATAAATAAAGAAACTTTTAGTAAAAACTCTCTAATTCGCGGCAAGATTCTTAAAAATAAAACCCCAGAGTAACAAGCCTGTCATATTCAGAAAATAAATGAACAACTGTGGATATGGTAATAAGTGCCAGATGAGAAGTCAATATTCCCTCCCCTCTCTCCTGTTGTCTCAGGACAAGCAATTAGTATGGTTTCCACCTTTAAATTGCTAGCTATGCAAATATCTGATCTATCATGGGATGCCCACGTTAAGTTCATGATTTCGAAGGTGCATCACAGAATATACTATCTTTGCGAAGCCAAAAAAAGCAGGTCTTCCTTGTGATGTTCTAATGCAAGTGTACTTGGCTTTTACACAGCCAGTTCTTGAGTATGCCAAACCAGTCTGGGGCGGACTACCTAAAGGTCTCTCTGAGGAGTCAGAGAGGATCCAAAAGAGAGTTGCTGTCGGATAATAGGTATTACAACTTCAACTTTTCCAACACTGAGTGAAAGGCGTGAGAAAGCCACCATACGTACTTTCACTAAAATAATCAATGACAGTTTATCACCACTGTATTGTTTCCTGACTAAGGCTACAGTGTCATCCTACCTTCTTCGGCATCATAAGCAGTGGCGTAGCGGACGGGCCCGCAGGGCACGCACCGCGGGGGGGGTGGGGGTGGGGGTGGGGGCTGCGCGTCATAAGTGGCCCCGCGTGATATTTTTGTGTCAAAACGTCACGGAAAAGTGATATCAGCCATTGGCGGCAAACTGCGGAGAAATGACTGGAGCTTCCTTCTTTTTTTATCTTTCCCATGGTGACAGTCAGTGCAAAATATTTTACTATTTGCAAGATAGTTGGATTCAGATTAGTGTAATTTAAAGACTTCACTAGGTTATGTTAACTAGGACAGCTAGAATAATTAGACAAGTTATAGTATAACTGGTTCGTTGTGTAGACAATCAAAAATATACAGTAAATATTTTTTAAAAAGGCTAATAATACTGACCTTAAAATTGTATTTTTAAAAATAATAAACTGCTTTTATTTAAGAAATAAACTATAAGAAAAAGACTTATTATTTATTATTATTACTTCTTTTTTTACAGGAAATACTGTAAAAAATTTCCTTGGTTTGTTAAAGATCACTTGGAAAACATTATTTTAAATTAATGGGAGGGCAAAAAATTTACTTTAAAGTTTACAGGTGTAAAAATGTGCCTTGATGTACTTGAACGTTAGAAATGTGTTATCTAGCTACAATACAAAGTTCCTTGTCAAATAAATTAACGAGGAAGATTATTTTGAGTATGGGCTGCATGGTGGCGCAGAGCGTAGCACGTTCGCCTCACAGCAAGAAGGTCGCTATGTGAGCCCCGGCTGGGTCAGGTAAAAAAAAAAGTTACAAAAAAAGACTTTGAATAATTAAGTAGTTGTAATGTATGTTTAAAGTGTGCCCGCTAAAAGCACATTCTGACCCCCACAGTCATTCTAGAACCGCCATTGCTTGTAACACCCCCCCCCCCCCCCCCCCCCGCTCTTCATGATGGGGCCCCGTCAATAATCCCTGCAGGGGGCTCCCGCATTTTGCGCTACGCCACTGATCATAAGATAACCAGGAGTGAAACTAAACGTCATAAACTCTCCTTTATTCCTCGTGCTCTAAAATTGTTGTATAGATAACTTATGATTTATAGTGTTTGATATTTTTTAATTATTGTTTTTACTTTGTTTATCATGTTATATACAGTGCATCCGGAAAGTATTCATAGCGCTTCACTTTTTCCACATTTTTTTATGTAACAGCCTTATTCCAAAATGGATTAAATTCATTAATTTCCTCAAAGCTCTACACACAATACCCTATAATGACAATGTGAAAAAATTATTTTTTGAAATTGTTGCAAATTTATTATAAATAAAAAACCTGAAAAATCACATATACATAAGTATTCACAGCCTTTGCTGTGAAGCTCTTAATTGAGCTCAGGTACAGTTTCCACTGATCATTCTTGAGATGTTTCAGCAGCTTAATTGGAGTTCACCTGTGGTAAATTCAGTTGATTTTACATGATTTGAAAAGGCATACACCTGTCTATATAAGGTCCCAGGGTTGACAGTGCATGTCAAAGCACCAACCAAGCATGAAGACAAAGAAATTGTCTGTAGACCTCCGAGACAAGATTGTCTCGAGGCACAAAACTGGGGAAGTTTACAGGTGATCAATAACCCAATGGTCATTCTGTCTGAGCTTCAGCGTTCTTCTGTGGAGACAGGAGAACCTTACAGAAGGACAACCATCTGTGCAGCAATCCACCAATCAGGCCTGTATGGTAGAGTGGCCAGACGAAAGCCACTCCCCTTCTGGAATTTGCATAAGGCATCTGAAGGACTCTCAGACCGTAGAAACAAAATTCTCCTGTCTTATGAGACTAAAATTTAACTCTTTGGAGTGAATGCCAGGCGTTACGTTTGGAGAAAACCAGACACCGCTCATCACCAGGCTAATACCATTCCTACAGTGAAGCATGGTGGTGGCAGCATCATGCTGTGGGGATGTTTTTCAGCAGCAGGAACTGAAAGACTAGTCAGGATAGAGGAAAAGATGAATGCAGCAATGTACAGAGACATCCTGAATGAAAACCTGCTTCAGAGTGCTCTTGACCTCAGACTGGGGCGACGATTCATCTTTCAGCAGGACAATGACCAAAAGCACACTGCCAAAATATTAATGGATCAATGGCTTCACAATAACTCTGTGAATGTCCTTGAGTGGCCCAGCCAGAGCCCAGATCTAAATCCTATTGAACATCTGAAAATCGGAACAGATCTGAAAATGGCTGTACACCGTCGCATCCCATCCACCCTGAAAGAGCTGGAGAAGTACTGCAAAAATTCCCAAAGACAGGTGTACCAAGCTTGTGGCATCATATTCAAAAAGACTTGAGGCTGTAATTGCTGCCGAAGGTGCATCAACAAAATATTGAGCAAAGGCTGTGAATACTTCTGTACATGTGATTTGTCAGGTTTTTTATTTTTAATAAATTTGCAACAATTTAAAAAAAATAATTTTTTCACATTGTCATTATGGGGTATTGTGTGTAGAGTTTTGAGGAAATTAATGAATTGAATCCATTTTGGAATAAGGCTGTAACATAAAAAAATGTGGAAAAGTGAAGCGCTATCAATACTTTCTGGATGGACTGCATGCTAGAACAGAAACAAAATGTACTTAAACAAAAGGCTCTCACTTTGCATTTAGTGTCATAGATAAACTTTTAGTAAAAAATTTCCCTAATTCACGGCAGCGTTCTTAAAAAAAGTTTTTTGCATTCAGAAAATAAATGAATAACTGTTACTGACTGCTCACTAAAAGGACAACCTTCCCCTACCTGTGTGTGTGTGTGTGTGTGTGTGTGTGTGTGTGTGTGTGTGTGTGTGTGTGTGTGTGTGCGTGTGTGTGTGTGTGTGTGTGTGTGTGTGTGTGTGTGTGTGTGTGTGTGTGTGTGTGTGTGTGTGTGTGAGTGCGTGCGTGCGTGAGAGAGAATTATGTTTAAAATCTCATGAAATGCTGATAGTTGTAGCTGAACGCTTCTAAAACCTGCTGGGATTTTTGCATAATCTGTTTTGAAAAACAGCTGAATCAAACAAGCCACTGATTTGTGTCTATCTTCTCATACACAGCCAGCAGACGGACAGATACAGGCTGACATTAACCCGATTTGTGCCTGCCAGAAGGAGGGCAGCATCTGTTTCCAGTACCTCTGCATTAGGGAGTTGAGCTGCCGTGAGTATGTTTCTGGCAGGGATGGAGTGGGTCCCTCTACAATCCTCAGCACCACGGCCAAGAAGTTCTGCGCCTCGAAAGCGTGAGCCAAACAGCACATCTCATAGAGGATACAGCCTAAAGACCTGCACACATGCAATAAGTAGAGGACAATTGAAAGAAATAGCCAATCTCAAGAGTCATATAAGGCAGTGTGAGAATTATACATTGACGATCAGGGGGTCAACTTTTTCGGTAATGTTAGCTTGTGTGATACATGCATCAGTCATTTATGTATCTATTGAAATTACATCTAATTTATTAATCAAATATATTTAAGTTTACAGTGTTTTGAGGGATATTTAGTGTGTTCAGACCTACCTTTACAGTATCTTCTGATTAGCTATTTCAGATGTTACTGTAGCTCAATCTATACAAACATCTAATTTGACATTACTTTCAGGCTATATGTAGATACAAACACCTATTTTACAAGAAAGCAGTCTTAAGTGAACACTTACGATTGTCTATTGGTGCTCTATATCTACCAGTTTCAGACTGTTGAATAAATTTTCGTCTTGCATAGACTTGCATAGATTGGTGTGATTATGCATTCACAATGGTATGAACCATTATAGGGGTGGTCAAATGTTTATTTATATTATCTATTAATTTAATTATTAACATTATTATTTAAAATACAGATCAGAGTGAACTATTTCTCAGTATTAAATGGCTGACCCCCCTATACATCTTGTTCTCACGTCCTTCTCACGATCAAGCGTCAATTAGGAGGGTTAATCCCTACCCAAACTCCCCTGTAAATCGCACCCTTATATTAGGTCAGATTCTTTAGGAAATCCACCCGCACTTACTCATGTCGATAAAAAACAAGAGTGCTTTTAAAGGGTGCTTTCAGATTTGATTAGTTTTCCTTCAAATCTGAGTTTGATTGTGATGCATCAGTTAATCATGTAAATGGGTGAGTAAATACATAAACACACAGTTTGACCAATTTGTTATTAATAGCACTTCCTTAAATTGGTGCACATTAGAAGTGAACAGTACTCTAGAAGTTCAACCTAGAAATCAATCAGGTGGACATGGGTATGGTTTGAGTTCAGAAAGCAGAGCTCAAGCAAGACAAACTTGGGCACATAATCAGTGGAACTGGTATTAACACTAATTCAAATTTTAAAATGTTACGTTTTGTAAAAGTGCTTGCTTTAACATTTATTATTATTATTACATGCTTTAATATCATATCAATATCATATGGAACACAAAAACGGTACACTTACCTGCCACTTATTAGGTACACATCCAACTGCTCGCTAATACAAATTTCTAATCAGCCAATCACATGCATTTAGGCATGTAGACATGGTCAATACGATCTGCTGCAGGTCAAAACGAGCAACAGAATGGGGAGGAAAGTTGATTTAAGCAACAGAAGACCACACCGGGTGCCACTCCTGTCAGCTAAGAACAGGAAACTGAGGCTACAATTCACACAGGTTCACCAAATTGGACAATAGAAGATTGGAAAAACGTTGATTGGTCTGATGAGTCTCAATTTCTGCTGCGACATTCGGATGGTAGGGTCAGAATTTGGCGTCAACAACATGAAAGCATGGATCCATCCTTCCTTGTATCAACGGTTCAGGCTGGTGCTGGAGGTGTAACGGTGTGGGGGATATTTTCTTGGCAAATATTTGGCCCATTAGTACCAATTGAGTCAATGCCACAGCTTAGCTGAGTATTGTTGCTGACCATGTTCATCCCTTTATGACCACAGTGTACCCATCTTCTGATGGCTACTTCCAGCAGGATAACACGCCATGTCATAAAGCGCGAATCATCTCAGACTGGCTTCTTGAACATGACAATGAGTTCACTGTACTCAAATGGCCTCCACAGTCACCAGATCTCAATCCAATAGAGCACCTTTGGGATGTGATAGAATGGGAGATTCTCATCATGGATGTGCAGCCGACAAACCTGCAGCAACTGCGTGATGCTATCATGTCAATATGGACCAAAATCTCTAAGGAATATTTTCAGTACCTTGTTGAATCTATGCCATGCAGAATTAAGGCAGTTCTGAAGGCAAAAGTGGGTCCAACTGGTACTAGTAAGGTATAATAAAGTGGCCGGTGAGTGTATATGACATTAATTTTCCTTTAACTGGAATAATACACAACAGATGAACAATGTACAGTAAACTGAACCTATTATTAAAGTAAAACAATGCAAAATGCTTAAATGTGATAGAGTACAATTGACTCTGTTACAAACTGTTGTTGAAACTAGTGTCAAACTTTTAAAACCACAAACACAGTTGACAATTTTCCACCATTTTGTGCTTGAGATCAAGATAGTAACCTCAAACCAGACGCCACATGGCATGTCTAAAACAGAGTTTGATGCATTTTCATCATGTTATAGTTTTAAAAATGTGAATGAGAAATTCACAACAACAGGGTTGACAAACAATGAATCTACTATTATACTGTATCCTAAACATTTTGTACATGGAAAAAAGAATAAATGACATGCCTCATGCCTTTGAGTGTTTTAGGCCAGAGAATGTGACATCTGACTTATATACCTTTTTATAACTGATATACAGTAACAGAGTTGACCAAAAACCTCTTCAATATCACATGAAACACACAAAAAGTATTTATGACACATACATTTTCCTTAAACTGTTATGATATACAACCGATGAATAATTTACAGTAAACTGAACCCATTATTAATGTAAAAAAAAGTTGTAAGTGTTGTTTAAACTAGTGTTAAACTTTTCAAACCACTAACAGAGTTAACAATAACAGAGTTCCACCATTTTGTGCTTCAAAACAGACACCAAATGGCATGTCAATGTGGATTTTCATCATGTTATTGTTCTAAAAAAGTGAATGAGAAATTCACAACAACAGAGTTGACAAATGATTAATCTACTATTAACCTGTATCCTAAAATTTTTGTACATATTAATGAGACAAGAATAGGCCAGGAGAAGTGCCATCAGATTTATATACCTTTTTATAACTGATATACAGAAACTGAGAAGACCAGAACATAGGGACAGACACAAACAATATATGAAATGTAATTGCCCTGTTCATACCCGAGTTTGATTGTAGCACGTCAGTTCTGCTAATCAGAAAAATGAGAGCGTAAATGCATAAACAGTGGGAGTCGAAGTTGTTTTCAAGAGAAAAGGTCCCTAAATACACATACAAATATTATTTTTACAGATAAGATATAATTTTTATCATTCAAAACTGTTTGATTAATTTTTTTGTTTTGAAAAAAATTATAGGCTTATCTTTGAGATGCAATATTTTTCCAGAATCACCAGTGTGTGTGTGTGTGTGTGTGTGTGTGTGTGTGTGTGTGTAAAAGAAGAGTTAATAAGTAAACAGAATATACTAAATCAACAGAAAACAGCCATGAATCACAAGCTAATTAGCAGGTTTTTTACAGTCTGGCCAATTAGTTGTCAAAAAAAATTAACAGGGTCATGAATAAATATTTTGCAATGAATCAATACCAATTATCATGTCAGGCCTATCCGTGCTGTAACATAATCCAAATTAATGCACACTGTCACATTCAAGCTTTTGGTGAAGATGGGTTTTCTGAACTCGTTTGCATAACTAGCAATCAGCAAAGATCTCAATTTGCAATTAGCATTAATGGTTCTGTCTTGCCCTACTGAAAAGACACAAACAAACAGAGAGCTAAAAGCCAATGATATCCACACGTTGTTTAAGGATATCTATATTTTAGCTTATCCTCTTGCTGTTAAGCGGCACAGTGACCCTGTTCCTCCAGTTTGTCTGCCGCTTGTGTTCTCGTAGGCTTGAGAGCACAGACTGAAGAGCTCAATTCCCAACAGGCTGCTTTACGAGTCTCTCAGTGGCACATACACGATGAGGTGAGTGTGTGAGGAAACACACGGCCCTTAAATTAACAGCTAGGTGCCTGTAGCCGATTGGCAAATGAGATTGTCCTCTCTCTTTCCCCTTCATTGTATCTTTATTGTTTTCCAGTCATTTGTCCGCCTTGGTATTCATACTTTGCTAATATGCTGTTGTTTCAGAGTTTCCCCGGTGGACCTCATTTCTCTTCATAAACTTCTTTCAGCATACTGTAAATGGAGGAGGGGGAGGACAGAGCCCTGTGGTGTTCAGGCGCTTTTGAGTGAGGATTTGGAAAGCATTTTCTGAACTCATTTTTGCAGACTAAAAACTTCACAGCCCCAATTAGCTTTAGGAATTTCATTGCAAAAAAAAAAACACTTCTGCACTTCTGTTCTTATGAGAATATTGGAGTTAGTTTCAAGCAGTGGTGTAAAGTAACAAATTACAAATACTCAAATTACTGTAATTCAAGGTTTTTACAAGTTTCATCAAGTCAAATTTAAGACATTTTAAGACCCTTTTAAGACCATTATGAAAGAATTTTAGACTTATACAAGGCTGAACACTAAGTATTTTTTTCTAATAGCCCAGTTAAAACATTTAAATAACCATTAAAAACAAATGTTATGGTAAAGAAGATAATTAAACCACATTGGTAAATAGAGTTAATAAATAAACTTGTTTTAAAACTTTTATTGAGATGTAATGTTAGTGATTTGATGGGTGTTAGTCCGATTGGGTATCTTTAGACGGATGTAGGAAAATGAAGCTGAGATTTATATTATTAAGCTATGCATTTAGAAATTAAGGCCTGTTTAAAATGATTTAAGACCTACAACAAACTATTTCAGTGAATTTAAGTGTTTTTTAGGCCTAAAATTAGATTTTTGAAATTTAAGACATTTTAAGAATTTTTCAGACCCTGCAGATACCCTGTAATTGAGTAGTTTTTTTTAGGAATTGTAATTTACAAAGTAGTTATAAAAATGTGTACTTTTACTTTCACTTGTAATGTAATGTGTATTTATATAGCACATTTTTCATGTTTGGCCATACACACAAAGCGCTTCACAATAATGGGGGGGGGGGGGGGGGGGTCTTTTCCACACCACCACCACCAGTGTGCAGCATCCACTTGGATGATGCGACGGCAGCCACAGGACAACGACGCCAGTGCGCTCAGCACACACCAGCTATTTTCCATGATGGGTAAGGGCAGATGGAGGGAATTTGGCTGGGACACCGGAGTTACACCCCTACTCTTTACGAGAAGTGCCATCGGATTTTAATGACCACAAAGAGTCAGGACCTCGGTTTAACATCTCATTCGAAAGGCGGCGCTCACTATAGTGTCCCCTTCACTATACTGGGGCATTAGGACTCACACAGACCGCAGGTTTAGTGCCCCCTGCTGGCCTCACTAACACTACTCCCAACAGCAACCTGGTTTTCCCATGTGGTCTCACATCCAGCTACTGATCAGGCTCAGCCCTGCTTAGCTTCAGTGTGTAACCAGTCTTGGGCTGCAGGGAGATATGGCTGCATGTGGCTTGAGTACATTTTTAGGGCTGTTTTGATACTTTTACTCCACTATTTTCCATCAAACTGCAGTCATTATTTTGTCTTGTCTATGGGGAGTGGCTAAGTTGAAACATCAGTGATTCTTGTCTAACCAAATAGCACAACGAAAGTAAATCACATCATACTGAACAACCTCAAGACATGGACTCTTTATAAATGCAGCAAATCGTTTGAAAGCATTAAGAAGAAGTCCAAAATCTTTACATGCAATGACCCAGAGACTATTTAGACCAATGACTGTATAAAATATGGACGACTTGACAGCGCCATTTTCCATTAAAAGATGTGAAGGAAAAAACGCCTCGTGACGGGCACAAACTGTCGCAAAAGACTGCTGAAATTGGAGCCTGGGCATGCGCAGAAGGACTGCCTGATGGAGCCAGAGGAGGAGCTGCGGGATCGAACTTCCAACCAAACGCTTGTACATCAAATCAACCACGCCCCCCGAACTTCTCACTTGACCGCCGGTGTCTGCACTATAACAAAGGCTCGCTAATGTACACTTTGCGTTTACATAGTAGCCTGCGTTTGCTGTTTTATCAACACAAATGGTTGTAATAACGTTAACAAAGGTGAGGTTTTATATAGTGAAGATTCAATCGCGCCAGCTCCGGGCCGCAGCACACATTACTCGGAATCTCACATTACTCATAACTCCGGAATCGGGCAGTGAGTCCATAGGCATCCGGCCCGAGTAGGTACAGCAGACGGAGTCGGGCCGAGGGGTAAGTCTCAGGCAGGAGAGAGTCTAGCCGGAACTGGCCCGAGTGTATCTGCATGATAACCAGTGCCTTAACTGACCAGATTCATCTTTCGGAACATTTTATTGCAGGTGTAATTAATTTTTTTATTCGGTCTCATGTCTCCTTCATTAACACGGAGGAAGCGGGCTTTATGACTTGTACTGCAGCCAGCCCCCAGGGGGCGATCTAACGACCGAGACCTTCACTCAAAAGCAGGCTTGTGGCACACTTGGTTTAGACAGCATGTCACTAATGAGAAGATGAAGGGTACTTACTGTATGATGACTGAAATTGCAAAAGGGCCTTAAACAATCAATAAAATGCAACAGAATGTTACGTTTTCACACACATATGCATGCAAACGCCTTAACCTTTAACAGTGTAATACTCACTACTCTTGAGCACTTTTTAAAGGGCTACTTTTTACTACTTTAAGTAATATTTTTAACATATTTTTACTTTACTTGCACTACATTTTTGGGCAAGTAATGGTACTGTTACTTGAATATGACTTTTCTGTACTCTTTCCACCACTGGTTCCAAGCAATGTCATGCAATGATAAAATAAGGGGGGGGGGGGGGGGGGTCATCATTCTACAGTAGTCAATGCAAGGAGTGCAGAATTATTAGGCAAATAAGTATTTTGACCACATCATCCTTTTTATGCATGTTGTCTTACTCCAAGCTGTATAGGCTCGAAAGCCTACTACCAATTAAGCGTATTAGGTGATGTGCATCTCTGTAATGAGAAGGGGTGTGGTCTAATGACATCAACACCCTATATCAGGTGTGCATAATTATTAGGCAACTTCCTTTCCTTCGGCAAAATGGGTCAAAAGAAGGACTTGACAGGCTTCGAAAAGTCAAAAATAGTGAGATATCTTGCAGAGGGATGCAGCACTCTTAAAATTGCCAAGCTTCTGAAGCGTGATCATCGAACAATCAAGCGTTTCATTCAAAATAGTCAACAGGGTCGCAAGAAGCATGTGGAAAAACCAAGGTGCAAAATAACTGCCCATGAACTGAGAAAAGTCAAGCGTGCAGCTGCCAAGATGCCTTTTGCCACCAGTTTTGCCATTTTTCAGAGCTGCAACATCAAGCCCAAAAGCACAAGGTGTGCAATACTCAGAGACATGGCCAAGGTAAGAAAGGCTGAAAAATGACCACCACTGAACAAGACACACAAGCTGAAACGTCAAGACTGGGCCAAGAAATATCTCAAGACTGATTTTTCTAAGGTTTGATGGACTGATGAAATGAGAGTGAGTCTTGATGGGCCAGATGGATGGGCCCGTGGCTGGATCGGTCAAGGGCAGAGAGCTCCAGTCCGACTCAGACGCCAGCAAGGTGGAGGTGGAGTACTGGTTTGGGCTGGTATCATCAAAGATGAGCTTGTGGGGCCTTTTCGGGTTGAGGATGGAGTCAAGCTCAACTCCCAGTCATACTGCCAGTTTCTGGAAGACACCTTCAAGCAGTGGTACAGGAAGAAGTGTGCATCCTTCAGGAAAAACATGATTTTCATGCAGGACAATGCTCCATCACACGCGTCCAAGTACTCCACAGCGTGGCTGGCAAGAAAGGGTCTAAAATAAGAAAAACTAATGACATGGCCTCCTTGTTCACCTGATCTAATCCCCATAGAGAACCTGTGGTCCATCATTAAATGTGAGATTTACAAGGAGGGAAAACAGTACACCTCTCTGAACAGTGTCTGGGAGGCTGTGGTTGCTGCTGCACGCAATGTTGATGGTGAACAGATCAAAACACTGACAGAATCCATGGATGGCAGGCTTTTGAGTGTCCTTGCAAAGAAAGGTGGCTATATTTGTCACTTATTTGTTTTTGTTTTGTTTTTGAATGTCAGAAATGTATATTTGTGAATGTTGAGATGTTATATTGGCTTCACTGGTGAAAACAAATAATTGAAATGGGTATGTATTTGTTTTTTGTTAAGTTGCCTAATAATTATGCACAGTAATAGTCACCTGCACAAGTCACACCACACAAGTCTGCACAGTATTTGAAATGGATCAAAAAAAATGATCCTGAAACAATAATAGGTGTTGTTCAGTAGTTTTAGGACAACTTTGATGTAAGGTGGTGATTTAAATGTTGACTACTGCATGTTCTATTGACCTTTTTATGATGGGAGTAACTGACTATCATGAGCATAAAGATTCCCGCTTGAACATTTGTTAATTTACACACTAACCAGGGCTGAATTAACATAAGGTCCATGGAAGGAGGGGGCTCTTTATTGGCTGGACAACAAACCTTCCCCCTGATGGGAAACGCCTATTTGTGGTAAGCTTTTGATTGTTAATAATGTGAAGTATTCAAAACAGTCACCGAGGCTAGGGGTGGCTATAGCCCAATAAAAATTTTGAATTGCCCTGGTTTAGGGTGACCAGATATCAAATTTTTTTCCAGGACAGTGTCTTTATCAGCTCTACTAACCGTAAGAACTCCTTGATCAAAGGTAGGCTAAACAAGCTTGTCGTATAACAAATATTATCATTGAAACAGTATCGTCACTGATTAACTTGCAATAATAATGCTATAATAACTGGAATCACACTGAAAGAACTCACAACTGAAGCAATGTCTCAGCCCCAAAACTGAGCACTCCTTCCTGTATAATGTAACAGAGACAGTGTGCGACACACAGTTGTCAATACAGCCGGCAATGGCTTAAGCCTAACTGAACCAATTAAAAAGCAAACGTTTTTATGAATGTTACTTTGCCTCCTTTAGATAAAAATGACAGTAACAGTCCAGGGCAAAATGAAACATTGCTGCTGGTTCTTTCATCAGACAGCATATCTGATCAAACTGCAGGGGAATTTTATGCTAGCTTGCTGCAATTGACTCACAAGGCCAACATTTTTGGAAATTAGAAGCAAGGATTCAAAGATATCATTAGGGATTTCTGCTCAGCTAAAGTTTGAAAGAAGACGTTTGAACAAAAAGACCCTATTTACCCTTTTCACAAGACTGTTATGACTTGTTAAGTGGTCATCAGCATCTTAAATCATTGAACGTTTTTAATATTTCGGTAAAAAAAAACTGCATGTACTAGGGAAGCTCCGATCAGGATTTTTGCAGCTGATACAGAGTAACGATTCCTTGTCATGGTTATCGGCCGATACCAAGCTTTATAATGCATTAAGCACATTTCCCTCTATGTATGATCCTTAAGGGAAGATCTCGCTTTACCTAAGAGGATAAATTAAGGATGCTGCATATAATACCTTAAACACGTCTCTTATAACCATTTAGGTGTGAACATGTCATGGCCAGAAGCAGCTTTACAGAAAACAATTAATTCATTAATTTTACTACGTCTTAGGCTATGTATAATATACGGGAGCACTAGTGCATCTTCCTCTGCTTGTAAACTCATAAACAAACACCTGCGATCGGTCCATGAGATCGGCCAGATTGGCGAGTACAGATCGAGTCATGAAATGTAATTATTGGCCGATACTGATCTTCGGCCGATCGATCGGAGCATCCCTAGTATGTACATTTACTGTATATGTATTTATATGTGCATTATATCATCTTTGCATCAAATTGCAAACAACTAATTACAGGTATGCAAATTTGTGTTTCCATTTTCTATGGGTGGGACAGTAAATATGACGGTTTTCTCTCTTCTGGCTGCCGTTATCACACATCTCACACCGTTTTTTTTTTTTTTTCCTTAGTCTTGTTAACAGTATTGTCAAGATTTATATCTTTGATTATTTGAGCAAAAAGGATTATATAAAAATATTTATTGTACTTAGTTTAAATTTAAATTGTTTTAATTGTAAATTTATTGTAATTAAAAAAGTAATTATTTATTGTAAAGAACTTAATTAGGGATGACTGGAAATGCTTTTTGGTCATTATGAAAACCTGTTTGAAATTCATATTATTGCAAAATAAAATAAATATAATATAAATAAAATATAAAGCATAATTTGGCAATCAAATATGACATTTAATCAAATAGTGCAAATTATTATTATTATTATTATTGTTATGATTATTTATATACTTATTTATTATTCAAATAAATGTAGGTGGAGCAGTGGGTAACGCTGTTGACTCACAGCAAGAAGGTCGCTGGGTCGAGCGTCGGCTGGGTCAGTTGGCATTTCTGTGTGAAGTTTGCATATTCTCCCAATGTTCGCGTGGGTTTCCTCCGAGTGCTCCGGTTTCCCCCACAGTCTAAAGACATGCGCTATAGGTGAATTGGGTAGGCTAAATTGTCCGTAGTGTATGTGTGTGAATGAGAGTGTATGGATGTTTCCCAGTGCTGGATTGCAGCTGGAAGGGCATCTGCTGCGTAACAACATATGCTGCATAAGTTGGCGGTTCATTCCGCTGTGGTGATGGAAGATAGTTTGTCATGGCACTAAAATAAAAGGGGTTTATTTTTCTTTCCTTGAATTTTCTTTAGCCCCAGGCCTAATTTGTTAATCTGGAACTGACACTAATACAACACAACAATATTCCTACAAAAACCCAAACAGAAGTTCCAAAAAAAAAAGTGATCCAGCTTGAAAAATATGGTACTGGGCAATGCTTAAGATTTGTGATTTTCTGAGTCACTAGCATTCCTTAGATCATAAAATGTTTTTTTTTTTTTTTTTAAGTAACAGGATCATTGCTTCACTGTTTATGGTTTAAATTTATTTTAGTGTGTTGTTTGGGTGTTCAGCATTCCTCTTATTCATTTGTGATGTGATTGTTAGTTGGTAAAGATGTTGAGTTTTAAATTTGAATACTTTCCCCTTCATAAAAAAAAAAAAGTCATGAGACATCATTCCGGTCATTTTTACATGCTGTTATCTCACTATTCCCCAGTGGACCTCGTTTCTCCTTATAAATCTCTTTCAGCACATACTGTAAATGGAGGGGGAGGAGAGGACAGAGCCCTGTGGTGCTCTGGGGCTGTTGAGTGAGGATCTGAAAAGCAGGATCCTCGCCTTGGTGCCTTTGGAAATGTCTTGTGATATGAATTTATATTTCATCCTTAACCAGAGAGAGAGAGAGAGGGGAGAGATCTCCGAAGTAGATAGTTACAGCTCAATAAGCAACCAGAGATATCAGAATTTATGTTAATTAAGCTTGCCGTTTTGTCGGCTGCATCTTTAACTGGGCCTGATTGCATCTTTCTGTAAGTTTTTCAGAGTTAAAATGACTTAAAAACTGATCTGATGAGCTTTCATGGATTGTCAGAACTCATACATTTTTTCAAGACAACAATTTGACAGCAATCAAACATAATACCACATTACTCGCACATTTGCATAATATGTAATGATGAATTGTTCTTTTAGATTATGAGTTTTGACTCAATGAGGGAATAATTTTGCAAGTTACTTGCTGAGAGCTGAAAACTGCCGGAAGATTTTAATGAAGTCAGACATTTGGTTGCACCTTTCATTTTGGATTACTGTTTGCCACGTTTTAGAACACTGTATAGGCTGCACAAGGTCAAAACTGCATTGTTAAGAAACAAAAACACACAGATAATTAGCTATTTTCCCATTCATTTTTCCCACAGGATTAGGGATTTTCCCAAGGGTCTTTGTTAAAGCATTATAAACCATGACTCAAGCAACTAGAATGCGAATCCCAAGATTACATTAATTTAAAGCAAAGCAGTATTTGAAAATCAGGCAAAAAAGGTATGATAGTGTATTTAAGGCTTTAATGAGGGGATGGGGGAAGGAGGTGACCTAAAAAGTGTTGTGATCCTAAACCTGTATGAATGACAAATTTTTTGTATCTACAGAAACAATGTATTTCAAGTTGATTTCAAAATATCTAGAAAAATACAAATATTTAGATAGTTTGAGAGGTCAGCAAGAGATCTTTGTTTACTGAAGCTCTCTGATTGGTGGAATTTTCTGTAGCATCATGATGCTCACAAGTCTGTATTTTACAGGTTTATAAGTTATTGTTTAAAATTAGCTTTCCTAAGGATAAAATAGGGGTTCAATAGAGGTAAACTGTTACACCAGTGCTAAGCTCTATAGTGGACAAAGGTTTTTAGATTATTAAAATATTCTTCACAGGTAGAAAAAAGGGGTTCTTTTAGGAATTATTCACAAAAAGGTTCAGATACGGAAAACATATTTTTGCATTTTATTGCGTCTAAAATTCCTTTGCGTAATCTTGTAATGATATCTCAGTCAGGTTAAAACAAAAAAACAAAAGTCTTGGTTGGTTAAATTTATCTTAAATGGCTAAAAGGTTCAGTTTTTCCTACCATATGTCCGATTTGGAGTCGTATCCTTTGTGGCTCAGGGCTTCAGGGCTCATGTAGTATGGGGTCCCAGTGAAGGTAGTCGCCAGGTCACATGACCCCATCAGAAAACAGGACACACCAAAGTCACCTTTAAAAGGTTTAGAGAAGTTCCATTTACATAAAACTTTCAGAAAATTAGTTCTGCAGACTAAAACTGTTACATACACACTTGGTTTGAAAAAAAAAAAAGTTCTAATAAGTATTTTAGAGCTAGAATCAGGCAATATTATGTACTGTATGCAAATAAGGAAAATTCACCCATCTTTTTAAATAAAAATATATAATGGGCAACTGTAGAAACTTGACTACCACACACACTCATAAATAAAGGTGCAAAATCTGTCACTGGAGAACCACCTTTTGAGCTTAGGTGGACATTAGTACCTTTAAGGTACACTTTTATACCTTTAAGGTTTACTTTTGTAAATTTAAGGTACTAATACGTACATATTTGTACTTTTTAGGTATTAGTTTGTACCTTTAAGGACCTGTTAGGAACAAAAATGTACCTTTTGAAAAGGTACCACTGCCATGAAAGATTTTGCACTTTTATTTCTGAGGATGTGTGAGCTTCTTGATTGCTTCTTGCAATTCATGAGTCACAGACCACCTTCTGACTTGAATTTACACAATAATATAACATTATTCCTTCAAAAACAGTCCCCTTTCAACGAATTCAACAGGACACAGATTATATTATTAAGACATTCTATGGATTTTTTTATTGTTTCAAAAGAATGACATCCTAATGTCTGAAATGCTATGAAAGACTCTTTTCAAACCATTTAAAATGTAATTGCACAATATAAATTTAAAGCGTCTTCTGTGTTGCAAACGAAACATCTACAGAACTGAACATTATCTCTTGCTGCTGTGACACAAATGTATTAAATAAATAAGACTTTTAACATTTGCTAAACATACAAATAAAAGTTATCTTTTAGTTATTGCAGATACAAGCTGGAAATTCTCCAAAATCTTAATGAACTGTTAGGTTTTTTCAATCACAGTACAAAATTAGACATTTAAGTACTGTATAAACTTATACTGTATAGATATTATGAGTTTTTTCAACGTTTCTTTTTTGAGTGTGACCTGAGACTTACTGTGTGGTAAACCCTGTTAATTTGGCAAGCTAAGGCGCAAATTGACATAAAGCAACACAAATGCACAGATTAGCTTTCAAGTGGGTCTGCTATATGAAAGAATTTCATCCTTCAAGAACACACAAATCCATTACACTGCACTGAAACAAGCTAAAAGTGATTTACGCTGACAACATCGTGACAAAAAGTATGACAAGAAATTTTGATGTCCATCAGTGCACTTATTTATGGCAGAAATTACAAAAGTGATGCACATCAGCCTCTGAAGAACAGTTGCTTTTTATCAAAACTATCTGCCATGGCTGACCGGCAATCTTGTTTTTCATTTTTTTTTCTGTGTAATGATCCTGTTTCTTTGTAGACGAGTGTCTTGACTGTCATAAAAAGGCCTGTTTTTTACCAAATGGGAGGTGGTTGGGCTTTTGGTGTCATTAAAAGTCGCTTTTGAAAGCGTTGCTAGAACATCAAAAGCACATCAAGCATCCTTTGGGCTGCAAAGCAAAGCTTACCTATCTTAACAATGTTTTTCCTCAGAAATATATTTTTGGCCTTTAGATCTCTGTGAAGTATTCTCCTATTAATGTGAGACAAACTAGAATCAATAAACACAGAAGCAGCAAGAAACATTCAGTTTATCTGTCTTGTAAATTAAAACTTTTGTGTAAGGATGGGTTACAGAAGACTTAAAGGGTTAGTTGCCATCATTCATTCACCCTCATGTCATTCCACAGCAATAAGAAATGTTTACTATTTGTTAAATATTAAATATTTGTCTTCAAAACCCAAATGAAAATACTGTTTTTGTGATTTCTGTCACTTCTTTGAAAGTCAGTTCACTATTATTGTGATGATGGATCTTTAGTGCTGGATCCAAATCCAGCTTTAATTGATAGTCAGGCAGGCAAAGTACAATACAGGTGCAGACGGTGGCATACAGATAATCCAAAGAGTAATTGATGTAACAGGAGAATATGTCAAGGCAGGAAGCAAAAACAAACATAAACAGTATAAAGACAAGGCAAGGGAACATGCTTTGTAATGCACACTACAGTAAGCAAGACTCAGCCAGGATGTATGTAACAGTTGTATGTGTGTATGTATAGTCCATGAAATCAGTCGTGATCAGCTTCAGCTGTTTCTTTGTGTGTGTAATCAGGATGTGACCCGAAACCGGTGTGTGGCTACAGGGCATGATGGGATATGTAGTTCAAGTAAAACCACGAAGGCTACATCGCTGGTGATCATAGCAATTATAAAGAAAAATAAATCCATAAGTTGTTTAAATCAAGCCTTCTATGAGACATGATTATTTCCAGGTCTCCTTCTGTGGTGTATTTTTTTTAAAGCACATTGATCAACAATAGTTGTTTTCATTGGTGTTATATGAATGAATAAAGTTGAAGTTTTGTATAAAAATGATTTGATTTAAGCTGCTGTTCACATAAAAACATTGTTCAGTTGTTTGTAGCATTTAAAATTGGTTAAGTAAACTCAAAAAGGCTTGCTGCATGACAACCAATGAGGTTCGTTCTTGTACCACATAGCTTTTACAAGATACAATGACATTCCTTCTTGGGTCACAATCACAAAACGGAACTTCTGCAAAAATTGATCATTGAAGTTCATTTTTGTGGCAAACCAAATATTTGAGCTTCTACAAGAACCAACAAGGATCATCTTGTGTCTCATGAACAGGGCCAGACAGAACCTATGGACATTGTTATTTTTGCACAGAATTTTGTTCTAAAAAACAAAATAAATGTCAGATATACGTATGCTATCTGTAGAGATTTTTGTGAATTTCTGCAGGCACATAATCTGTGTTGCCTGCTCATGGCACATATTTGAGCTTAAAGTACACATGTATAGGAAGTTGCTGAGACTTTTATTTCAGTATGTTGATGTACTTCCAACTGAAACGGAATATTGAGTAGGGGGCAGAGCTTTCTTTATTTGCATCATTCCCTCATAGCAAACTAGTGGTAAGAGGGGAGTGGCTGAAGCCAGATTTATCACAGAAGAACCACCACTCCAAACACAGAAGCAAATGGTCAGACTTGATTGAAGATTGCCAAAACAAACTATTGTTTTAAAGTGGATTTTGCACTGACTAATGGCTCACATAAAGAATAACAATGTGCACTAGCCATATTGTCATGATCACCAGCGATCTAGCCTGTGCAGATCGCTGGAGAACTACACATCAGCCACTATGTGAAATACAACTCCCAGAAGTCTGTACTCATACACCAATGCCTGATTCCCCTGATTACACACACGACTGGAAGCTCATTACTGATTGGTAGGACTATAAAGACACCTCATTCACACACTCTGGGCTGAGTCTTGTTTTTCTGTAAGAAAGCATTACAAAGCACTTCCTTGTCCTGCCTAGCATGTTTTGACCTTTGCTTTGTTTATTGTTTTATGTTGTTTAGCCGTCTGTCCCAACAATTCCCCTGCTTGTCTGACTATGACAAATATGAGATTGAGTAAATAACAGAATTTTTGTGGTGAACTAACCCTTTAAAACAAATGATGTTGAATCTAACAATAAAAAAATTCAGTTAGAAATAATGTACATGATAGCTTTGTTCTAGGCTCACCTCTGATGTATGTAATGTACTCCCAACAGAAGCTGACAGAGCCATTCGCAGACCTGAGGCTCTGACAAATTCCTGCCTGTGTTTTTCAGCTCCTCAAGTTTACAGTCCAAATCTTTGTCCTGAGGAACAGAGGGAAATTAAAGAGGCACCAAATGTTATAAATGAAAATCCATTGTCTTTTGCATGACGCAGTGGAACTCTAGACATTGCAGCGCACACTACAGACAAAAGTAGATTAAATAAACAGTCTTTGTTCCTAAAAAAAGATACTTCAAAGAGTAATACTGTGCAATTTTTCCTCTATTTTCCTATGTGTACATTCTCTCTGATCTTGCTCTGTTTGCATTTAGTGAATTGTGAAGTCGTCTTTAAGAATTTGAGTCTTTGGGCACCTATTTACACTTCAGACAAACCCACATTTCGCCAGTCACGATGCTCGGGGTCTCTAGAGTCCTCTGTGGGGAGCGTGAGAGTGAGAGATAGAGACAGAGACCCCCACTGCTAATGATCAAAGATGACTACAAACAATTCTGAGTGTCAATTAAAAATATAGTTCAGTCTAAAATGAATATTCTATGATCATTAAGGGTTACTCAGAGCCAGTTTGAACTTGTATGATTTTTTTTTCACTCCATGGAACATAAAACGGGCTGAAATCCCCCTGCAGCTTTACGGCCAAGCAAACTGTGATGACAATCAAATAGACTCTGATAGAATGTTCTCTCCCTGCCTCAAGAGCCGGCAGTAGTCAGACTCTTTAGCCAATCAGTTTGAGCAGGCTGTTTATGTAAATAATCAGTTCACTGGTTCAACAAACAAATCCCTGATTTTTGATTTATAGCATAAATTTGATTATTTGCATAGTTTAAATTAGAGTTTAATACTGTTTACGTAATTGTTTTTGTAATAAATATTATCAAAAAACAATAATATGCTATAAACTAATTATAATGTCAATTCTGTAATTAATTTACTTTTCACATTGGTTTCAACTGCCATTTTGCAGTCGCAATTTAACCAGGTTAATAAAATAAAACAAAATAAGATAGAATAAAAAAATTCTAAAGAAAAATAATTTCATTCATTCATACATTTTTTTTGGCTCAGTCCATTAATCAGGGGTTGCCACAGTGGAATGAACCATCAACTTATCCAGCATGTTTCATGTTGGATGCCCTTCCGGCCGCAACCCAACACTGGGAAACACCCATACACACTCTTTCACACACACATACACTACAGCCAATTTAGCTTATTCAATTCACCTATAGCACGTCTTTGGACTGTGGGGGAAACTGGAGCACGTGGAGGAAACCCACGCCAACAAGAGGAGAACATGCAAACTCCACACAGAAATGGTAACTGGCCCAGCCGAGGCTTGAACCAGCGAAAAATAACAGCAATAATAATAAGCAGAACAATAAGAAGAAGAAGAAGAAGAAGAAGAAGAAGCAGAAGAAGAAGAAGAATTATTATTATTATTATTATTATCCATAATAATAAATTGATAAATAAAAAATAAATAAAAATTTTAAATAAATATAATAATAATATATCTATTTATTATTATTTGTTTATTTCATTATTATTATTATTATTATTATTATTATTATTATTATTATTATTATTAATTATCCATTAAAATAACTTGAAAAATAGTAAATTATATAAAATTTCTAAATAAATGTATAATAATAATAACAACAACAACAACAACAATAATACATTTATTATTTATATTATTATTTATTTATATATTTATTTATTTATTTATTTATTTATTTATATCCATTGTAATAAATTGAAAATAGTAAATTAAATAAAAAATTTAATAAATGTATAATATACTAATAATAATAATAATAATAATAATAATAATATGTAGGATAATAAACTTATTTTAGTAAAATAAAATAAAATAAAAATAATTAAAATTAAATTAAATTATTACTGTACAGTAAAGCCAATAGGTTAAAGTATATTTCTGAAAGATTATGTGAAGACTAAAAGATAAAATAAAAGCTGCTTAATATTAGTTAACTTAAAAGCAAAAACAGTCCTTTTAAACTGCAATATAATTCATCCTTTTTTACTTTACAGACAGAGAAGTCACACTTGCATCCCAAACAGACCATTTAAAATTAACAAAAAACCAGAGTGTAAACACAGTTATAAAACACATGACATCCACTCACCAATGAAAATGCCTGACAACTATAACAGAGAGAAAGTTTGAAACAACATGAAGTATAAACTATTCCTTAAATGTACAATAATGGAATCAGAATGAGAGCATAAACATGCAGCATATTTTAAAGCTTTCCCTGTTGTCATGAAGTGCCACCAAGGGAATAATCAATTTCACTAATGATACAACTCAGTCTGAACACAGCAGCACTCATTTCCATAACAACAGATATCTGTCAAAGCCTGAACAGACTGACTTCCATTGGGAAAGGAATGCGGTGACAGGAATAAGAGTGGGATTAGCACCCTGTCAGGTTCACCAGTTCATTTAAAAAACAGATAAACCCTCCTGTTCGCTGCCCGAGGGAAGTGTTTGCTCAATATAAGCGCCACTCGCCATGCGGCCAAGCGCAGGATGATTCGCATTATGGGTGTAATTGGACTTGGGCTAATTTGTCGCTCCCTTTAATACATTTGTCTATGGTTATGACCATCATCACTCAAAAAGGCTCCTCAAATGCTCTCAAAAGCTTTTGTAATGCTTTTCATGAGTGCAAAGGTTTAATTGAAAAATGAATTTTGGAATAAGCAGTGTAGCATGAACAGAAGTAATGAAAACCTTGCATTAGGCCAGTCACACCTTCAATTTCACTCCCTGCAGAAGAGAATGTTTTCATTTAGCTGAATGAAACGCATTGAAAGCTTTTAAGCAAATGCATCTCAAAAAGTCAGAGTGTGATCTCTGTAAAGGTGAGAGACAAAAATAGTGACAGAGTGACAGTTATAATTTTGCAAGAGATTTCCATTAACATTCTATGAATCAAAGAACTATAGACACAAAGTATGAAGTATTACAGAAATGATAAAAGCAGAGCAACTGACTTTTAATACGGAGTACATTTTGATACTTTTAATACTTAATAACAAAATTCTATGTTTTATGTTTGTCTTTTCTTTTTTTACTTGATTATATTTTTTATATTTTAACCCATTAACTCGAATTTTGATGCAAACACATAATAAAAAATAAAAATAAAATGGAATAAAAATTATTGTGTAAAAACACAATAATTAAAAATAATAATAAAAATACTAACAAATATTAAAAATAAAATAAAACATAAAATAGAATAAAACAAAACAAAAAAAATTTTATTACAAAAATAAAAATAATAGAATAAAAATAAAAGAAAATTAAAGAAAAATCAAGAGAAATATAAAAAAATATATAAACTACTGTTGAAATTTAGCAGTTTGTAACTTAAATATCATTCTGCTTTTCCTTTTTTTTACTTGACTATATTTTTATATTTTAACCCATTAACTAAACGTTTTTGATGCAAAAGAAAACAAAACAAATAAAAAATTCTGAAAAAAATACAATAAAAAAATTATAATTCAAAAATAATTTAAAAATAATTTAAAAAAATAGAATAAAAAATAAATAAAATAAAATAATAAACTAAAATAGAATAAAAAATGTATTAAATTAAATCAAGAAAAATCAAGAGAAACATAAAAAATAACTCAAAAATCATTTTGCTTTACCTTTTTTTGACTTGACTATATTTTTGTATTTTAACCTGTTAACTCAACTTTTGAAAAAAAAAAAACTAAATAAAAAATAAAATAAACTTTTTATGCATATTTTATTATTTATAGTAGTAGTAGCAGTAGAGGTATTGTATTACCACTACTACTACTACTAAAAAAAATAATACTTTTAATTACATTTATTTATCTGCAAAAACCAAGACACTGGATTAATTTTTATCACTGTATCACAATAATGAACATGAGATTTTTCTCATTGCAATAATGAGGCTTAGAGTTGGAAATGTCCTTAATTGTCACGATAATAATGTCACAATGCAAAAACCTTAATTACTGTATCCCACGACTGCCAGATTTTAAAAAGAATACACAGGAGTTGAATTGATAGCCTGTGACTGTATTGAGGACGCTCTATAAAAGCATAATGGGTGCAAATATGTTGCTGGCTGTGTGTGTTTACTAATTGTCTGGCACACCACCATGCAATTATTTGTAGAAACGCTGCCTTTGATGGAGAAAAAAAATATTCAGTTATAAATTAATACGTAAATTTCCTCTACATGACTCACAGCAGATCTCATTACCTCCCACTCCTCGGGATAAATGTCATGTCTGCATGTGAAGAAACTGAAGACAGAGAAGAAGAGGAATGAGTTTCTGTCTCTGCTCAGTTTGCTCTCCTGTTGGAAACGCCTCTGGAAGGGAATCATTAGGGCAGGGAAGCCTTTATTACACTCCGAGCCCTTGCCCCTTCAGCACACACACACAGAAATAGAGAGAAAAAAATAGAGAGACTCTTACATGAAGAAAGTGGCTGTGATCGGCTGTGAGCTCTTTACACCTGAGCAGTTGAGCAGTAACTGTGAGCTGATAATAGATTGAGCTCTGCTTTCGCATCGATGTGACTCTGATCCAAGAGTGTAGAATTGAATTAAATATTGGGGGGGGGGGTGAAGTTTAAGAGTGCTTGCTCTTTTTTTACATTTTAATTGTGTTTTTAAAGGGCCCCTGAAAGGGACTGAAATGTGTGTAGGTATAGTGTGTCCTCAATCTAATTAGGCTGCATTTACACTGCAGATCCTGATGCTCAATTCCGTTTTTGGAACTGTACCTGATAGTTTTTGATGCCCGGCTTGCATCATCTTTTAAAAGTGACTCGAATCCGATTGTCTGCATGTATACTCCACACTGCAAAGATGCAATGACCCGGAAAAAAAAGAGCAGGCACTGACTGACAGCTGATAATAAAAGAGCGCTCTTTTCTCCATTCCTGTATTTAATGGGTTTATTTTTTTAAATTCTTATTGACAAGTTGTTTTACTATAATTTATGACATCTCATTTGACTTCTAATCTTCTATTAATCTAGACTTTTTTTTTTTTTAAACAAGTCATCTTAATGTAATGTCCATGGCGTGATTTATGCACATGATTTATGCAACAGTTTTATATTGGTTTATATTGTTTATGTGGCAGATTTTGCACTCTCTCTCTTTCTCTCTGTGTGCCACATGGGAGAAAAACATTGGAATTTAATACAAACACAAGTCTCTTCTTGTAAATTTCCTGACATCAAAATCTCACCGGAAGAAGCAGTGGCACACTTTGTATTATTTATTGCATTTTGAACTATGCTTTTTGAGCTACAGTATGTAATTCATAACCACTGGAATCGGCACAGCTGCGTAATGTACACAACTATAAACGAGGACGCTTCAATCACACAACAAGAGTTCTGTTTTGTGGACGTTGAATCAGGTTTATTTTGTACAGTAACTTACATTCAAAAAAGATTTTTGCTGCTTGTTCAAACTAATTATTTTAAATGAGCTGAATCAACAATTCACAATTCAAGAGGTTTTTGGGAGACAATTAAACATTTTTATGTTAAATCCACTTAAATTTGTAAAAAGTTAACTTTGTGTTGGGACAACATGAAGGAATTGTGTGGAACCCAGCATTCTCTTACAGTGTATAAAGCAGCATATCAACCCATTTGATGTTTATCCTGTTTATCTTGTCACATTTTCCACGAGTATGAGGAAGAACAGTGCAACATGTTAAAAGCGCACATCCATATGTGTGTGTGTGTGTGTGTACACACAGCGAACTTTGTAACGGCATTTGTGTGTGGCTCATTCATCATTGCAAGGCTGAATAAACTCCAGAACCATTGGGAAACTTACTGGTTCAGTCTTAAAGCCCATGCACATCGGGAAGCTTTTTGCTCACGTTTTCCGTTAACGTTTAATGCCTCGTGACTAAATAAAGGGCGAAAATGTGATCGTGCACACCAACGCACAAAACGGCAGGCGTAAAAGTGTCATTTTTTAAGAAACACCTCATTGTCGTTTTTTTGTTTTGACGCGCCGCATCAAAACCTTCTCCACCAATCAGATTGGCACTTTTGTTCACGTGCACGGAGCTGCTGAAGTTACAGTAAACAGCACTTGGAGACGCTCAAGCGCAAAACTGTCAATGCGAGCGCACATTGAAGAATACGAACGTGGAGCTGCTTGTTGCACTGATGAACAATAATCATTTCTTCATCGCTAGAGCTGGAGCTGCTACTTGAACCATCCATGCTTGTTTGAATCGCCAGTAACTTTAAAAACAAGCGTGCCAACTTTCTGTATTCTTCTTCTGTGTTACAAGCGGATGTCAGAAGCTTAAAGTTGAGTAGCGCCATCTAACGTCAAAGAGTGATTTTGCATACTCTTCTGCTCGACGCCATTCAAAATCGCTTGGGTTTGAATCCGGAAAAACATTTTGAAAAACGCTGACAATAAACGCAAACGGAAAGCGTCCCGGTGTGTACGAGCCTTTATTGTGGTATTTGTGACTGTGACTCTCTGTTTCATCGTGTCTGAGTTGCTGTCTGTCACTGTGCTGTGTTTATCCTGACTTCCTACACTGGTTATCTTCCTCTGACGAGAAATGTGAGAAGAGTGGTCGTCATAAAACGACTATGCCCTTTGACCCTATATTTTACATTTTCAGCAACATATAATAAATGATCTGATAGGTATTTTGATCTGAAACTTCACAGACACATTCTGGAGACAAAAAGGACAAAATTAGAGCCCTTTTAAAATGTGTCTGTGTCAAACATATGATCTGATGTTTGTTTAGTTAAAATGACAACAGTTTCAATTATTGTATACTGTAACTGATTACAAGTTCAGCTTCTTAAAAACTATTATTCTGTGATTTTCACATGCCACTGTAAAACACCATAATCATTGTGCACTGAAAAAAGCGATTAGTTACTTAGAAAAAAGTTACTAAAACGATTGCAACTTGGAACTGTTTGGAAAAGTTTACTTAACTTAAAGGGATAGGTCACCTTAAAATAAAATGTTCTCACCCTTAAGTGATTCCAAATATTTAGGAGTTTCTTTCTTCTGTTGAACACTAAAGAAGATATTTTGAAGAAAGCTGAAAACTGTTGACTTCCATATTGGAAAAACAAATACTATAGAAGTCAGCGATTACTGGTTTTAACCTTTCTTCAAAATATCTTCTTGTGTGTTCAACAGATGAAAAAAATCAGGTTAGGGTGAGTAAATGATGACAAAATGTTCAGTTTTGGAAAATTGTCACTTTAATTTTCCACAAAGTTCATTTAACAAATAATTTAAGCTCAACGTAATTTTTAATTCAACTAATCACTTTAAAAGCAATGAGTTTATTAACTTTTTTAAAGTAAAGTTGACTAATCGCTTTTTATTACAGTGTGCTATCTTCATGTGTCATGTCATTAGGCTAAATTGCTTTTACAAACTCACAATGAATTAAGCTATAGCTACAACAAATAACAAATAATGTAAATTAATTATAATCTACAATGTCATTTCCTGCTCAATTATGCATTACGGTATATGAACAATCTATTTCTCATTACTATAATATAATGAAACCAATCTGCTCCCAAAACAATGATTCATGTAAAAGAACCAAAGTGTAGTTCAGTACAACAAATAATAACTGACGTGCATTTCTTATTTAAATAATAATAATAATAATAATAATAATGGTGACGCAGTGGTGCAGTAGGTAGTGCTGTCGCCTCACAGCAAGAAGGTCGCTGGTTCGAGTCTCGACTGGGTCAGTTGGCGTTTCTGTGTGGAGTTTGCATGTTCTCCCTGCGTTCGCGTGGGTTTCCTCTGGGTGCTCTGGTTTCCCCCACAGTCCAAAGACATGCGGTATAGGTGAACTGAGTAGGCTAAATTGTCCGTAGTGTATGAGTGTGAATGAGTGTGGATGTTTCCCAGTGATGGGCTGCAGCTGGAAGGGCATCCGCTGCGTAAAACCATATGCTGGATAAGTTGGCGGTTCATTCCACTGTGGCGACCCCAGATTAATAAAGGGACTAAGCCGAAAAGAAAATGAATGAATGAATGAATGAATGAATGAATGAATGAATGAATGAATGAATGAATGAATGAATAATAATTAATATACTTTGTAAAAATGTCAATGTTTAAAAAAAAAAGTCACGCTTTACAATTAGGTTTCATTAGTTAATGTTAGTTAAAGTATTTATTAACATGAATTAATAATGAACAATACTGCATTTATTACCCATAGTTCAACATTTACTAATACATTAATAAAATCCAAAGCCATACTTGTTAACATTAGATATTGCACTGTGAGTTAACATAAACCAACAATGAACGACTTTATTTCCATTAATATTAACAAAAAAATACAAAAATAAAAAGTTGTATTCATTGTTTGTTCATGTTAGAAAATACATGAACTAATACACCCTTATTGCAAAAGTGTTTCCAAAAAATACATAATTACTTCACACCTCAAGAAGATTCATCCATTTTCACACTTTAAAAGCTCTTTGAGTTCAATCTCTGGAAATTTAAGAGAGTCGTTTAGCATTTTACACAGAAAGCTTATGCAACAGAACATACACCTGCACTACACAGACAGATCAAAGATCAAGGAGACTTGTCTTGATTACATTGAGTGTCTGTCAGACGCACCTCAACCTACGTGAAACACCGAGGCAAACGCGCACAAGATGAAAGAGAAGAGAACGAGAAGGAACTACAAGCCAGAAGCAAAAAATATGCTTTCATTCGATTTATACATTTTCTTCTTGCTTCATTCGACTGTGTTCATTGAGAATGAGATCAATGGCATGGGTCTATTTCGCATCTGAGTTTGCGTGAAAATGAAGCTCGATGCAGATGCTCAGCACAAGAGGAATCACCCTTAATCTACGCAGGAAATGATGAGCCACGACTGCACAAGACATGCAGTAAGAACACAATCAAAACAGCGTTAACATCACAACTGCTTTGTATCTAGTCGTGGCATCTGCTTGCTTGGAAACAATGTGGAATCAACAGCTGGCAAAATGCGGATCGATGTCATTTTCTCTTTTGCCCAAAAGCTGACAATGTGGTATCGTTCACAAGTTTTTACATCAGAATCAGAATGAGCTTTATTCGCCAAATGTCCGCAAACACAAGGAATTTTTTTGTGGGTTTTTTCAAGAGCTCAGGGTACATACAGTGCTCAGCATAATTGAGTACACCCCATTTAGAAAATTTATATTTTTATCCATTTCTCTGTAAATATAGTCTATGTATTTTGGTGCATTTAAACAAAACAGATTTGTTAAACAGATATATTTATATATTTAAATAATACTTTACTCGCCAAACATATTTGAAATTGAAAGATAACACAATTAAATTCAAGCTAAATGTTGAAAAAAAAAAATTACACCCTACAAAATTTCAACTAAATTTTTTTATTTTTTTAGTTTCTCTTAATTTTTCCTTTTTTTAAAAAATTTGTATTTATTATTTTTCTATAAGATATAAATTTGGGTGTACTACTTTTTGGACCGTTATCATAAGTTATTTGTTATACGGTAATGTATATGCAAAAATATAATATTGTAGCTTACTATTAAAAATAGGAATTAAAAAGATAGATTTGTGAGAGGTGTACTTATCTATGGTGAGCACTGTACAGTACGTACATACATACATGCATACATACATACATACATACATACATACATACATACATACATACATACATACATACATATCAACACAAGAACACAGATTGAGATTTAACCCTTGTGCACTGTTCAAATTTACAACCCTTTTGCTATGGTCGGGATGAAAACATCAACTGAATTAAACTGCTGTAAAAATGCATCAGATATATATTTATTACACTTTTTTTTTAATAAATCTGTTAATCAACCTTAGTCCTGATCAAAACTACTAAACGTTTTTAAAAATTACAAGATTTTAACTTCAAGTTCCATGTTTGCCAAGTTCACAAATGATGTCACTGATTTGGTGAAAAAACACACTAAATGACGTATTTTCAATATAAAAAGTAATTGCGGACGGGATTTTTTTAACCTTTTATCACAGTCTTGGACATGTGAACGATAAGTAACAACATTGGCTTTGATGCATTGTTAGATTTACAGTTGCAATCACAATTATTCAACCCCCTGATTTATTAGCCCCCCTGTTTATTTTTTCCCCAATTTCTGTTTAACGGAGAGAAAAATTTTCAACACATTTCTAAACATAATAGTTTTAATCACTCATTTCTAATAACTGATTTATTTTAACTTTGACATGATGACAGTAAATAATATTTTACTAGATATTTTTCAAGACACTTCTGTACAGCTTAAAGTGACATTTAAAGGCTTAACTAGGTTAATTAGGTTAACTAGGCAGGTTAGGGTAATTAGGCAAGTTATTGTATAATGATGGTTTGTTCTGTAGACTATTGAGAAAATATATAGCTTAAAGGGGCTAATAATTTTTTACCTTAAAATGGGTTTTAAAAAATTAAAAACTGCTTTTATTCTAGCCGAAATAAAATAAATTAGACTTTCTCCAGAAGAAAAAAATATTATCAGACATACTGTGAAAATTTTCTTGTTCTGTTAAACATCATTTGGAAAATATTTAAAAAATAAAAAAAATTCAAAGGGGGTTCAATAATTCTGATTGCAACTATAGATTTTTTCTCCCTAATTTACTGTTGGTGGCTGTTTTTCCCTATTGACTTCCATTATAACCACATTCGATGGTGTATAAATACACAGTCTTTGTTTTATTTGCTCCATGTAGTTCTGAGAGCTGAGACGCATATTTTTAAGTGCTCAAAGTTCACTCACACACTCACAGATACATGAACAGTACACACACTTTAATTTGCTGTTATACTCCATATAAAATCCAGAAACTAAGCTTTTTTTGCACAGGCCTAAGACTTGATGATGCCAACTGATAATCAACAGTAAAAATTACAAACTTTACCTCTTCCCAACAGGGAAAACCACCAACAATCAAAAATGCATGATTATATGGTGTCATGGTTTTGCAAAAAAAAAAAAAAAAAAAAAAAAAAAAAAAAGTGGTTATAATGGAAGTTAATTGGGCAAAAACAGCCACCAACAGTAGGGAGAAAAATTAATAAAAGAATCAAAAACAATGCAACAAAGGCAATGTTGTGTCACATGTCCAAGACTGTGATAAAAGGTTATAAATAATCCAGTCCACAATTACTTTTTATACTGAAAATACATCATTTTGTGTGTGTTTTTTTTCCACCAAATCAGTGACATCATTTAGGAATTTGGCAATTAAAGAGTTAGTATGCATTCATGCGGCAGTTTAAATCAGTGGATGTTTTCATTCTGAACAAAACAAAAGGGTAGTAAATTTGCCCAGAGTGTATCGTTGAGTTTTTGAAAACATTGTAAGAATTTTCTCAAAATATGTGTCAAAATAAGATTTGCCACCAAAAATCATTCTGCTAGCTGAAACCCAAAAAAAGGTAAGGCCAAATTAAGACTTAAAATCACCCCAGAGTGGATGAAAACATCCCCAAGAGCACATAAGGGTTAAATAAGTGGAAAATAAAGTAAACAATAAAATCTCTGAAGTTATATATACACATATAGATGGTTTATCTGCAATATGTGCATTGTTCACATTTTTAACTGTACAAATATGAAATAAAAATATGTATATAAAAGTTACATTTCATTATTATAAATCCCTGAATGAAACACTCGTCAAAAATGAAAACACACTGCAGAACAATGAGATTTTTTTTAGAATAATTTGAAGTGAATACAATACATTGATAAGTTATCCAAGTGTACATTTATAGGGAGCACATTTAACAAAAAAATAGAATAAACTTAACACTTGAATATGGAAATTTGTACTTTCTGATCACATTTCACAATACCAATCTTCTTTCTAAGAGTTTCCTTTTTATTAAGTGCAAATGCCTAAAGATTCTTATATCAAGATTGTTTTTAAATATTTTGCTCTCTGTGAAACAGATTCATACAAAGTAGTCATTTTCTTATCTCCCTGATAAATACATCAACTTGTTTTAAGCATAAACTCACTTAGTTTTGTTCAGTTTTCTTGGAAAACAAAACTCGACGTCTTCATTTTACATCAAAAGTATCAAATGTATGATGATTTAGAAATGTACACAATTGTACTGAAAAACAAAATACTGTACATTACCAGTCAAATGTTTGGGGTCAGTATGGTTTTTAAATGTTTTAAAATAAGCTTCTCCTGCTGACCAATGCTGCATTTATTTAATCAAAAATACAATACAAATTGTAAAATGTTATTGCACTATAAAATAACGGTTTAAAAGTAGTTTATAATTTAATTTAATAATTTATTGCAGTGATTTTAAAGATGAATTTTCAGCTTCATTACATCAGAGTCACAAGATCCTTCAGAAATCACTATAATATTTATTATTATTATTTATTATTATTATTATTATTATTATTATTATTATCAATGGTAATAGTAATAAAAGCAATAATGACTGAAGTAATAATTTCATTCGAAACTACATACAATAAGAAAGCAGTTATTTAAAATTTTTTATAATTATTTAACAATTTATTTACATTTAATAAATGCCGCCTTGACGAACACAATAATTTTCTTTAAAAAAAACTGATTAGTTGACTACTTAAAACAAGTAAGCCTGTTGCTTTTAAAACAACTATTTGACTTAATTTAAAATGTGAGTGAACCCGTTGCCTCAAAATATATAAGAAAATGAACTTTATGTATAATTATAAAAGTTAAGTTAAATCAACTTAACTGTTCCACGTTACAATGGTTTTATTCACATGTTTATGTAAAGTCAATTTGTCACTTTTAAGGCAACTGCTTTACTCACTTTTAATTAAAGTAAATTATCAGTTTTTTAGTGCAGAAAGATTGGGATGAGTTGGATCACATAATCTCTCTCTCTCTGTCTCTCTCTCTCTCTCTAATAAAATAATGGTTATGTTCAGTCAGTGGAGTAATTAATGTCTTACACTGTGACATTATTTTCATGATTTCGTAATTAAATAAGGACATTTGCTTCCCAAAACCCCCATTATTTAAATGAGAAATCTCATTCTCACCATTTTAAAACAGCAATTAAAATAATCTGGTACCAGTGCTTTTTGTTATAATATTATAAATAAAAAGAAGAAAAATACACACCTCATTTACATTAGTATGTCCATGCAGTGTTCTCATATGTTCTCATGTTTTAAGCAGAGAGTTTTACAAGAAAATAAAATTAGTTGGTCAAACGTGGCCTATAAAACTGGTCCAGGTCAGCACAGGTTCAAACTATGTGACAAGCCTAATAAGGCTAATAATTTTAAATGGATGTGATCTGACACATTAATTAGTATAGCAATGGACAAGAAAAAAATCAATATGGTGTCCTAAGGCAAACTATCTGTGTAAGATTGTAAAGGTAAGAAACACACTTCCAAGGTAACATTAGAGCTATTGCAGCTGCTGGCTTTTGACACAAGACTAAAAGAGGCATGGAAACAGCACCAGAAAACACTGAATTTCATTTCTACTCTGTAACCTCGGAAACTTCAGTGTTCTTGATAGGAATGCACTGAATGAAAGTTCTGGGGTGAAACCGAAAAAATTCTAGACACATTAGTACAAAAAAAAAAAAATGAAACCGAATTCAAAAATGTATGGAATTATTATTACTTTATTAAATAATATAAAGGGCGTCACGGTGGCGCAGTGGGTAGCACAATCTCCTCACAACAACAAGGTTGCTGGTTCGAGCCTTGGCTGGGTCAGTTGGCGTTTCTGTGTGGAGTTTGCATGTTCTCCCTGTGTTCGCGTGGGTTTCCTCGGGGTGCTACAGTTTACCCCACAGTCCAAAGACATGCGCTATACAGTAGGTGAATTGAATAAGCTAAATTGGCCATAGTGTATGAGTGTGAATGCAAGAGTGTATGGGTATTTCCCAGTGCTGGGTTGCAGCTGGAAGGGCATCCACTGCATAAAACATATGCTGGATAAGTTGGCGGTTCATTCCACTGTAGCGACCCCTGATTAATAAAGGGACTAAATCAAAAAGAAAATAAATGAATGAATGAATGAATGAATGAATGAATGAATGAATGAATGAATGAATGATATAAAGTAATTTTGTAGGACTTTTATATATAACGCGATAACTGAAATTATACAAATTTAAAAAAAAACACAAGCCAATAAAATAACCACATATTTTAGATTGTAAAATTTTATCAATAGTGAACAAGTCGAAAGGTCTCATTTTACTAGTGTTGCCATGACAGCAAAGTATCACAATTACATTTTTGGCTGACCATATTACTCTTTCTGCAAACAATCTAAAATTCGGTGAATCCCTAATTTCACACATTTTACCTACAATTTATTGAGAATTTTGAGAATTTGTTTTATTTTAGAAGTATTATTAAAATGCGTTTGCTTTTATTGTTCTACTGTCCATTTTAATATTTTAAACACAGTAACTGTTTTTGGGGTTTTGTCATTTTCTATTAGTGTTTTTTATGTCTATATAGTTACTTTTTAGATGGTATCCTAAAGGGGTGGTTCAGAGTGTATTTTTAAGGCTTGGTTTATGGGGTGCAAAGCAACGTGTGCTCATGCTTTATTTGTAAAAAAAAATAAACTTTTTTTTTACTTACTTTAATTATATACTGCTACTCAGCCAACATGAAAACAACTATTATATTTCCTGGTTCCACCGAAAGCCTGCCCTCAAGAAGCTCTGATTGGTCAGCTAACATAATGTGCTGTGATTCGTGGATCGGCTCTACGTCATCAGGAAGCGCTGCGCCTCTACTAGCACATGCTTTGCTATTGTGTAAATACTGTCAGTTAGTGTAACTGTTAGCTGTATCAGTCTGAGCCTGAATCAGACAGAAAATAAAACCTGACAAGTGTCTTTCAAATATATTTGGATTATAATCATGTGTAAGTAATATAAAAGGTTCAAATATCTCTTGCGAGTTCATAATTTGAGATGTAGAATGCGCGGAAAGCGGCAGCATAGTGAAGATTGTGGGTGTTTACAGGGGTTTGACAGATAAATATGAATTTGTAGCCAAATTGTTAATAGTCTCGAACAGCATTTCCTGCTGTTTACAACCTTGTTACAACATATTGCTAACACTAGAAACTATGCATGTAAAAGACAAATTTTAACAAATAAAAATGCTTACTTTTTTTTTTTTTTCATTTTAGAAACGGATATTGAAAAAAAAAAAAAAAAAAGAGTCATTTTTTGATTTTCGTTTTAAAATTAAAAAGCGAAAATTTAAATTCAATGCGTTTTTTGATTTTCGTTTTTGAATTTTAAAACAAAAATCAAAAAACAGCTTGTTTTTCTTTTTCATGGTGAAAAATGGAATAACAAAATTCAAAAATGATTTGATAGCAGTAGGCAATTTTTTTAAAAATTTCAATTTATGTATTAAAAATCTGCTGCTATATTTGCACATGGCTATATGAAATTATGGACAGACCCACTGTAGCGGGGTGATGACATGCACACAACTCATCTGCAAGCTTAGTGATAGTCCATTTTTAAAAGACACGGGCTGGTTATCAGGGTGTTTGTGCAGCATGCCTCCTTTCAGATCAAATTAATTGTTAATTTTTATTTTAAAATACTATGACTTGTTGAAATGTGCGTAACGAACAACTGTATTAATGCCTCCCTCACTTGAAAAGATTTGTGGTAAAACTTTGGGAAGTGTAAGTATTATGGTAATTAAATTTATGGTAATTAAAACTTTCTTTTCAGAAAAGTGTTCAGTAAAGCAACCTAATGCTTGCATGTAATGTCAAAATAAAGGTTGTTTCATTTAAAAGATGCTAACAAAAAATAAATATATAGCCTATAACCAGCCCTTATATGAGAAATATGTTGTCTTAATAAGGAAAATATGTATTAACAAAATCCAGTTATAACAAGAAAAAAACATTTTAGAACATTATTAAGTGGGAAAAAATAATAGCCTATAGTAGGCTAGCCTGTGTGTGGCAGCATTGTGTCACTGTGAATGAGTCGGCCTATCTGGTTTCGGAATATAAAAAAACAAGTCTTTATTCGTTTTTGTTTTCTCTTGATTTTATTTTTTGTTATTTGAAATAAAAAAATGAAAACCAAATCATTTTTGAATTTTGTTTTTCTGTTTTTCACCAAGAAAAAACGTGCTGTTTTTTGATTTTCATTTTAAAATTCAAAAATTCACATTGAATTTCAATTTTCGTTTTTTACTTTTAAAATGAAAATCAAAAAATGACTCGTTTTTTAATATCATTCATTCATTTTCTTGTCGGCTTTGTCCCTTGCGGGGTCGCCACAGCGGAATGAACCGCCAACTTATCCAGCACGATTTTACGCAGCGGATGCCCTTCCAGCCGCAACCCATCTCTGGGCACGTTTTTTAATATTCGTTACTAAAATTAAAATCCAATGACCAAAAGATACACTGACCGTGAAGCTGTCCTTTGTCAAATGCTAGAGCTATATATTTTTATAATTCTCTGAAACATAATTAAATTAAATTGTAAGCACTTTTTTCTTTGCGTCGTGTCCTTTGGAAGTCCAAATACAGAAACAGAACAAGCTCTGTGAAAATAGCAGCATTTGGACTGCATTGTGGCTTTCTCTGCTATAACATTACAGCGCATCTGGCCACGCCCCTTCTCTGTGCATGGTGTATGTGCATAACCTGAAGGGTTTATGATATCATTAACTCGGATGTAAGTTCTTGTAGTCCCCAAACTTCGTTTGCTGTAGGCTTTGCTAAGTTAACTCTGTAAAAGCCAATATCTCCCTTTGCATTGAACTTTCAGCGTTATACATTCAGAGATGTTGTTTATGTTTACACAGCTACATTACACATCAACTGAAGTTTAAATATATGATATCGTAGTGAACCACTACTTTAAGAACTCCACTGTATTTTTATTTTTTTATTGGGAAAAAAAAAAAAAGAGTAGCAAATATTTACATATTAATCTAAACATCACTTGCAGTTTAGGAGTGTGGATGGCGTCGGGATATTTGGTAATAAAATCACTACAAATGGAGTTAATAAACATTAGCACAAATGAGATCAGATAAGAACAGTGTATCTATCATAGATTGAATCTGGTATCTCTTAGTTTGTGATCTCTTCAGAAACTCTTGGTGAGAGATCAATAGTACGTATTTCAATATCTTGTATTTCACTGAAAAACAGACAAACATCTTCATTTTCTTTTTATTTGTTCTCAAAGCAGTCAAGGAGAAACGATCAGAGATCTCATTCCTGATTTTATTTCAGTTTCTGAACATCCATTAAATTCACTGAGAGTTTAAAAGCAGAACAAAGACACTCTGGACAGCAGCCTTTGTGGCAAAGAAAGAGATAACAGAGACGTGCAGAATGTAATAATCACTGGCCAAGCCTTCCAAAGCGTAAGGCAGAGATGACACAAGACTGTTCTGACCTGCAGATGTGTCTTAATAAGCAAGCAAAAGATGAGAAGATCAGATGGAGAGATTGACACAGAAGCTATAGAGGAGATGAGAGTGACCTCTGGGTAATACCAGGATGCTCTCAGCATCTCTAAACCATTGCTGAACACAGAAAAAAGCACCGCAGGGATGGAGAAAGAGCAGGACAGTCTAAGTAAAGTAATGGAAGGCTGGTTGGAAACCCAGAATTATGGCTACCAAGTCATCTAAACGCATGTGCAACCCATTTTACTCTTGTAATGTGATGTATTTACTATAGTGCACTGAAGGAGAAAGGAAAAAAGAGCAAGTTGTTACTTTTTTCAATGACGTTTTGCACTGCAGTATCATGCACAGTAAGATCAGTATGTATTAAAAAAAAAGAAAATAGTGTGCCTTTTGATTTCATGAAACCTCTAAAATGTCATCTGTATATTTTTTTAAACCAATACAAAATGGATGATCCTGAAGTGATTTCCCAGATTGAGTGTACTTATAAAACATTTGATACTTTTAACTTTTCTTAAAGGTACCGTAAAGTGCTTTGAAATGTGTCGTCATTTTAGCTAAAACATGTAGACAGGTCAGGGCACAGAGTAGCCCCTCCCCTTTTAAAAAAACAGCCTATAGCGTTTAGCTTTTATAACATCTCTGCGAGTATCAGTCAGAGAGTTGCTGAGATCAAGCACATCAAATGAAAAGCAAATGAAAAGTGTCTACGAGGGGGCGGGACATGTCGGATACTTGCATTTGATTAGTCACAAGATTTATGGGGGTATGATTAATTTAGGGTGGAGCTTCTATTGTGTAACTGTTTTAGTGCACACTTGTTTATAGATATCCTCAAAACTGACATACTGATACTAACATCTAAAAAACTTTCATTTGACTTCACGAGAACCTTAAGTATTACATTTTTAATAAAGCTAAAAGGCTATGTTAGACTGAAATTTAAGCAATTAAAAGATTAGCTTAATTAGTTTATTTTATGTTTAAGCGTCTAGACTCAGAGAGATTTTTAAGTAGTATTGAGTCAAGTAATTAAAGTACTTTTCAGACAACAAAAGTAATTTAAATACAATTTTCATGACGTAATTATGAATTCAACCCAGGCTCATTAGAATTATGTTCCGAGTGATACATTTTTGAAACCAAGAAATATGTTCCGTGGGTTACATCTTCTTGCAATTTCTGTTTTCACAAGTCCATTTGGCCTGTAGCTTTGCATAATATATCAGCTTGATATCGACTGACCCACCCACCCCTAAACCTCCCTAAACCCAACCAATAGTGATCTTAAGAGCAAACTAGAAAAGAAAAGCTTTTGCAGCCACAACTGACTTAATATGAAGTCACATGGATTTTTTGGGGTTTCATTTTACCTGGTTTCTGGAACCGTCCTTTGATGGACTCAAACCCCAGCCTGCTCTAGGTCCCAGGTCTGACGCCATTCATGTTGAGCTATCGAGCAAACCAGTCAGACCCAAAAAGCCATCCATACTGAGGTAAGTACCGCCCTGTAACATTCCTTTTACACACAAAATGCAGCCATATGTACCCGCAAGAACATATTTCTCAGTTCTCAAACACATATCCCTGGGCACATTTTCCTAATGAGCCTGTGTTGCATTAATTAGTAAAAAATAAATCAGTTTACCTCACAAAACTCAGTGATGATGCAGAAGGCGTCTCTCTCCAGGAAGCTGCTGTAGAATTTAAGGATGGCAGGGTGGTTGAGCTGAGAGAGAAGCTGTGCCTCTTGAGTTGCATGGACCGTTTCATTGGGTTTCAGATCTCCAACAGGAATCTCCTTAAGCACCTTCCTGCAAGACAAACCACAGAGAGGATCTTTTTGAGTTTAAATACAATGTCTAAACATCCTTAAAAGAAGCTTGTTGCTTTGATATGCTTCAATACTGTACATTCAAAAAAATGACACTTGTTGTTTGTTCAAACTACTTATTTAAAATAAGCCAAAACAACACAATTCTTGAGGGTTTTTGGAACAACCTAATATTTTTATGTTTAATCCATTTAAATTTGTAAAAACGAATGTCAACTTAATTCCTTCACGTTGTCTGAACACAAATCGATTGTGTGGAATGCAGCATTTTTTTACAGTATACTGTATGCATTATACACTATTGATCAAAAATTTGGAATATTAAAACTTTTAATGTTTTTTTAAATAATCTTTTAAACTCCCCACACTTCTTGGAATTCTTTTAAACACCCAGTGCTTCTTGGAAAACATTATGCAATTCTGAGGGTGCTCCACACAGGTGAGTGGACTTGACAAACCACATTTAGGGCACAATCTCTCCTCTCCGTATGCACCAGACACTTCTTTTAATCAATGGCTCATGTTTATGGGAAACATAAAATAAAATCTAAACTAACGTATACTTGTTGCTCACTGATGATAAACAGTGATACTTTTATCCTCGCTTCTATGTTGCTTTATATAAAAGAGTCTGCTAAATTAAATAATGTAAATGTGTAAATGTAAATCACTAATGCTTACTAAGGCTGCATACATTTATATACTCAAACAAAACAGTAATCATTTGAAAAATCATTACGAATAACTGCTTTCTATTTAATATTGGAGAGAAATTTAATTTATTTGTGTGATTAAAAAACCGAATGTTTATCTATCTTCAGTATCACATTATCCTATTCCAACTGCTTGGAGCTGATTTATCATCAGCTGCTGTATTGTTGGTACCCGGGAATATTATAATTAATTAAATTGAATGCATCCTTGCATTTATAAATCTTTTTAAAGATAATTAAGCCAAATATTTGAAAGGGAGTTTATCACAGTTTTACCCAAACTACTAAGCAATGTCTGCTGAATCTACCTTGGTGCTGGAATTATTATTTATTATTGTAAATAAAGCTAACCACTTTTTGCCACGTCCATTGTCTGTTTCGATTCATAGAAGCTAATATCTCAGGAGAATTTAAAAGTTATCGGGTTGTCATAGTTATGCTTAGCCCTTTTTCATTCTCCGAGCCACACAGGGCGTAACAGTTGTTATACATATTTAAATGACTATATGTTTTAAATGCAATAATAATATAATCATGCTACATCTCAATAACATAATTCACAATTTGAAAAACAATTAATGTCCACCATAATACCAATACAATCACATTTATCATTACTCACATCATTATTCATTATGTACATACAGTTGAAGTCAGATTTATTAGCCCCCTTAGTTTTTTTTTTTTCTTTTTTAAATATTTCCCAAATTATGTTTAACAGAGCAAGGAAATTTTCAGAGTATGCCTGATAATATTTTTTTCTTCTGGAGAAAGTCTTTTTTTTTTCTATTTTGGCTAGAATAAAAACAGTTTTTAATTTTTTTAAAAACATTTTAAGGTCAAAATTATTCCCCTTTAAGCTATAATTTTTTTCGATAGTCTACAGAACAAACTATCGTTATACAATAACTTGCCTAATCACCCTAACTTGCCTAGTTAACTTAATTAACTTAGTTAAGCCTTTAAATGTCACTTTAAGCTGTATAGAAGTGTCTTGAAAAATATCTAGTCAAATATTATGTACTGTCATCATGGCAAAGATAAAATAAATCAGTTATTAGAGATGAGTTATTAAAACTAATATGATTAGAAATGTGTTGAAAAAATCTTCTCTCCGTTAAACAGAAATTGGGGAAAAAAATAAACAGGAGGGCTAATAATTCGGACTTAAACTGTATATAATTAAATTAAATTAAAAAAGCTCTTGGCTAACAGCTAATTCAAGTTGTTGAAGTCTGACAGACGGGGGGTTTTACTTTCCCCCCTCAAATTTCTCATCTCATTGCCTGTCCAGCCTTTAATTTTCCACAGGCTCTCTTCAATTTCCTACATCCCGGCCCTGTCACCGACACTCAGATGCACTGTGTTTATAGAAGCGTCACATCGCTCAATTACCAGCAGTAGCCTGTCCCCCCAAAATAATGTCATTTAGGGAAGAGCAGATTGTTTTCCCTGACCTTTTCAAGCTTGAAGGGATCCAAAACCCCAGGCCACACTGTAAATTCAGTCTGTCATTAGCTCGCAAATTATAAAGGGTCATTGTAATTATGCAGCTTTTAGCGTTAAAATCAAGGGAGGGACACATCCATCTGAAATAAATTTGCCTTTGCCTATATGACCTTTTGTAAAGAGGAGGAATCAGACATCCTCTAGTGCAGGGGTGTCAAACTCAGTTCCTGGAGGGCCGCAGCCCTGCACAGTTTAGTTCCAGCCCTGCTTCAACACACCTATTTGTAGGTATCAAACAAGACTAAGGCACTCAATTAGTTTGATCAGGTGTGTTTAATTAGGGTTGGAACTAAACTGTGCAGGGCTGCGGCCCTCCAAGAACTGAGTTTGACACCCCTGCTCTAGTGCCTTCGCAGACAGACTGATTTAAAAATCAGAGAAAATCCATCTGGATAAAAACAATAAGCATAAATTATCATGCTATTATTATTCAATTCTAAGAACTGATGGTCTTGAATAATGCAGAACGTGTGATCATTAGCCATTTAAAAAAACTCTGAATGATCTATGGAATATGATAATTGCAGAGAAACTCTGAGGAGGATAATTTTCCTCCATTCGGCAGCAAAATATGACTTCTGATCAAACTTCATGCACTTCATAATTCAAGTTAAAGGGACAAATAAGTAATGCTCAGAGCGGCTAATTTAATCCCGTCGGCTTTTAGCAAGGAGAGAAAAATGCAAATGAGCATTTAACACAAAGCAGGGATTTAAAATCATATTTTAGTGACCTTATTTCCAGACCTTGAGGGAGTTAATCAAATACCACCAACAGAGATGAACGCACTGCATCTGCCGGCTGCTGCTTTTGTTGTAAATTGCTTCTTAGGTGGTTGAAGGAGAACTCTCATTTCCCTCTCCTCTCTCCACTTCTACATTCTGTTCTTTCCTCTTCCTACTTGAAAATCATTACGGCAGAGGGAACAGGTAAAGTGCACTCCAGAAAGCTCAATGCGGGCCATGGATTGCTCTCATTCTTCATGTTTTCCTGGAAACTAAGACACGGCCCTAATAGGTAATGTGTTTTTAAAGATGCAGAAAGCAACTTCTTAATGGAGTCGTTCATTCAGAAATGAAAATTCTGTCATCGGCTGTGGTCGTTTCAGACCCATAAGGCTTGAGATATTTTGGGATGATGTTTATGAATACACTGTAGTAACACAGAAGGCTTTTAAGCTCTCAAAAGTACCACAACAGTCATTAGGAGTCATTTATGTGACTGATGTGTTGTATTCTGTGCAGTAGTACATTAGCTAGATTTCACCAAGGTTAACAGGTTAGTTCATCCAAAAGTGAAAATCTGTTATTAATCACTCCCCCTTGTGTTATTACAAAACTTTGCTCATCAGTGAACCTAATTTAAGATATTTTAGATGAAATCGGAGAGGCTCCGGTTTCGCCCACAAGTCCAAAGACATGCAGTACAGGTGAATTGAGTAAGCTAAATTGTCCGTAGTGTACGTGTGCGAATGAGTGTGTATGGATGTTTCCCAGTGATGGGTTGTGGCTGGAAGGGCATCCGCTGCATAAAACATATGCTGGATAAGTTGGCAGTTCATTCCGCTGTGGCCACCCCAGATTAATAAAGGGACTAAGCTGAAAAGAAAATGAATGAATTAATGAATGAAATCTGAGAGCTCTTTGACCCTCCATAGACAGCAATGATCTTGAGAGATTTAAAGACGTTCCTTGAGAGATTTAAAGAGATTCCTTGAGACGTTCCATGTGACTTCAGTGGTTCATCTGTAATCATACGAAGCTCTATAAACACATTTTTATAAAGCAAAAATAAGAAGCAAAAATTATGTGTGCCTACATCTTCCGCATCAGGTCAGGGTGCAGATTTACTATGGGCAATATGATGCTTGCATCTTGTGCTGCTGACTCAATACATCATATTGCCCATAATAAATGCACACCCTGACCAGATGTGGAAATTTTTTGCAACACAAAAATGTTCTTGGAGCTTCGTATGATTGCAATTGAACCACTGAAATCACATGGAATGTTTTGACAATGTTTTTGGTTCCTTTTCTAAACTATGTTTTTGGTTTCTTTTCTAAACTATAACTATGTCTTGTTACCATTGGAGGGTCAGAGAGTTCTCAGATTTCATTTAAAATATCTTTAAACATGTTCTGAAGATAAATAAAAGTTCTCAGAAGATTGGAGCAGCATGTAGGTGAGCAATTATGAAAAAGGTTCAGATATTTTAGTGAACTACCCCTTTAAATAGGCAAATAGGTCCACTGGTGATAATGGAGTGAAGAATAACTCATGCAGAAGTCATAATCCCCGTGAGGAAACTATATTTTTAGATTTTTCCAGATTGCACTTATTCCTATCACTTGGTTTTCCAAAACAGCAATGAAACTGACTGTATCTTAAATGGCAATTTACACCAAGAAAAAAATGTACAATGATAACAAAAAGGATGCTAACCATAAAACCAGCAAACAATTATTATTTATTTTATTATAAGCAAACCTTCTAAGCAACCCCAAGAAACTTTCATTTACAAAAAAAGGTTTCTGTTTTTATTAGAAAACTTTTTTATAGAAACTTCCAATTAATTGTAAAAATTATTAAAATAGCAATTTTCCCTTTTCCCTCAACAACATGTTCATCCTTTAGGGCAGGGGTGCCCAATCCTGTTCCTGGAGATCTACCTTCCTGCAGATTTCAGCTGCAACCTTGACCAAACGCACCTGTCTTTAATTAAGAAGTGTTTCTTCGGATCCTACTTGGGCCAGGTCTACATTGTCAGGTCCCAATTCCAATTTGTTGTCTATATCTGATTTTTTTTTCCTGTCCGTTTACACGTTCTTTAATTGTGACCCATATCCGATTCATGCGTTTAAACGCGCCAAACAATTTACGACGTCGAGCATACGTAAAGGCGGGTTCTAGCAACTGCGCCACACTAGCCATGATGGAAGAAATTGTCTTGCTTTTAGCTCTGCGAAATATGTGAATTCGCCAAACTTTAAAATGATTTTGAGGCAGAGGCGGAGAAGGAGGGAAAGGGCCATCATCACAGCTTGCGCCTATGGTTTATATATGGTGTCCTCCACCATTCAGAGGAATTTGTGGGTACTGGAAAGATCTCAGGTCTGGTGGAAGCAAATTGTGGCGGCTTTAATGAGGAGCAGTGGGTCCAAAATTTTAGGATGAGCACACACATGCTCTTCCTTCTACGCCATAAATGGAGAAGTACCACATTGTAGCAAGTTTAATGACGTACAAAAACGGAATGCCTCAATAAATCCAATCTGCCTGTTTACATGATAGTCGCATTGTCACATATCCGATTTATATCTGATTTATTGATTCACATTTAACCGCCAACGTAAACGGAGCCTTAGTTGGTTTAGCTATGTTTGATCAGGGTTAGAGTTGAACTCTGCAGGAAGGTAGATTTCCAGGAACAGGGTTGTGCACCCCTGATTTAGGGGGTCAAAATTTTCATCAAATGACTCCCAAAAAAAAAAAAAAAAACTTAAATACATTAAAGAGTCATTCCTAAATTAAGCAGTACTACTTTCTTTATGATTGTGCCACAGAAAGCAGCAGGTCCACTGGGGTGATGGAGTGAAGAATAACTCATGCAGAAGTCATAATCTGAGTGAGGAATCTATTTCAAGATGTTCCAGATTGCACTGATTCCTATCAAAATGACTTGATTTTTTCAGAACCCAAATAAAAGTGACTGCATCTTAAATGGCCATTCACACCAACAACAAAATGTATAATGATAACAAAAAGGATCCTAACCGTAAAACCAGCAAACAAAAAAGGCTCCCTAAGAAAATTTCACTCAGCATTGTTTTTTTATTAGAAAACTTTCATAGAAACTTCCAATAGGGTATATGCACAGCTAGTGTTTTTCCCCTTCTATTAAAATTCTGGTGAACAGTTAATGTGACTTTATAAAATGTTATAAGGTTCCTTTTACAGCATAGACGTTGTAATGTAATTAAAATATAAAGATTTAAATAGACTTAAGCATTCATTTAGTTGTTCAAGTAAAAAACTAGATGTCGTTTACGTGCATGCACTGTAAACAGCAGGCTAGCACAGTAACCCTACTGAAAATACTGTGGTAAAATACATTTTCATATTTTAAAGATATGGATCGGAAAAATGGAACTAAATGCAGTGCTTCTTGTACATTCTGAGACCAACTTTATATTGCATTTCAACCAGGCAGCGAGGTTCACTGATTTTTAAAGAAAACAGACCTTAAAGGTGCAGAAGGTGACTGTCTTCAGAAACATTTTTTGTTGTGCTGGTTGAAAGTCTCTTTACATTTCAATAGTACTGATTAAAGTAAAAAAGCGCAGACAGATATGTCACTCACGCGTTGTAACAGAGAGCCATCAGGCAAACCCTGCATCAACTTGAACTTTTTTTCTGAAAGACCAACATGGTCTTGTTTCCATGAAAAGAAAGATGGTTTTTGAAAGGGCTGCTGGCATAAAATGCAGAATCAAAACTTTTCTAAACCCTGAATCATTATCGGCATTACTTTTACACGCTGGAGGGAAATGACGTTATGCAGTCCAAAACAACGATCTAAAGCACAGGTGTCAAACTCAGTTCCTGGAGGGCCGGAGCTCTGCACAGTTTAGTTCCAACCCTAATTAATCACACCTGATCAAACTAATTGAGTCCTTCAGGCTTGTTTGAAACCTGCAGGTAAGTGTGTTGAAGCAGGGTTGGAACTAAACTGTGCAGGGCTGCGGCCCTCCAGGATCTGAGTTTGACACCCCTGATCTAAAGGATGACACCATGGCTGAAGTATTACGTTTAAACACATATGTTTTAAAACTATTTTAGCCATGCAAAGTTTATGTATTCTTGATTGTGTTCTTTTTTATGAATGGGTTTATATGCAGGGAAGTGTTGTTCAGCCACTGAAAGCATCCCGCAAAAGATTGTCTATTTTCAAGTTCATGGAGTACCTTTGACAGCATCGATAATATAGTCAGTTAAATAGACCTGAGCATCCGTTTAGTTGTTCAAGTGTAAAAGGAGATGAAAACAAGCGATGTACGAGAATCCGCGAGCACAGTTGAAAATGAAAAGTCACTCATTGCCTGGTTAATGTAAGTGTAATATAAAAAGATGGCAGGATATTTCTGTTTTTAGCACTCCTTTTTGTCTGACCTGATTTTTATTTAGTTGAATAACAAAACATAAGTAAATAGTGCTCTTCCGCCTAACCAGCTTTACTGACGTGAAGTTTGATTTATATTCGGACATTCATTCATTTTTGAACAGTAAAAACCTGTGATGCACTCCCCATCTAACGCTACTTTGAATATTGGGTCTGAAATAGTGTGTAGGAATGACTTCACAACACCATTAGCACTGTTACATTGCGTGTGAACAATGTTGTATTCTATAGTCATTGGCTGATTATATGATTTCACTATTTAGAATTTGCAAACAATACTTTTCTGAAATTGTATTATTAAGGAGAAAGTCAGAATGTGTGAACATAAAACCAACTTTACCCCAATGGCAGTTTTGGGGAAATATAATTCCTGCACCCGCCGGCCTGTTAACAACTGTCTCCCTAGAGTTTTCTAACTGGTGAATGACATAATCTAGTGCAGAGCTGCACAAACTCGGTCCTGGAGGGCTGGTGTCCTGCATAATTTAGTTCCAACCCCAAGTAAACACACCTGAACCAGCTAATCAAGCTCTTTCTAGGTATACTGCAAACTTCCAGGCAGGTGTGTTGAAGAAAGTTGGAGCTAAACGATGCTGGACACCGGCCCTCCAGGACCGAGTTTGGGCACCACTGATCTAGTGTTATATCTATTCGGTGAGCGTTCGTGTCTTCATAACTTAAGAAGGCGTGGCTTTGGATGGCGGGGGGGCTTAATTCTAAGCTATTATGCTATTGCTAGCATTTTGTAACAGCATAAAATTCACCGGAAGCGGCAGGTTACTGAAAATTAAAAGTCCTTCTGCATATACCCTATTACTCACAAAAAGTATTAAAATAGCATCGACATGTTCATCCTTTAGGGGGTCAAAATCTTTATTAAATTATTCATACACACACACACAAAAAAATTTACATTAAAGATTCATTCCTAAATTGAGCAGTGCTACTTTGTTTATGAATGTGCCACAGAAAGCAGAAGCTTTGTGTTCAAGATACACAAAAAGAGACACAATAGTGAACAATGGCAGACTTTTCATTTGTGGGTGAAGCATCCTGTTAACCTTTTCATAAATGTGCACAACAAGCGTTTTGTGCACATAATGCCTCTAAATGCCACTAGACCCCCAGGGAAATAAGACAACATTCTTTATTGCGCCATCACATGTCAGATCTCACCAGAGACAACTACAGCTAATACTCAACATCAAGCTGCATTTTCAAGCATTTATGATGAACAACATTGGGCCTACTATGTTGGGCTCCTAACGCAGCTCAATAAGCTAAAGCAGCTCGATGATTAGCCATTCTGAAGCTCACATTAGCAAGACTTGCTTTAAGAGATACACAGGGAATCATTACATTGGAGTATGACAGGTCGGTCTCATTTCAGAATCTAATTTTGTCTTGGCCACTTCCTCTCATGTCTCATTAGAGATGACATAACTTTATAATGCATTATGTCACAAGACCAATCTAATGAACAGTTGAGTTGATGTTGTGGAAAGCAGTTGTGGAATACCAATCTGTATTATAGATTCACATTAGAAGGTTCACCGGAATAATGATCAAATAATAAGACGTTTGTAGATTAAATAATTAGATAAAGACATCAAGATATTATTATCATGTATAGAGCTATTACAGCATTCAAGATAATACGTTTGTGTTTATCCACTTAATTTCAAGTGGTGAATGTCGAGAGTCGGTTATTGGGTAGACTGAATTCTATTCACATTATCATAAAAAAATCTATCTATTGGGTCCATGCGATGTCACACAGTGGTGCGGTTATGTCATGTGTAAATTCCTGAGATGTACAACACTTTTTATGATCAGGTACACTTCATCTTCACATATGTTTTTTAAATGATAAACACATCCCGATGTGAAGTAGTAGTAAAAGTCTTCACTGTAAATGCCCTGAGAGCTTCGCTTTTTGGAGTGGACGGTGAACAAAGTAGATGTAAATATCACCAATTTTGAAGGTTATTTCTAGATGTTAGTTCAGCAGACCACCAAAATATATTTTCTTTAAATACTGTTGTTTTTGGGGGAGTTTTCTTATCACCAGTAATAGGCTGTATGTCCTAAAGTTCCTGGCCACAGCAAACATAGTGAAGCCATGAATAAATAAAAAAAAAAGGTAGCAGAGACACTTCACTGATCATCAGAAGCATCATAACTTGTTTATTCTTTAGCAAAATATCGATTTTTAATATCATTTAAACGCACTGGGGTTGTGAGTGTGACCATATCACAAATATGGTGGTGAGCTTAGCAGAAGTGACGTTTTTGGTCCACATTGACAATGCACAAAACACATTGGATCCAGGACCGGATTAAGAAACTATAGCAAACCCAAGGGCCCCATTTATTCTATTACCTCACAAAGGTAGCTTTTTTTGCTCTTATTATTATTAATAATTTTTAATTTGCTAATTTTTATTATTATTTTTTTCACTTGACTAATATTTCATTATTACAAATGTTTTCTATTTTACTGAAGGAGACATACAAACAAAATTTATTTTAACTTTTAAAATGTTAAAAAGGCTGCCAAAATCAGAAAAAAAGCAGATACGGTAACACACATTTGCAATACTTCCTAAATGAGTGCTTTACAATAAATACTTTAAATAGGGTTATCTTTGAAGAGTTTACTTTAAACTTTAGCTGAGCAGAAATCCCTAAAATATCCTTAAAAGTCATGCTTTTAATTCCCCATTTGGTCTTGAGTCAATCAATTACAGAAGATTAGCATGTTTTTGTTTTTTCCTCACATATACTGTCTGGTGAAAGCCAGCGCCAATATTTCATTGCTCTGGATTATTACTGTCGTTTTTTTTATCAAAGAAGAAACTCATTCATTTAAAAGTTTGCTTTCTAACTGGTAGATACTCCGCAGTGATGGAGATTTTGATAACTGTTGTGTAGGCTATTTGATTTGGTCGCACACTGTCTCGGTTATGAGAGGGCAGGATTGCGCAGGTGTGCGGCGGCGGCCGAGACAGCGCTTCAGTTATGAGTCCATTCTGCTTGATTCCATCTATCCTGAGCTTTCCTACTGCATGTTAATAACGGATGCTGTTTGAATCTTATTTTTTCCTCTATGATGCACTTGGTTAGCCTACCTTTGGTTGGACTATTCTCGCAGTAGAGCTGAAATAAGGAACTGTCATTGGAAATAAGGGACTTTACTGGGGACTAAATAGGGCTATTTAAAACTCTGATTGAGCTACAGCCACTCCGAGCCGTATTTTAGCAGCCGAAAGGAATACCTCACATTATCAACATGCGAAAGCATAATGCAAAGTGGCCATGGGGCTTCAGCCCTGCCTAGCCCTTATGTTAATCTGGCACTGATTGGGTCAACTTAAATGACTTCACCTTGTCACACGTAAAAGAATGATGTTTTAACTTAATTAATTAATGTTTTTAACTTAATTAATTATGGTTTTCTTCATTTAGTTTAGATGTAACTTGATGCAATTTCGTAAAAGTTTTTACTTTATCGTTCAATGTAAAAAAAATGCAGGGTTCCACACAATTCCTTAACGTTGTCTCAACTAAACATAAAACAATTAAGTTGTCCCAAAAAATTTTAAGTATGTTGTAAACTCATTTTAAATAAGTAGTTTGAACGAGCACCAAAAATCTTTTTTTTTTGTTTTTTTTGAGTGTTGTATAATGTCAGGCTTTTTTGTATGATTCATACTTTTTTCTTTCAAGGATTCAACAATATGGATTGAAAATTTTTAACATTTTGTCAGGCATTTTTTTTATCTTAGTTGTATGGCTACCAGTTTCCAACATTATTCAAAATATATCCTTTTGTTCTCTTTTGTGTACAGGATGAGTAAATGATGACAAAGTTTTAATTTATGGGTGAACTATCCCTTTAAATTGGCCATACTGTATCACATTTAAGAACTTTTAGAATGAGATGGTCTGACTAGTATATAAAAACAACTGCTCACACCTTATTGCTTTGTGTATTTGTATTTAGTATACAGTAATACATGAAGATTCTCATTCTGTAAACATACACTACCCAATATTCTGGAGTCTGTTAGATGCTGACAGATAGGTAGTTCCCTCGTGTCAAAGCAGATATGTGAAGATATGGATTTTTCTTACTAGGACTGTAATATAGTATTGAACCCCTTCTACCATTTATTAGAGTCTCCCCCTTAAAAACGTGTCAAGGACAGATATGGGTCATCTAAAATCCTTGGAGATGAAAAAAATAATACATTTCAGACAGCTATCTTGAAATTACCTTTATCGTGAAAGTAGATTAAATAGAGATATTGACAAAAGTGTCAGTTCATGGTAAACAAAGCTGTTCTACAAACATACTAGTGTTGTGTTGCTAGGACTTTCTAATGAAAGCAATGAGCATAATACAGCCTTAATACAAACATGATTTTAACCTCACCATATTTTTACCTTCAGAAGCTCAGCTAGACCTCTTCAGTCAGAAAACGGTATATCCTCAATAAAAAAAACATCAATCACTAAAATTTCCTGTGGTGAATAATTGAACACGCATTCATGTCCCATTTCTTAGCCTCTCTCTGGAGGCGTAGAGGCAATTTAAGATCTATTTTAAGGATATTGGAAGGCTAAGCAAATAACAAACTGCAATCCTTTGCTATTTTAACCTGCATGGTTCCATTTCAACCCCTAACATCAGAGGAAGAAGGTATGAATATACAGTAAATAACAGGTTTCCTTTATAATCGAAGCCTTGGCCTCGAATTAAACCATCACCCTATCTGTTATAAGAAAATAATCATCCTAGATCATCACATACACATAACCAGACCGATTTTAGCAACTAAAATAGATTATGCTCGTCATCAATCAAAGTAAGCAAGTCTCTATAAATAAGGTAAATATTTAGATTTTTTTGAGGTGTTTTTAAGGAAGAATAACCTTAAAAGCCACTATCGCAATTACCATGATGTATAAATGGAAAAAAATAAATGGAAAAAAACTCCCATGATGCAAGATCCAGGTCAGTGAATGAACCAGTTTAAAGGTCTGGAATCAAACAGATGTAGCAGGGTAGACCGAGAAAGCCCCAAATCTGTCATACAGCGGTGTGCAAGGAGAGAGAGAGAGAGAGAGAGAGAGAGGAGGTGGAGAGAAACCAGCCTACATCAGAGTCTGGGTGCGTGAAAAACAAATTGGGAGATTTCTGGTGGACCTGGACCCAAGTGGGAGGTTGCATAACTGAGAGCCGGATCATGAGGTGAGCAGAAATAAGCACTGCTGCCAGGAGTCTCCAGGGAAGCTTGTCTGACAGGCAAATCCACAGAGAACACGCCGAAAGTGGGCTAGCAGGGCCAACGAGAGAAACACTCCATTCTTGAGTGAGATTAGCCGCCTCTGGCCTCTGAGAGAACAATATACAAATGATATTCTGAATGCTCCAGATCTGCTACCATTAACGGATTGTTTGATGTGACTAGCACTAGCAAAAAAAACAATGGACCCTTTTCACAAGACGTGTTTAACAGTCATAAGAATCTTAAATCCTTGAAAATCTTTAATGTTTTTTTAATGTATATGTACAATTATATATACAGTTGAAGTCAGAGTTATTAGCCCCCCTGTTTATTTCTTTCCCCAATTTCTGTTTAACAGGGCAAACATTTTTTCAACATCTTTCTAAACACAATAGTTTTAATAAATCATTTCTAATAACTGATTTATTTTATCTTTGCCTAGATAACAGTAAGTAATATTTTACTAGATGTTTTTCAAGACACTTCTATACAGCTTAAAGTGACATTTAAAGGCTTAACTAAGTTAATTAGGCAGGTTAGGGTAATTAGTCAAGTTATTGTATCACGAGGGTTTGTTCTGTAGACTATCAAAAAATATATAGCTTAAAGGGGCTAATAATTTTGTCCTTAAAAAAAAAACTGCTTTTTTTTAAAATTTCCTTGCTCTGTTAAACATCATTTGGGATTTTTTTTTTTTTAAAGAAAAAATTTAAAGGGGAGCTAATTATTCTGACTTCAACTGTATGTATTATATCATCTTTGCATTAAATTACAAAATACATGGGGAGGTTTGGAAGTGTTCTCTTGTTAGGCAGCCATTATCAGTCTCACAATTTTTTTTCCATTTTCTGAAAGTCTTGATAATACTAAAGTGGACTTTTTATTATTATTTCAGCAAAAAAGTATTGTAAAAAAAATATTTGTTGTACTCTTCCATTCCCTGTGCTCTAAGTTTATCCAACTATGATGCCTTCAACTACTGAGAAACCAAATGTGAAAAGGATCCATTGTACCATCAGCTATACCTTAATTAATATGGAAATTCTCAATAAAGGGGTCAAGAGATGAAATCTGCAGATCACAAATCATTCATTTCCAAGACTCATTTCAGCGCACTAATACCTCATTCTATCATGATTTACTGAGACTCCTTGTTCAGAAGTGTTTATTTAGAGAAAGTGTTTCATCAGACTGAAATATTTCCAATAAAATGATACATGCAAAACCCAATCCTTCTGGATTACTTCACTAATGAAACTGATTTCAACTTTGATCAACGCCTTTTGATCTGTTTAACACGTGAAGGAATTGTACAATAACTTTTGGTCCTTTGTGTTCTTTTCAAAGCCTTAAAGCCCTATTCATTGTAATTGCATTTTGCATTTGTACTCTGCTGTCAGGTTAAAAGTCTTAAGAGCAACATGAGTGACAGTTCTGTTATTGAATCTAAAACTATTCAAAATAGTTTTGCTAACTGAAATAAGGCTGAAATTAATGGAAAAATTACAGCTGTAAAAACACTAAACTTACTCAAGTAACAGAAAACAATTAATCAAATCAATCTGGAAATAAAGCTATATAAAAATCTACAAAAATATTTGATAAAGACACAAAAGATATTTGATAAAGACACAAACAAAAATTTTAATAAATTAAAAATGAACTATTATTTTTGTAGAGCTGCAAATATATCGCACAGTTATTGTTGTCACGATAATATTATATGCAAAATACATATCACATGCATGTGCAATAAATTACATAGATTTTATGAATTGGTTGTTTCTCTAAATTTGACCAATCAGATGGGGCCTAACTATCATTACTGGAGCGGGCCAAAGGTGAACCCAGATCTGAAAATAGAAAATAAACACTAATGGTGGGAGTCAAGACGAGAAGAAAATGGCAACAGCCAATCAGAGTCAGAATATCTGCTGAGGTTTTTACTTATTCATAGTGTTTTAAGGACTAAATGTTTGTAGACCTTTTTTTGTCTGATCTGAAACATATCTATTGCCTGTTTATTTTAATATCGTTAAAAAATAAATGACTTAAAAACATAGCTACTAAAAATAGCATTTTTTTAGGAAAATGTTATATTGTTAAAATAAATTGTTATCGCAATACTCAACAACATCACATCTTTTTAGTGTCGTGCAGCCCTAAATTTCTTAAAAGATTAACTAAAATACCACTGACAAAAATGAGTAAATAATGACCAAATTTCAGGGAGTTAATTTAAAATATAAACTATCTTATCCAGGACAAGGTGTTTAAATGACAAGCTATTATAATCATCATTTCCCCAGAAGTGTTTGGATTTATTTAGAATATGCGCCTGGAAATCCTTTGCGCCCACAGTGGTATTTTGGCACATTTGTGAGACTAATAATGAACACTAGAGCAGATGACAGGCTGCTCCTCTATGCTCACATTCATTTTTTTAATAGAGATGTTGTTTGTGTAAAGGTCACACTTCTCAAAAATGGCTCCCACTCGAATAAAAAAGATTAAATCCCAATGAATATTTATTAAAGCAGAAAACTTAAAAAAAAAAAGGGTTCTTATAGCCTAATTCCAAACCCATAATATTATCATCTTTTTTCTATAAAACAAAAAAATGAGACATTTGGCAGAATATCTGAGCAAATATTTTATAGTGGGGTCAAATATATGAATGATTTTTAAAAAATCATTAAGACTAGCATTAACTGCCCAAATTGTAGCATTGGCATCACATGAAAAAAAATTACATATTAAAATACAAATATATTATTTTATATTGGAATGCATTTAGCCTCGGTTAAGAATCTTCCTTTAAAAATATTAAAATATATAGAGTCAATCCCCGAAGGCAAATTCCTACTTAAAGTTACTGTCATTTAATCAGCAAGTTTTTCTGAACGGAAATGTCACAGGCTTCTTCCATAGATAATAAGAACATGTACATTGTACATATGCTACATTTTAATAAAAACCTTAAGTTAGAATTTGCCAGGGGTGTGAATAATTTCAGGCTTGACTTTTTTTTTTTCATTTCAGTGTAATAACGGTAGATAATATATATAAAAGGGCTAAATAAGCATCATAGCCTACTATAAAATCAGTGCAAATATGAATACTAAATGGCTGTCACGACCCGGCTTAAGGCAATGACAAATTAAAGGGAGGACATAAACAGGATGGTTTGGTGCTGAAAAAATATTTATTTAAACATTAAAGAATAAACAAGCACTCAACTAAAGCAAGCAAAAAAATAAACATTAGCAAAACTAAAAGAAACAAAACAAAATTAACAGGAGCAAAAGCACGGCTAAAAAAAATAAAAAAATTCTAAAAATAATCATAACTAATAATAATTTTGTAATGGTTTATGAAGCTTAAATACTTTTCAGCATATGAAAATATTAAGTTATACATAAGATAAGAAGGAAACAGACATCAAAATTGGGTAATCAAGGCTGCATTATTATAAATAAGCGATAATTACACTCAAAAATGGCTTTTGCTGCTTGTTCAAACTACCTACACTCACTGGCCACTTTATTAGGAACACCTTATTAGTATCAGGTTGGACCCCCTCTTGCCTTTAGACCTACCTTAATCCTTCATGGCATAGATTCAACAAGGTAAATATTCCTCAGTCCACACTGACATGATAGCATCAAGCATTTGCTACAGATTTGTCAGCTGCACATCCATGATGCGAATCTCCGTTCCATCACATCTCAAAGGTGCTCTATTGGATTGAGTTCTGATGACTGTGGAGGCCATTTGAGTACAGTGAACTCATGTTCAAGAAACCAGTCTGAGATGATTTGTGCTTTATGACATGGTGCGTTGTCCTGCTGGAAGTAGCCATAAAAAGATGCGTGAAAATCTCAGTAGATCAGCAGTTTCTGAAATACTCAGACCAGACCATCTGGCACCAACAGCCATGCCCTGTTCAAAGTCACTCACATAAATCACCTTTCTTCCCTATTCTGATGCTCAGAATAAACTGCAGCAGATCATCTTGATCATGTATACATGCATAAATGCATTGAGTTGCTGCCATGTGATTGGCGGAGTAGAAGTTTGCGTTAACAAGCAGCTGGACAGGTGTACCTAATAAAGTGGCCGGTGAGTGTATATAAAATGAGTTGAAACAACACAATTCTTTAGGGTATTTTTAGGTCAACTTAATTGTTTTATATTCAATCTACTTAAATTTGGAAAAACTATGAAGTTAACTTAATTTTTGTGTTGGGAGAACATAATGGAATTGTGTGGAACTCTGCATTTTTTTTTTATAGTCTATGGCCTAAAATCATCTTAATAGTTAACACTGAAGTAAATCGAATAGTTTTCAAACTTATCCTAAAACAAGAAAGGGTGTTGTTTAATAGTGAAACAAGAATGGGTGCTGTTCATTAATTTTAGATCAACTATGAACCACTTAAAATGTTGAATACACACACACACATATGCACACATCAGCCAGAGTACAAACCAAGCACTTGAGCAACCGCTGTAGCAGTGGCTTTTTGGAAAACCCCTGCTGCAGACCCATAGGACACGAGCCCTACTTTTCAGGGTGAGTCCAGAATAGGAAGTCATTTGTCTAGGCTAATAAAGCCCAGTGAGAAGCCAGCTGGAGGAAAGAGGTACGGCAGTCTCAGCTCACAGCGCCCACCATTGACATTTGGCTCTCACAAGGAAACAAAGGAGTTCATAGCACTGTAAGAGCCACTGAGGCTGGAACAACAAAACACACACCCAGCAGGATTTTCTTAAGGCTGAGAGAAGACTAAGCAAGGAGAACTGGTGCATAAGTGTGCTGGTAGAGAAAGAGACAGAAGGTCTGGCGGGCCACTGAAGGTGGGCATTCAGGTTTCGATGCCAACGCTCTGTGTGTGACAGGTCAGAGGCTGGCAAACAGCTGCGATGGGCTAACAAGCAGAAAGCGGAGGGGCAAAAGGAACAGTCACCCATAGCTTGACGCCACGAGCCTGTGGCCAGCTAAAGCGTGGAGCTCTTCCTAATTGGCCTCCTTTTGCACCAGTATCTCTCTGGTTTTCGGTTCCAGCTCTTAGTCTGATATGGTTTTCACAAAGAGGCTATAGAACGTCGCCAAGTAGAGTGTGACTGACAGAGGGAAAGGATAAAAGCAGCACATGAACAGACAACATCATAACTGGCTCTCCTCCAGACAGTTTGCTTGTGTATTGGAATCTAATTAGAAACTCAGAGACCAAAAACTATGTATACATAAAGGATGGCGAGAAATCGGTTGGTCATAGAGATAGTTCACCCGTGAATTAAAACGTGCTGGTAATTTATTAACCATCAAGCCATCTGCGATAGGAAGACCTACTGTAGGTAGACCGAGATGATGACTTTTTTTTTTCTTCAGCAAAACATTAAAAATAGAACGCAAATGGTTCTGAGAGTGTTCTTGTTGCATAGTGACATACACTCATCGGCCACTTTATTAGGTACACCTTAATAGTCCCGGCTTGGACCTACTTTTCCCTTCAGAACTGCCTTAATCCTTCATGGCATAGATTCAACAAAGTACTGGAAATATTCCTCAGAGATTTTGAGCCATATTGACATGATAGCATCACGCAGTTGCTGCAGATTTGTCGGCTGCACATCCATGATGCGAATCTCCCATTCCACCACATCCAAATGGTGCTCTATTGGATTGAGTTCTGGTGACTGTGGAGGCCATTTGAGTACAGTGAACTCATTGTCATGTACAAGAAACCAGTCTGAGGGCGTACTCACACTATGTACAGTTGCCTTGAACCGGGCCAAAGCACGCTTGTCCCCCCTCCCGTCTCCCCCGACAGCCCGCACTCACATTACATTCGGGCCTGGGCACGCTTACGTCATCGATGATGAGCTGTTCAGTAAGCGCTTTCGCTCAGCACAGTGGAGATTTCTTTAGTTATATTGTTTATGTCGTTTGATATGAAGTGACACGCAGTCAAATATCCATACCAAACAGTCCCTTAAAAGTCACGTCTCGCTTTCAGTTTCGGGCTCAGGCGCGTTTTGCACCCACACACAAACTTACCGCGCCAAAGTCCAAGTGAACCGCACTCTGGCACACCTCTTCCAACCAGGCCAAGGTCGGCCAAGTGAACCGTGCCTGAGCCCGATTCAGAGCACTCACACTTCTCAAATGATCCGGGAAACGGGCCTCGGCATGGTTCAGATTGCATAGTGTGAGTACGCCCTGAGATGATTCGCGCTTTATGACATGGCATGTTATCCTGCTGGAAGTAGCCATCAGAAGACGGGTACACTGTGGTCACAAAGGGATGGACATGCAACAATACTCAGGCAGGCTGTAGCATTTACACAATGCTCAATTGGTACCTAGGGGCCCAAATATGCCAAGAAAATATCCCCCACACCATTACAGCACCACCACCAGCCTGAACCATTGATACTAGGCAGGATGGATCTATGCTTCCATGTTGTTGACGCCAAATTCTGACCCTACCATCCGAATGTCGCAGCAGAAATCGAAACTCATCAGACCAGGCAATGTTTTTCCAATATTCTATTGTCCAATTTTTGGTGAGTCTGTGCGAATTGCAGCCCCAGTAGGGGCTAGTAGTTTCCTGTTCTTAGCTAACAGGAGTGGCACCCGGTGTGGTCTTCTGCTGCTGTAGCCCATCTGCCTTAAGTTTCGACGTGCTGTGTGCATTCAGAGATGCTCTTCTGTATACCTCGGTTGTAACCTGTGATTATTTGAGTTACTGTTGTCTTTCTATCAACTCGAAGCAGTCTGACCGGCCATTCTCCTCTGACCTTTGGCACTGGATATTTTCTCTTTTTCAGCCTATTCTCTGTAAACCCTAGAGAGGGTTGTGTGTGAAAATTCCAGTAGATAAGCAGTTTCTGAAATACTCAGACCAGCCCGTCAGGCACCAACAACCATGCCACATTTAAAGTCACTTAAATCACCTTTCTTCCTCATTCTGATGCTCGATTTGAAATGCAGCAGATCCTCTTGACCATGTCTACATGCCTAAACAAATTAAATTGCTGCCATGTGATTGGCTGACTAGAGAGGTGTCCCCAATAAAGTTGCCAGTGAGTGTATGTGTGCCTCAAACTTACATGTGAGCTGATGGTGTTTGTTTATTACACAAACTACTGTATTTTTAATCGTATTGGTCCTTGTTTGATTTTACCTTTGATGCTGCAACCTATTTAACATGGTTGTAAAAAAAAATAGTTTAAGCTGATGTGCAAGCTCATATTTATGTACTGTATGCACCATTAAGCAACGAGAAGAAGCTCATGATCCAGACTATCATCATCGCACTCAGAACTGCATTGACAAGAGTATACATTAAAGGTAATCATGTTGTACATAATGGTTAGTTATTTGAACAGATCATTAGATATCCTTCATAAGAGCTCAATATATTGTCAGGATTGCATCACTGTTCTGCCTGTGTGTTTTTTGACTCTCAGTGTCACAAACAATCCCATTTATCTAAAGGCACTTGCCCAGATGGCTCATGTAGCCTTAGTTCAGTGCAATTTAGAGCAAACTGAATTTAAATCTGTTCTTCACACAAAAATATCACATTTGAGGACTTGAAATACAGTGTGGCCACATTAATTAAATGTTTTTTCATTGAAATTAAGAGTCAATGTTGCAATTTTTCTTTTGACGTTATTATTTTTAAGAGGATTTAATACAATTATCCAGCAAAGGCATTAAGTTGATCAAATGTGATAATAAACATCTTTATTTTTAAATGAATTCTAATTCTGATAAACTTTTTATGTTTACCAAACTATACCGAGAAACTTTATCACACTTACTACTAACATTAAGTGGCACAATACTATCAAAATGGATTGATCATTTATTTTAGGATCATTTGACATTGAAGAATTTAGTAATGGCTGCAGAAAAATGAGCTATAAATTATAGAAGAATAAATTATATATTATGCGGCACGGTGGCTCAGTGGTTAGCACTGTCGCCTCAAAGCAAAAAGGTCGCTGGTTCGAGTCCAAGCTGGGCCAGTTGGCATGTCTGTGTGGAGTTTGCATGTTCTCCCCACGAGTGCTCCAGTTTTCCCCACAGTCCAAAGACATGCAGCAGGTGAATAGGATGAACTAAATTGGCTGTAGTGTATGAATGTGTGTGTGAATGCAAGAGTGTATGGGTGTTTCCCAGTACTGGGTTGCATCTGGAAGGGCATCTGCTGAGTAAAACATATGCCGGAATAGTTGGCGGTTTATTCCGTTGCGGCGACCCCTGATGAATAAAGGGACAAAGCCGAAGGAAAATGAATGAATGAGTTGGCGGTTCATTCTGCTGTGGCGACCTCTAAAAAATCAGAGACTAAGCTAAAGGAAAATAAATGATTTAATTATATATTCAAATAAAATAAAATCACAAAAAGTTTAAAATCATAAAGTTTTTAATGCTTCATAACTTTATTTTACTGTATTTTAGATCAAATAAATGCAACCTTGCTAAGAATACGAGACTTATTTTTCAAAATATACGAAAATCATACTGACCCCAAACTTTTGAATGTAGTTTTGTTTCTCACATACCTCTATAGGGACATTAAGCTACAGAAAATGATTTGTTCAATTCAATTCAATTCATCTTTATTTGTATAGCGCTTATACAATGTAGATTGTGTCAAAGCAGCTTCGTCTATGAAAATGATTAGCATTCATTAAACATCACAATCAAGAGCCAGGTAATAAATTCATATACAGTATAGAACAGACAGCCAAATATTTGCTCTGATCTGAGAGCAATATCCTCATAAAGCAGGACATGTTGGTTTTAATTTAGTGTGGAAGCTTCCCTGTGAACTGAACCTTAGTTGGAAAGATGTAATATTGCGAAGATCACCAAAGCTCCTAATGCCTCCTGAAATAATGACTCACAATTTCCTTTTTTTCTTTTCTTATCTCAGTTTCCAAAGCAAACCTGCCTGACTGCAGTCCCCTAGAAAAGCAATAAATCAACTTAACATATTTCACAACACATCCAGATGATACCAGTGAAAACTCCCCTCAAGACTCATATTATTTCAGTGACACACTATTTATTCAATCTGAGAAAAAAAAATGTCTATATAAAAATAAATATTTAAATAACTAACAAGTTAAAACTTAATTAGGCATGAGATTGTTAAAAAGATATGATTTGCATAAATATTGCTCTCTAATAAAATCATAATACTAGGCTTGATCACATCCCATATGCAATCATAAGGAATAACACATACTGTACTGTATGCTGATAGTAACATAAACCATCCATCTGCAAGTAAACTAATAGTGACTAGTTTTTAGTTACAAAGATCAAGGCTGCTCTCAAGTGGACAAACTGTGAACTTCAAAAAACAAAACAGTTTTGAAATCATTTACATTATTATAAAAAAAACAATATTAAGCAAAATTACTGTTTTCATAACTAAACAATTTCTGAAGAACATGACAGAAAAGACAGATATAATTAGTGTTAAAAAATCAGCTATCACTGGAATTAATGACATTTTAGAATAATACATGAGAAAATGTGACTATTTATGAGATTGTACAAAATAAAACGATGCAACATCCACAGGGACTTTATAATTAGACATTTTATAAATAATCATAAGACTTGCTGTTGGCTTCAAATAGACACATAATTAAGACATGTGCATGTGTGGGTGTGTGTGACAGTGTGTATACGGCTGAGGGATACTATATAGTGCATACTATATGTGGTTACTGGAAGGTTGCCTAAACACATGCAGTTATTCTTCAGTTCAAAATCGCATGATAATATGTGATGTTTTCCACTAAATTTTCATAATTTATGATTGCATATTATAAAATACTCTTTGTTCAGACTGGGGCTGCACGATATTGGAAAAAACTGACACTGCAATATTTCGTTTTTCTGCGATATATATTGCAATATAAATATTTTCACAAGATGACTATTTGGAAAGAATTCATAATTTTATATTGGTTTGGATGATTGTTTGGAGAGTCCATCTGAATAAAATTGACAAAATTATAGAAATATACAGTTGAAGCCCCCCCCCTCAACCGAATTATTAGCCCGTCGTTTTTTGTTTTCCCAATTTCTGTTTAACGGAGAGGATATTTTTTCAAAACATAATAGTTTTAATAACTCATTTCTAAAAACTGATTTATTTTATCTTTGCCATGATGATAGTAAATTTTATTTTACTACATATTTTTATACAGCTCAAAGGGACATTTAAAGGCTTAACTAGGTTAATTAGGTTAACTAGGCAGGTTAGGGTAATTAGGCAAGTTATTGTATAATGATGGTTTGTTCTGTAGATTATCGAAAAAAAAATATATATAGCTTAAAGGGGCTAATAATTTTGACCTAAAAATGTTTTTTTTGAAAAAAAATAAAAACTGCTTTTATTCTAACTAAATAAAACAAATGAGACTTTCTCCAGAAGAAATAATATTATCAGACATACTGTGAAAATTTCCTTGCTCTGTTAAACATCATTTGGAAAATATTTAATAAGGAAAAAAAAAAAAATCAAAGGACTATTACTGCTATTTTACCATTACTTACTACTAAATATGTACTAATTTATCAAATAAACCACAACTGATGGCAAATGCAAAGAACTAAAATTACCGTTTATAATATTTTAGAGCTATATTGTTAGTAAATAATTCAATTATTTTTTCAATGATGTTTTATTGCAGTGTTGGGGTTAGGTTGTCATATACAATTGTAGTCTTTGGAGGAAGACTTATTAAGAATCACAGCTGAAAAAGGTCAGGATAAATGTTTTGAAATACTACAGGACTTACAGTCTCTCCTCCGCCACTGCCTTTGTGTCTTTAACAAGATACACAGTGCCGAAGCTTCCCTTCCCGAGTCTCTGCTGGATGATGTATCTGTTCGCTATCAGGCTCCTCAGATCAGGAGATGTTTCTGATTCTGGGTGACAGTTTGTTTGGCCTGAACGCTCACGAAATCTGGGCATTTTTCACTCGGGAATTTAACGCAGTCAGCTGAGGAGATAAAAGTAGTAGAGAGTCAACAGAGAAACGCTCTCTTGTGACGTCATTGCTTTCTCACCTCTTTATTTATTTACGTGTTTTGGTGTTTGAAGCTCATGAAATGAAAACATAGAAACAACATTTATTACGTTCATATGAATGAACCACAAGTTAGTCGCAGTTAATTACATCTTCCTTTTTTTTTTGATGAACATGCGTAGCAAAAACAACATAACTATAAAAAAAGGTTACTAATGCATTTCAGGATTTGATCATAATTAGAGATGCATAGCAAAGCACACAAAACTTGAACTGACGAACTGAATTCTAATTAGTTATCTCTGTTTTATATGAATTGTTTATTAGTTAATGATTTGTTTATCCTCACCTGTGAATCGGAAGTTCGCTCGACCACATGTGCTCAACTTCCCGTGTGTTACGTTGTTGTCTTGGAAGCAGTGCAGTCGCATTATTCTCCTTAAGATGGCGCTAATGTGCAATTGTAAGCTAAATTTAGTGCCTGGCACTGTTGTGTTGGTCTTTTTTATTTATTTATTTATTTATTTTTATTATTGTAAATATGTACAAACTTAGTACAAGAGAATACATCTCACAAAAATTATGAACAAAATAAAAATAAATAAAATGAGATGAATTATTTCAGATATACAAAGTATAAACAGACGCCAGGGGTAGAAAAAAATAAATAGGTATGATGATGATAATAATAATAATAATAATAATAATAATAATAATAATAATAGAAAAAAAAACTTTTATTTAATCAATTGAAATTTACATAATGCTTCATATGTTTTATTAGCTTTTCTGTTTTTAATGTTACATAGAGTAGTACCATATTGTTTAATCTCCTTTATGAAATCTTCACAATTTAGCTTAGCTTTGGCCCATTTCTTGACAAGAATATGGTATTTTCCAAGTAATACAGTTGTATAAGAAAATAGGTTGTACTTTTTGAATCAATTCCATCTTGTACTAAAGCAAATATGACATCATTTAACCCAATTTATATTAGTGTACCAAATGTCCTTGAAATAAAGTTAGAAACATCAATCCAAAATAATCTTGAGTATACACATTGAAAAAAGAAATGAGTAACAGATTCTTTAACAATACCACAAAAATCGCAAGAGTTTTCTCTCAACTTCAAACCGTTCAAATAACTCTTTTACAGGATTGTTGTGTTGGTCTTGTGGTTTTGTAGGTTAGTTTTGTAACTGTTTAGTCAAGGGTCATAAGAGATGTTGGCAAACACTGTGTGAACACTTTTTTTTTTTTTAAACATATCAGTATTTAAAAAACAAAAAACTAAACTGTAAGTCAGGATCTAAAATTAGTTCCAAAACCTAATGTATTGTAATTGTAGCCTATTTACAAAGTGCTAGTCGTAATATGAATATGAACTACTTAATTGAATGAATCCCCAAAGAAGAAAATGCTGAATTAACTTATAAATGAATGAATAAAAGTTGCTGTAATAAATAAATGTTAGCCTACTTATTGTATTAAGCCTTATGTGCTGTTGTGGATGTTTATGCATTCTGGGATGATTTTGAATCTTAATTTGACTATTTTTGTGTTTCAGCAGAATGATTTTTGGTGACAAATGTTATTTTGACATATTTTGAGAAAATGCTATGACATTTAAAAAAAGAAAACTTAATGATACACTTGGGCGTCGTGATGGCGCAGTGGGTAGCACGTTCACCTCGCAGCAAGAAGGTCGCTGGTTCAAGCCTCAGCTGGGTCAGTTGGCGCTTCTGTGTGGAGTTTGCATGTTCTCCCCGTGTTCGCGTGGGTTTCCTCCAGCTTCCCCCACATGTGGTATAAGTGAATTGGGTAATCCGTAGTGTGATGTAATGAGTAATGAGTGTGTGTGGATGTTTCCCATTGATGGGTTGCGGCTGGAAGGGCATCTGCTGCGTAAAACATGTGCTGTATAAGTTGGCGGTTAATTCCGCTGTGGTGACGCCGGATTAATAAAGGGACTAAGCCGAAAAGAAAATGAATGAATGAATGATACACTCTGGGCAAATTTATACCCTTTTGTTATGTTATGGATGAAAACATCCACTGAATTTTTGCATTTATGTTTGCATGGTTGAATGTTTGCATTAATCTGTTAAATCAACCTCAGTCCTGATTAAAACTACTAAATTACTTAGAAAATTACAGGATGTTAACTCTTTCATTGCCAAATTCAAAAATGCAAAAATTCAAAACACACAAAATGACGTATTTTCAATATAGAAAGTAATTGTGGACTGGATTATTTTTTACCTTTTATCAAAGTCTTGGACATGTGAAACAACATTGCCTTTGTTGCATTGTTTTTAATTATTAAATTTTTTTCCCCCTAGTTTACTGTTGGTGGCTGTTTTTGCCCGATTGACTTCCATTATAAGCACATTTTTTATTACAAAACCATGACACCATATACAGTTGCAATCAGAATTATTCAACCCCCTGATTTATTAGCCTCCCTGTTTATTTTTTTCCCCAATTTCTGTTTAACGGAGAGAAAAAATTTTCAACACATTTCTAAAAATAATAGTTTTAATAACTCATTTCTAATAACTGATTTATTTTATCTTTGTCATGATGACAGTACATAATATTTTATTAGACATTTTTCAAGACACTTCTATACAGCTTAAAGTGACATTTAAAGGCTTAACTAGGTTAATTAGGTTAACTAGGCAGGTTAGGGTAATTAGGCAAGTTATTGTATAATGATGGTTTGTTCTGTAGACTATTGAAAAAATATATATAGCATAAAGGGGCTAATAACTTTGACCTTAAAATGGGTTTTAAAAAATTAAAAACTGCTTTTATTCTAGCCGAAATAAAACAAATGTGCCTTTCTCCAGAAGAAAAAATATTATCAGACATACTGTGAAAATTTCCTTGTTCTGTTAAACATAATTTGGGAAATATTTAAAAAAGAAAAAAAAATCAAAGGGGGTTCAATAATTCTGATTGCAACTGTAATCATGGATTTTTGATTGTTGGTGGTTTTACTGTTGGGAAGAGGTCAATTTAGTAATTTTTGCTGTTGATCATCAGTTGGTGTCATTAACCCTTTAGATAGGCATGTGCAAAAAAAAAAAAAAAAAAAGCTTAGTTTCTGGATTTTATAAGGAGTATAACAGCAAATTAAAGTGTGTGTATGTGTGTCTGTGAGTGTGTGAGAGTGACCCTTACACACTTATCTTGATGTGTCTGAGAAAATCTCAGCTCTCAGAACTACATGAAGTAAATAAAAACAAAAACTGTGTATTTATGCACCATCAAAATGGAATATATAACGGATGTAAATGGAAGTAAATGAAGGGCAAAACCAGCCACCAACAGTAAATTAGGGAGAAAAATAAAAATCCAACAATGCATCAACACCAACAAGTTGTTACTAATCGTCCAAGACTGTGATAAAAGGTTAAAAAAATCCAGTCCACAATTACTTTTTATATTGAAAATACGTCATTTTTTGTGTTTTTTTACCAAATCAGTGACATCATTTGTGAACTTGGCAATTAAAGAGTTAAAATCCTGTAATTTTTAAACAATTTTTAAATAGATTTATGCAAAAAAAAAATAATTATCTGATGCATTTTTACAGCAGTTTAATTCAATGGATATTTTACCCCGAACATAATAAAAGGGTAGTAAATTTAAACAGTGCACAGGGGTTAAAACCCTATATTTTTCATTGCATAAATATTTTTCAATAGTGACTACTAACTAGCCTACTATTGTGTCCAGCAACCTTTATTTATAAATTTAGGCATTTTCTTCTATATATTCATTAAATTAGGTAGTCTGTATATATATATATATATATATATATATATATATATATATATATATATATATATATATATATATATATATATATATATATATATATATATATATATATATATATATATATATATATATATATATATATATATATATATATATATACACACAGTTGAAGTCATTAGCCACCTTTGAAGAATTATTGAAGAATTATTAGACCCCTTTGAATTTTTTTTTTTGTTTTTTCATTTTTAAATATTTCCCAAATTATGTTTAACAGAGCAAGGACATTTTCACAGTATGTCTGATAATATATATATATATTTTTGGAGAAAGTCTTATTTGCATTATTTAGGCTAGAATAAAATGTATTTTTTTTAAAAAACATTTTAAGGTCAAAATTATTAGCCCCTTTAAGCTATATATTTTTTCAATAGTCTACAGAACAAACCATCGTTATACAATAACTTGCCTAATTACCCTAACCTGCCTAGTTAAACTAATTAACCTATTTAAGCCTTTAAATATCATTTTAAGCTGTATAGAAGTGTCTTGAAAAATATCTAGTAAAATATTATGGCAAAGATGACATTATCATGACAAAGATAAAATAAATCAGTTATTAGAGATGAGTTATTAAAACTATTATGATTAGAAGTGTGTTGAACAAATCTTCTCTCTGTTAAACAGAAATTGGGGGAAAAAATAAACAGGGGGGGCTAATAATTTTGACTTCAAAGTTAGTCAAGTGTAGTTGTATATTTACCACATTTTCACTGTCTTGAATGTGCTTAATAATGTTTTATAAGAAGGAAACAAATTGCAGTAATTTGATGTAAAAACACAGTTTTTCTCAATCACTTTAGACGTATCTGCAAATTAAAGAGGCAAGCATTGGATCACACAACAAAACAATTCCTGTCATGTAGCTATTGTAATTTACTTCAAAATGTTGGTACATAAAAATGTAGGCCTAGTTCTGTTATCATCAAAGAATGCTGTTCTATTCAGTCATACAACTTGTACTATTGATGTACACTACCTGACAAAAATCCCAAGTGTAAAAGCAACAAATAATAACCTGACTTCTAGTTGATCATTTGGAAAAGTGGCAGACGGTAGATTTTTCCCATGAATCATCTGTTGAACTGCATCCCAATCATCACAAATACTGCAGAAGACCTATTGGAAGCCACATGACACAAGATTCTCACAGAAATCAGTCAAGTTTAGTGAAGGAAAAAACATGGTTTGGGGTTACATTCAGTATGGGGGCGTGCGAGATATCTGCAGAGTGGGAGGCATTAAAGATGAATCCAAAGAATCTTGATGAACTCTGGGAGTCCTGCAAGAACGCTTTCTTTGCCATTCCAGATGACTTTATTAATAAGTTATTTGAGTCATTGCAGCGATGTATGAATGCAGTCCTCCAAGCTCATAAGAGTCATACACAATATTAATTCTTTTTCCACTGCACCATGACTTTAATGTAAATTCTATACTGTACATTATTTCTGTTAAGTGACAAGACTTGTCTGAGCAAAGTCAGACCTTACTGTTCTAATTAAATAATTAAAAATCAATGATCATATTTTATTTAGGTAAAATAAGCGATCTAGTGGCCTTTGCCTTTCATAAAAGCCACTTATAATTTCAAATGATGAATGAACAAGAAGTCAAGTTATTATTTATTGTTCCTAAAACTTGAATAGGGAACAAGACTTTTGTCAGGATGTGTAACTGTGAAATAGTGCACAGTTGGCTCTCAATGCCTATGGTTTACAACACGGTCAAGGGTCAAGCAAAGGTAAAGGCTGAAGGTACAGTAGAAGCTGTTTTTCAGCTTAAACTCCCATCAGCTTGGTCATTTTCTCGGTTTCAAAATAAATGTGTTGTTAACAGTATGAAATTAGTTTGTTTAGCATGCGAAAATGTGCTAAGAGTGTATCATTTGTAGAGTATGAATGGTTTACAACATGGACAAGGTCGAGAAAAAAAATGGCTAGAAAGGTAAGAGCAGTTTTTCAGCGTAAATTATCATTAGCTTGGAATGAGTTATTTTCTGTTTCATAAAAAATGCGTTGTTAACAGTTTTGAAAAGAGATTGTTTAGGAAGCAAAAAAAGTGCTAAAAACATATTGTTTGTGGAGTATGAATGACAAAAGTGTTAAAAATGTGTTCATTGCAAGCGTTTTGTATGAAAGCAACAAAAAAATGATTCAGTTTGCACTGCATAGACGTCTGTTTGACTGACTGAACAGTTTAGAAAATGTACAGTTGATATATATTTTAGTAATAGAGTATAATCATTAGATACTGGTACTTATTTATTACACTGCGTGTTAAATATATACTTTTCTTTGTGTGTGTGTGTGCTTGTGTGTGCGTGCGTGCGCGCGCGTGTGTGTGTGTGTGTTAAATAAATATAATAATTACACTTCACACATTTTCTAACATAGTTTCCATCGTGTTAAATTGTTCTTCACACTGATGTTAAAATACTAAGTCTAACAAGCGGGTTTTTAGTTAGTTTGATTCTATATAAATGGTGTCATGAATGTGTGATAAGTTAAATATTTCAAAAATGAAGTAAACTAATTCAAATATCACAAATGCTTTATTTTGCATGTTTGATTTACAATAGAACATATACATTAAAAAAAAGCATTTACAAAAAACAACAGGCGATGTAAACATAGCCTATAATCATATAGACACCAGAAAGCAGCAAATGAACTGGTGTAGGTCACCATTCATTCATATAGGCCATTCACAAGTCTTATCAAGCTTAAAACAATCAAGTTTGTGCAAGAAATGTTTTTACAACACTATTAGCTAAACCACAACCCCATCATCAGTCCCGAGCTTGCTTATATGACAGACTGGAACATGAGCATAATTATAAACATACAAATGCAAAGTTACACAACATGATTTTTACAATTAAGAGGAAGGATACAGTATGTGTTGTATTGTTCGATGCAAAAAAAGTACATACTTTTTACGGCTTCAGCTACCTGTAAAAGTTTTCTTTTTATGTTCTACACTGAATAAGGTTACTGATAATATTGAACTTTGGATATTATGCACCTTTTATGTAAACAAATAAGCAAAGGTGTACATTTTAAAGGGAACTGCCCCAGTGACCAATTTTACTTAATAAAAAAAAAAAATTAATTAAGCATTATGTGTGTGTGTGTGGGTGGGTGGGGGGGATGTTCATCTGTTTACCAGCAAAATACGACACTATGTTTTGTTTATCTAATATCTAATGAATGTAACAGTGTGTATTTGTAACAGTGTTATTTTTAAGATCAAATTTGCACAGTTAATTCCTGTTGCATGTACAGTACACACTCTCCAGTGACCTGAAGGATTTACATTTGCATGAAGGGTTTAAATTTACTCATTGAATCTGATCTTAGATTGGCATTTTAATTTGGTTGCAGCTCTGTATTGCTTTACATTTTTTAATTATTTTCTATTTTTTCTTCATTTTTATTTTAATTTTTTATTTTTTGCTGTTGTTTTCATCAAGAAATATCATTCGGCCTAAGATGCTTTCTTTAGCTTAAATGCCAACTCCTAACTCTTACTTTAACTCCTAACTCTTACTTTAACTCCTGAAGCAGGTCACACACCAGAAGTGCAGCTCGGCGACGCACCACGCATTTCAGAATTCTAAACATAGGTTTCTATCAAAGCACACACACCAGCGCCGCAAGTCGACGGCTGTTGGTGGCTGTCCGCGGCACCCAGCCACGACTCAGGACACTGTTCATATTTCTGCCGTGCCACAGAGTGCCATCTGGTTAGTTTTTATTTTAAATAGCGTGCGAATGTGTGCGTCTGGTGTGCTATACTTTCAACAGTCATCTGCGCGCCGGGTCGCAGCGCTGAGCGGCGCATCTGGTGGGTGACGCCCTTAACTCCTAACTCTTACTTTAAATTAAATGGCACAAAAAGATTTTATCAGTCTAAAAAATGCTCAGAAGAATTTAATTAATAAAGGTAAGGAAGTCTGGTAATGTACGTTTGGATTCCTCTGATTGTTAAAGCATATGATAGCTAATGCGGGACCAGCCGTGATCAATCATAAGCATGTGATCCTCTTGAAATGAGTTTATAAATAAACTTCACAAAATGCTTTTATCAGTCTAAAACAATGTTCAAAAGAATTTATGTTTGTACAAGAAAAAAAAACATAGTCATATGCTTCCTCTGACCGTTTCAGAGCTGAAAACACACATTGTTTTTTTTTAAAGAAGCTTCTTTATTAGTACCTTCAAATACAGCAAAACCAGACTAACACTGGGAGAAGTGTTGATGATGTCAGGTTTTACTATCTTTTAAGGGCGTTTGTATTTCTTTTACACACACACACACATGTTTTTTGTGAAAAGTGGGTACATTACATAGGCTTCCATTCATTTTTTACAGATCAAACCGTATATTATATTGCCCTCACCCCACCCTACCCCTAAACCCAACCATCACAGGAGACAGTGTACAGCTTTACTCCCTGAAAAAACTCATCCTGTGTGATTTATAAGCTGTTTGAGAAGTGAGGACGTCACCAATGTCCTCATATTTCACCTCCTATTTTTAATACCTGTGTCATACCTATGTCATCATACAGATTTGTGTCCTGATATGTCACAAAAACATGTACAAACACACACGCACGCACGCACGCACGCACACACACACACACACACACACACACACACACACACACACACACACACACACACACACACACCTGTATCACATCAAGCAGTCTTCACTGCGCTATAAATGGATTCATTCTGCTCTTCTGTGTTGGCAGACCTATAAATAAAGATGATAATTTCAGTCAAACACTGTAATTATATCACTTTGCATGGACAGCGTCATAAATTTAAAATAGCGTCACATTATCTATATCCACTGATCCATCTTTTAAAACTGATTTTGTTTAATGCAATACCTTGAAAAATCTGATCATAGTAATTAAACACTCACGTTTGTTCTTGGGATTTAACGCCTGCTTTTTTGGGTTTAACGGTGACACACGTATACAGCACTTCATCCTCCTTTGATTCATCCACTGCTTCCTGTAGCTTAGAGTCAGTGGTAGAGTTACACTTTTTCACTGTCATGCTTATTTTTATGATAATAGTACATAATATAGCTTTTCTTTTCATTCACGTTTCTTTCTGAATAAAGAATTTACAGGAGAAGCATAACACTTAAATTACAGTTTTTCTGTATTGCTTTGACTTAAATATTAAATATTAAATGAATGATTTTTTTTTTCGTAACAAGTTTAGATCTCTGAACAATTAGCTTCTTGTTCACATCAGATTGGAATTTCAAAATGCAAATGCTTTGGCACATGTGTGTAAACCATAACTAAAGATTTGAGTATATATTACAGTTTTTCTAAGTCACTTTGGTACATTACACCATCATGCAAACATGCCAGTCTCTTGATCGAAATCTTGCGTTCATCTCTCAGAAATAAATATCAGCGCCAATGAACACGTCAGTGCAGGTTTACATGGTTTTGCAGACATACTTACAGTTGCTTGGTAGATGTTGTCATCTGAAACTCTGGTTCCTTCTCTTACTTCCTTTAGGCTATTTTGAGTTTTTGCTTTCCTTCTAAAAAAAAAAAGTTAAATTGACGCACATCTTTTATAATTTCAGGATAGGGGTTTAAATTGTTGAAACATTTTCAATGATTAAATAGATGCATTAACTGATCTTAAACAGTTTCTCTAGGGTATACATGCAGTCTAATTTGTTTCACTAGTTATCACCATTTGTTTTCACCATCACCACCAACAGCAAAACTATTCTGGGAACTATGAGGAATTCACACATGGTTTCAAAGCTGATTTTAAGACTGTGTCGTCTTAACAGATCTTTATACTTTATGAATGTTGAAATGTCTACTGTTGTTTCATTAAGACAGACTGAGAGACTTATTATGGGTGCAAGTATAACTAAAAACTTCCTACCTTCTTATAAGAATCACAGCTGCAATGGTGAACACAAGTAAGACTGAAGACACTACAATAATCAGACGAGTTGAGGACTCAGAAACATCTGTTGAAGACAACAAAAAGTTTGTATATGTAATATATATTCCAAATATGAATCTGATGTAGATATGAAAAGGTTCATTTGTTTATTATTTCTACCAACCTTCAATGTAAATGCTAAATCCTCCAGATAAAGTGTTTTTAATGTTCTTCAAAGAACAAGAGTAATTTCCAGAGTCTTCAGCAGTGATGCTGTTGAAGATGAGGATTGGGTTTGTCTGATTCATCAGTTCACCGTTTTTAAACCACTGAACCTCTGATAAACCATCAGGACAGTCCAGTGAACAAGTCAAATTCACAGAGTCTCCAGTTATTGTTCTTCTATTTATTCTTGACCTGGAGACTTTTATCTCTGTCAGAAAGGAATTTAAAACACCCCATAATGAAACAGAGAGGTTACTGGACTAAAAACGAACAAAACATTTACAACAAAGTTCTTATTTTAAGAATATTCACCATATACTGAAATGTTCACTCCAGGGTCACCTGTCCACTTGCCATTTGGAAGATCAGTTATAAATCTGAACTTATATTCTCCAGAATCTGTTAGCTTAATATCATTAATCAAAAGTGAACAATTTGAATTTTTATCTCCAATGTATTGAAAACTGACTGAATGATTGTTGGCTTCACTGTCATAGACATATGATCCAGACTCACACTTGTCAGAGTTTGAGATCATTGAACACCACAGCACTTGCTTTACTGGGTTATAGTTTTGTGGAAAAGTAAATGTACAGGCAACTGTGGCATTGGATCCTCTCGCAGCACAGATCGAACGAGGATAACTCACATTCCAGTCAGCACTGAGAACACCTGCAGCACAGAACACTTCTTTTCATTAATGATGTATAAAAAATTATGTATTTTACTTAAAATATCTCAAGATGAATATTATAAAGGGCTTCAGGATTACCGGAAAAGTTTTTTATATTAATAAATCATTCATGTTTGAAAATCATCTAACCTTAATCAACATTAATATACTAAAATAAACAAGTATATTGATACCTAGTAATACATTCAATATCCTTATTTGATTTGTGAAATGCAAATAGCACAGAACCATAAATATTCACATTTATTTATTTCTGGCACATTTTTGATTACTTCCAGGATAAAAAGAAAAAAATGCAAGATTTATTAAATGGGCTCAGACATCTGTATTCAGACTCATTCTGGTCACATTTTACAATAATGTTCCTTCAGTTAATACTAGTTAATGAATTTGATAATGAATCAATGAACAATACAGTTACTATAATAGTTATTCATCTTTTTCAATATTGTAGTCTTTCATTGCTAGTTCTTGCTAACTCACAGTGTCACAAGCTCTATATGCTTAACTATATTAATAAAGGCTGTACCCGTGTTAATCATTCTTAGTTCATGTTAGCAAATACATCAACTAACATTAACTAATAAAGCATTTTTGAAAAGTGTTACCCCTATTTCTGCTATTGCTTAATGAGTTTTTGTGGATTTTTTTCAATATGTCACATCATATTATTTATAAATCAGTGGTTTTCAAACATTAAATTAGCTCAAAACAGTAAATGAGTTCATTAAATGAGGAATAAGCAACAGATAAATGCTGCTTTAGAAAAATATTTCTTACCGGACAGAAGGAAAAGAAGAAACTGTAGCATCTTTATCCACTGCATTTTTATCCACTTTTTATCAGTTATTTAACTCACAGAAGATGTTTCATACAATGTAGAGTCTTAGACAAAAGACAAGAAGAGAAAAGCAGTAAAAGAAGAAGCGGCCGAGAGGTAAATGCTAACATTTCTATTTCCTCTTCCCTTTACTGGCATCTGTGGCTCTGTCAAGAGAACTCGGAATCTACATTTCATAACATACCCTTACTCCTGAAAAAGTTTCCTTTGATTTTTAAAATGTTCTCAATGTAAACAAAAAGTTAATTTTAAAAATGTTTGCTGAAAAAGAGTTTGGGGAACTAAAAATAGTTCTACTATGATGTTTTTGCTAAAGCAGCTTCACATAGAAGATTATAGTAAATTGAAACGTGAAGTTCAGTTTTCAGAGTTTAAGTTTAGTTCAGTTTAGTTTAGTTCAGTTATTTTTCACTGCTGAGAGTCCAAACACTAAAGAACAATCCATTGATGCACAGCTCTACAAGAGCGGAACTATGCAAGCCAGTGGCGACAGCGGCAAGGAAAAAAATTCCCCAACTGGCGAAAGTGAAGGATAAAAAACCTATAGAGAAACCAGGCTCAGTTGGGCACGACCATTTCTCCTATGGCCAAACGCCTTGTGTTGAAGATGAGGATTGAGTTTGTCTGATTCATCAGTTCACCGTTCTCAAACCACTGAACCTCTGAAAATCATCAGTACAGTTGAGTGAACAAATCAAATTCACAGAGTCTCCAGTTATTGTGCTTCAACAAAATAAACCCATAATAAAATAGAAATATTGCTGCTGTAAAAACAAACAAAAACATCAACAATAGAAGCATTATGAACTATTTTATTTTTTTTTATAATATTTACCATATACTGAAATGGTCACTCCAAGATAAACTGTCCAGCTGCCATCTGAATGATTAGTTATAAATCTGAACCTATATTCTCCAGAATCCATTATTTTAATATTGTTACGACCACAGTCACAACATCAAATGAGGAACAAAACACATGGATCGGTCTAGGGGTTTATTAACAAAAAGAACAACCAAAGGTTAACACAACAGGAGGAAACGCAACAAACTAAGGCTAAACACACTAAATGGAGCACAACTCCGCGTCTGGATGGCCGCTCAACTTCCCCGCCACTGAAGTGCTTCAGCATGAGCTTTTTAACGCCAGCAGTCAACGATCCACAGGTGTGATGGTCTACTCGAATCAACTAACAAACAATGACAGCAACAAAACACTAGAGGGCGACAAACATAAATAAATAAATAAATAACATACATACATGGACATGTAACACCTTCATCCCCCAAAAGTGTTTCCATCACCAAAACACCATTTCAAACACCATTTCATGCACCTTACCCACTTATTCCACCCTGGACAGTGCATCAGCCACCACGTTGTCACAACCTTTGACATGCTCAATGTCAAGGTCGTAGGGCTGCAAAAATAAACTCCAGCGCATAAGACGCTGATTAGAGTTACGCATAGTGTTTAAGAAAGTGAGTGGGTTGTGGTCACAATAAATAACAATCGGATGAGAATTAGATAGGTAAACTTCAAAATGTCGAATGGCAAGAACCATTGCTAGAGCCTCCTTTTCAATAGTGGAATACCTCCGTTGAGTAGAAGTAAACTTCTTTGAAAAGTAACAAACCGGATGTTCGACTTTATCAGCACCTCTTTGTTGGAGAACAGCTCCTGCACCAACGTCGCTTGCATCCACCGCAAGACTAAATGGCTCCAAATGCTCTGGTGCAGCCAACACTGGAGCTGAAAATCAACAAAGAACGTCGATAATCCGTACAAAATCTAAAAGTGCCATCAGATTTTTCTACCAGCAAACATGGCGAACTCCACGGACTGTTACTAGACTCAGCGATGTGATTTTCCAACATGTACTCAACTTCTTTTTTGCAGAAATGACCTTTTAAGTGGATTAACACGGTATGGGTGTTGTTTTATCGGCTGGGTAAAACCGACATCAAAATCATGCTCAATAACTGATGTTAAACCAGGAATGTCACTGAACAGCATTGGGAAACTTCTCACTAACCCAATGACTTCGGCTTTCTCAGTTTGAGACAAGTGCGGTAGCTTGCTAGTCAAATTTATGAGCATCTCAGAATTTTTCAACCTACCCTCCACAGTACATCTAGATGGTTCTACATCTTTTTCATCAACTGGTTCAGATATAAACATACCCACAGACAGAGACTCTTGAGCAGATAAGTGTACGACATTTTCAACTTTTTCAGTACCCGACTTTCTCTCATAATAGGGTTTAATTATGTTTACATGACAAACTCTCAAACATTTTCGACGATCGGGCGTATGGATGACGTAATCTCGATCTGACAGTTTCCTTTTGATCTCGTAAGGACCACTATAACGAGCTTGCAACGAACAACCAGACACTGGCAATAACACCAAAACTTTGTCACCAGGGCTAAAACTTTGTTCTCTTGCTTTCTTATCGAACCAAGTTTTCATCTTTTCTTGTGATTTTTCAAGATTTTGCTTTGCCAATTCACGCACTCTGTATAAACGTGTACGAAACTGTGAATAATACTCAGGAACAGTGGTGCTTTTTGAATCAGAGAGCCACTTCTCTTTCAATACAGCCAGAGGGCCGCGCAAATTGTGTGCAAACACGAGTTCTGCAGGGCTAAACCCCAGTGATTCTTGAATCACCTCTCTTGAAGCGAAAAGCAACCATGGAATTCCTTCCTCCCAATCTCTCTCGAGCTCAAAACAGTACGTACGCAACATAGACTTTAAAGTCTGATGAAACCTCTCCAAAGCACCTTGACTTTCTGGATGATATGCAGTGGAGACGTTATGCTTTATACCGAGTTGTTTAAGTACTTGAGAAAACGTTCGAGATGTAAAATTTGATCCTTGATCACTCTGAAGAATTTTTGGCAAACCAAAGACTGTGAAAAACTTAACTAGTGCTTTGGTGATTGCTCTAGAAGTTACAGAACGCAAAGGAATTGCCTCGGGAAAACGTGTAGTCGCACACATAATCGTTAAAAGATACTTGCAGCCAGATTTTGAACGTGGAAGAGGTCCTACACAGTCGATTAAAATGTGTTCAAAAGGCTCAGAAACCATCGGAATTGGATAAAGTGGTGCAGGTTGGATAGTTTGGTTGGGTTTTCCAACAACTTGACAAACGTGACAAGTCTTACAAAATCGTGCAACATCCCGCTTTAAGCCAGGCCAATAAAAGTTTCGCAAAATCCGATCGTACGTTTTTAAAATACCTAAGTGACCAGCTGAACCATTATGTGCAAAGTCTAAAATCATGTCTCGGTAAACTACTGGAATTACGATTTGGTTTACTACATTCCAGTCTTCAGAAGATTTTGGAGATACCCACTTTCTCATCAAAATTCCATTCTTAAGAAAATACATCTGAGGCGCACACGTATTCTCTTGCTCAGGTCGAACCAACTCAAAAAGTGAGGCTAGAGTAGAATCTGATTTTTGAGCGTCAATTAACTTCTCAGGACACAGAGACAAATCAGCACAGTCTATAGCATCCTTCTCAGCACTCACAGGAATCAGATCTGCTTTTTCCTGTAAAGGGACAGAGTACAAATCAGTTGTGTCAGGATTCACAATGAATGTGTCACATAAATCAACGCTATCAGAAATCTCAGCGGATTTAGTCATAGAACGAGTAAACGCGCACGCAGCAAAAACATCCGGATACTTAAGCGCACCGTCATCACCACCAGCGAGTGGTAAAGAAACAACTTCAGGTGACACATTAAAATCTCTCCATACACTACCTCCCGCTAAATCATTGCCTAGAATGAATGTTACATCAGCAATGGGAAGAGAAGAACGAACACCGACGATCACGTCACCACTCATTAATTCAGACTGTAAATTGATTGTATGCAACGGAACATCAGCAACTCCCATCTCAAAACCGCGCACTAATACCGCGCTACCAGTGGCAGTTTCCTCTGACAATGGCAAAACTCCTTCCAAAATTATGGAAAGACTTGCGCCAGTATCCCACAAAATGCGTACAGGCACAGGCTTACTCACGCTCGGAATGGAAACAGTTCCATAGTGCAAGAAAGGCGCATAACCTTCTTTAGTGAGATTAAAATCAGACTCGGACGTGCAATTAAAATTTGAACTAGAGTCAGCAGAAATTAACCCAACAGGTTTCGCTTTCTTCTTCAACACTGAACAATTTGCAATTAAATGACCAGGGGTCTTGCAATAAAAACAAACTCGTTCAGCAGTTGAAACAGTGGACTTAATACGGAGTGATTTACGAGGTGGTGAAACAGGTGTTTCAGCAAAAACCCTCTCTCGTGGTTTTTCTTTAAACGTGATTTTGTGCGTTAAAACAAAGTCATCTGCCAAAGTGGCAGCTTTGTGGAGCATATCAGCCTTCTGTTCGTTAAGGTAAGTAGAAAGAGCAGCTGGTAAACAGTTTTTAAACTCCTCCAAAAGAATAAGTTGTCTCACTTGTTCTTTACTCTCGGCTTTTTGAGACATGCACCACCGATCAAACAAAATCTCTTTCTCTCGCGCAAACTCAACATAAGACTGGTTTGGAAGCTTTATATAATGCCGAAAACGCTGTCGATATGCCTCCGGAACTAACTCGTATGCTCTCAATATAGCAGCTTTCACCAACTTATAGTCAGCTGTTTCTTCAATAGCCAACGAAGCGTATGCTTCTTGCGCTTTACCGGTTAATACACACTGCAATAGCAGCGACCAAACATTTTCCGGCCACTTCAAAGAAGTAGCGACTCTCTCAAAGTGACAAAAATATTTCTCAACATCCTTTTCACAAAAAGGAGGAACCATATTCCGATTTCGACCAACATCAAATTCATTAGAGACTACCATTTTTCCGCTCATCTCTAACTCCATACGCTTTAATGCATATTGATGATCGATTTCACGCTTTCGCAAATCTAGTTTAGCATGTTCTAACTCAATTTCTTTTTCTTTTAATGCTAGTTCTCTCAAACGAATGGTGTTTTCACTTACTGAAGGATCAGCCACTTCCTCCACATGACTAATAGTCTCTGTAGGCATTTCTAACACGCCCAATTCCACCAGATAACCCTTTAACACATTTCGTAGAGTCTCCTTCAAAGTCCTATATCTTGGAGCAATATCAATTTCAAAAGACTCCGCGATTTGCAATAACTGCTCTTTTGTGCACGATAAAAGCAGTTCCTCAGAAGGAGATTCTCGAAACGTGTCTACTACAGACGCCATCTCCGACGTACGGTAATGCTCACAAAAATAATTAAATAATGGTTTTAACAAAAAATATTTTAAACCAAACGTTTACAAATATTTAAACCATTAAATAATCTAAACGAAAGAGCAACAACTCACCTGATTAAGCAACCAATTTCAACGAAATTAATTTAATCAACTTAATCATACACACAGCCAGGCTCACCTAAAGCTAGGCTTACGAATACACGAAATTGAAAGGTTATCAATTTAAATTCACAAAATTCGTAACCAAATGTAATCCCACACAAAAAACGGATGTATTTACCCAATTTAATACTCAATTTTCCCTAGTCTTCAGTGGCGTTAGGGGCTCGAGGCGACTTTAAACGCTGAAATCATGAACACTGCATACTGACCCAGTTAATAGATCAGCAGCAGATGCTCTGAAGCGTACCCCCACTCCGAATAACCACAAAAATAAGAAAGACAAAATAACAAAGTGGTAGGTTCACAACCTACCCGGCGACTAAATTAAATAGGGCAAATACTCACACTTGGAATGCAAGAGGTCACTCACACGAAAGCAAATCCAGACGAATCACAAAATGAACGGGGTGACCACACTACTTTCCTCCCACACTGAACAGCTGAAAAGCATAATCGGAAGTATCCCGGACGAGCCCCCAATTAATGTTACGACCACAGTCACAACATCAAATGAGGAACAAAACACATGGATCGGTCTAGGGGTTTATTAACAAAAAGAACATCCAAAGGTTAACACAACAGGAGGAAACGCAACAAACTAAGGCTAAACACACTAAATGGAGCACAACTCCGCGTCTGGATGGCCGCTCAACTTCCCCGCCACTGAAGTGCTTCAGCATGAGCTTTTTAACGCCAGCAGTCAACGATCCACAGGTGTGATGGTCTACTCGAATCAACTAACAAACAATGACAGCAACAAAACACTAGAGGGCGACAAACATAAATAAATAAATAAATAACATACATACATGGACATGTAACACCTGTTTATTATATTTGGTGTCACTATATTTATTATATATATATATATATATATAGGCGATGCAGTGGCGCAGTGGGTAGAGCTGTCGCCTCAAAGCAAGAAGGTCGCTGGTTCGAGCCTCGGCTGGGTCAGTTGGCGTTTCTGTGTGGAGTTTGCATGTTCTCCCTGCGTTCGCGTGGGTTTCCTCCGGGTGCTCCGGTTTCCCCCACAGTCCAAAGACATGCGGTACAGGTGAATTGGGTAGGCTAAATTGTCCGTAGTGTATGAGTGTGAATGGGTGTGTGTGGATGTTTCCCAGAGATGGGTTGCGGCTGGCATCCGCTGCGTAAAAACGTGCTGGATAAGTTGGCGGTTCATTCCGCTGTGGAGACCCCGGATTAATAAAGAGACTAAGCCGAAAAGAAAATTAATAAATGAATATATATATATATATATATATATATATATATATATATATATATATATATATATATATATATATATATTCATTCATTCATTTTCTTTATATATATATTCATTCATTCATTTTCTTTATATATATATTCATTCATTCATATATATATATATATATATATATATATATATATATATATATATATATATATATATATATATATATATATATATATATATATATATATATACACGCATACATACACATACATACATACACTTCCACACACACATGGAAACGGTGGGCGGGGAGAACCAGCTCATTTGCATTAAAGGCACAGGCAACAAAAACAGCTACAATGTCCTAACAGCTCAAATTTCCAATATACAAAAAAGTATAATAAATAATCTGATGGGTATTTTGAGCTGAAAATTTGCAGACAGATTCTGGAGGCACAAAAGACTTATCTTAAATCTTGAAAAAGGGGCAAAATAGGTGCCCTTTAATGATGAAGTTAAATACATGACAAAGTAAAATACACATTTATGATGCTTTAAACATTTATACTTTAATTACTGCTGCCGGTAGTGTATTAGGCATTATTTTTGAACAAAATTACAAAGTGTGACTTGCATAACAATGCAATTATTATTTACAATTCATGATTTCCCCCTCTCTGTATAGCTAACAGTAAGACACAACTTCCAGAAAATGTGGTACATATATGATTTTGGCCAAAATCTGCAAGATATGACACGTTGATTTTTTTTTCTGAGATAGTACAAATGCATTTCTAATTATAAAAACGTATGTGATGTAATATCATGTTTCCCAATAAAAATTAAAATGCTATGAATGCAAACTGGAAACTGTTTCAGACACCAGTTTAAAAGAACAGAACACAGTGTAAAGTATAGGGATACTTTAAATTAATTATTTCTGGAATGTTTTAGTTTTCTAAAAGAAAGCATACAAAACCTTCTTAAAAGTTAAAATTATTTTTAAAAATTCCAAAATACAGAGGTCTAAAGTTTTCTATTAATGAGCACCATTTGTCCCCTGAAACAGATTTAAACCTATCATAAAGAGCAGATTTCCCTAATAATCTTAATAATTGTATCGGTGTTGTCTTCTACATTAAACACATAAGGTTCATGTTAGCTGTACCTGGTTTGAGGTGGTCTTTGAGGAAGGGCACCAGGTTGTATTCTTTCAGCAGGAGCTCCCAGTCCAGGTCAGGTATGGTGAGGTTTGCCATTGTACCCAAACACTCAATAACAAACTCCTCATCCCCCTCTTTCTTAATCTGAGCTGCCAGATCACCCACATAATCCTGAAGAGTACACAACACCAAATCGTCATTTATAACAGTAAATTACTATCTATCTATCTATCTATCTATCTATCTATCTATCTATCTATCTATCTATCTATCTATCTATCTATCTATCTATCTATCTATCTATCTATCTATCTATCTATCTATCTATCTATCTATCTATCTATCTATCTATCTATCTATCTATCTATCTATCTACATATATATATACAGGCAGTGCAGAATTATTAGGCAAATGAGTATTTTGACCACATCATCCTCTTTATGCATGTTGTCTTACTCCAAGCTGTATAGGCTCGAAAGCCTACTACCAATTAAGCATATTAGGTGATGTGCTTCTCTGTAATGAGAAGGGGTGTGGTGTCCAAGTACAAGTCCAAGTACTCCACAGCGTGGCTGGCAAGAAAGGGTCTAAAAGAAGAAAAACTAATGAAATGGCGTCCTTGTTCACCTGATCTTAACCCCATAGAGAACCTGTGGTCTATCATCAAATGTGATATTTACAAGGAGGGAAAACAGTACACCTCTCTGAACAGTGTCTGGGAGGCTGTGGTTGCTGCTGCACACAATGTTGATGGTGAACAGATCAAAACACTGACAGAATCCATGGATGGCAGGCTTTTGAGTGTCCTTGCAAAGAAAGGTGGCTATATTGGTCACTGATTTGTTTTTGTTTTGTTTTTGAATGTCAGAAATGTATATTTGTGAATGTTGAGATGTTATATTGGTTTCACTGGTGAAAATAAATAATTAAAATGATTATATATTTGTTTTTTGTTAAGTTGCCTAATAATTATGCACAGTAAAAGTCACCTACACACACAGATATCCTCTTAAAATAGCTCAAACTAAAAACAAACTAAAAAGTACTTCCAAAAATATTCAGCTTTGATATTAATGAGTTTTTTGGGTTCATTGAGAACATGGTTGTTGTTCAATAATAAAATTAATCCTCAAAAATACAACTTGCCTAAAAATTCTGCACTCCCTGCATATATATATATATATATATATATATATATATATATATATATATATATATATATATATATATATATATATATATATATATATATATATATATATATATATATATATTTATATATATATATATATATATATATATATATATATATATATATATTTTTTTTTTTTTTTTTTTTTTTTTTTTTTTTTGCTGTCAATATACATATAAAATATTTAGTAAATATTTTAAATAGAGCTGCACAAAATTGAAAACATTTTGACATTGCAATACCTTGTTTTTCTGTGATATATATTGCAATGTGAATACAGTTTCACCATATGGCTTGAATAGCTCTATTTGGAAAGAATTCATTCATTTAGATTGATTGGGCAGATCTATTTTTTTTTTGTGCAGTGCATCTGCATAAAACATAATAAATGAATGTTATAAATAGATACAAAGATAAAACTGTAATGAATAGTGCTTTATTGTTTTCTGGGGAGTAAACAGTATTCAGGTAAAGGAATTGAATAATCAAATGTGAAATAACATGGTCTTCATTGTACAAAACCTTTCTTAAAGTTACAAATGTTATAATTTGTTGTACCTAAATGCTTTAAACTTCTGAAATTCTTACACAGTCACCAGCTATATTGATGCTGAAACGATATATTGTGCAGCCCTAATTTTAAATTTGAATTATATTCATGATCTCTTGTATTCCACAGAATGAATAGTTTTTCATTTAAAAGTGAATTTTAAAGGTCATTGTAATTGCATGATTAATATGCTAATAAGTATTTTTCATAAAATGTCATAAATATTGTATTTACAATGAACAGCTGTTTAAGGGGTCCATCGTGTTGTGAGATGTTCCTGATCATTTTCATAAGCAGTGGGTCCTTCAGTTTAAGTGCCCTTCTCATAAGCATCTTCAGTCCATTACCTGCAAAACAAATCCACAAATAATCATGTTCAGCTGGAGACTGATCATAAGTTTGAACAGATCTTAAGTTTTATTCATTACAGAAGACCAACAGTGACAGTATGATAAAGCACACAGGTCAATGCTTCTAACAGGCCAGTGTTAAGGAGAAAATCAGACACAGTCTCTTACTGTACCTTCACACATAATCTGAGAGTTGGTTTTGTTAGCAGCCAGGTTGATGCAGAAGGAGATGAGCTCAGTGTCGATTCTCTCTTCACCATGTTCAAATAGCATCTGCATGAGCTGCTCACACACAACACAGAATTTCACTAAAATTACTATAGTTAGTGTAAAAATTTAAATACAAAGTTCTGTCATGAACCTCTATTGGGTGCGCAGGCTAATAAGTCATACAGTATGCAATCTACTTTCAACTACATGGCGCAGGCGATTGGCTGGTGTTGCCTCAACAGGCCAATGAGCTTACTTCTCAGCATTTAAATATTTCAGTGTTGTGTAAGCAATCTGCAGCGTGTTTTTTTGGATGCCCTCCTCCACCCCAGCTCCACCAGTCCATGTTTCATGTATGTTATGTTTGCAGCTGCAGTGTGTTATATTCTCTTATTACATGGCTATCATGAATACTCAATTCTGATTTGTCAGTCAGACGCAACATTCAAAGCTATGTTATTCCGAGATAACAACTGACAAATAACGCAGGCTCACCTGGGAACTTCAAGTCACCTTGACACCTCGACATAGTGTGTTAGACACACCATGTTTTTGACTGTTTGAATAATACGTAGGTTAGTATGCTTTATCCAGCCTGTTTTGTTTCTGTCAGCTTTGCGTTATTGACTGTTTAGCACCACTTTGTGACTGAATAATGTGCAAGTTAGTGTATACTCCATCAGCTGTTTTCGTTTCTATCAGCTTTGCGTTTAATTAAACAATTAATAAACTATTACAGCTAAGAACAATGTTTTGTGTCAAATTTTTATGTTTTGTGGCAAGTAGCCATGTAATAAGCAGGATAAAGTACATCAAGGTTAGTAGCCCTACAGTCTTATACAACAGCCCTCTGCTTCACATTGGGCTGCCGAGATAACATCCAACAATTTTAAGATAATAACCCCCCTAGAGGTACTTTATCCCTAACATACTGCATGTCTTTGGATATACTGGCAGCAGCAAGTCTTGGTACTTGCTCTGCACTAATAATCAAAGCAGCAGCAGCATAGCGGGTCTATGCCACCAAGACCAAACACATAAACATTGCCAAATACAGATTCATTCCAATACTAAATCTCTCAGGAAGTTGTCATGACAGAAATGTATCATAACTAAAAAAAATTAATCACCAAAGGTACAGCGGAGCTAAAAGGTATAGCAGAGAGCTGCTGCAAATAAAAGTAACACAAATGTGGGTTGACAGAATCAGAACTATTTAATACAAATATACACACAGGAACATTAATCTCAGTTGACACCTGCATGATAGACCAGTACAAAGAAAATTTTTATTATTTTCTTTGTACTTTGTACTCTTTTATTAGAGCTGCGGTGGAAAATCATTTGAGAAATCAATTCTGCATTGATTCTGAGATTTTTAAAACTGCATCGCTATTCTGTCTTGAATTAATTCTGAAATTATTCAGCAGAGCGCCCTCTAGTTTAGTTTTAAACCATACACTCAAACGCTGACAATGAAGAGTGCTTTAGAATTTGTACGTTTTGTAAGTTGGCTTTTACGTTACGACACGGCTCACTATGAACACTCTTGTAATTCTCTTTCCAAAATTTATTAATGATTATTTTAGGTACAAGTGGTATTTGTAAAGAATTGGATGCAAGCAGAGTACAGTTGTTTGTAAAACATAAAGTAACATCTTTTGTTAAAACTTAAGCTCAGAAATGACTCACGAGAGAATCGTAATGTATTTTGAAAATCTCAGAATTTTTCTCCACAGCTCTAGTATTTATTGCGGAAGCTTTTCCACTTCTGCTTAACCTCCTCCACTACAGCACGCAAACATCTGGTCAAAAGATTGTGGGAAAAGTTACAAGCCATTAAATTCGATTTTGATCTGCAATTTCTGTATGCTCGGCTATATCGTTTTGTGCTTGAGCGCCACCAAGTCATGTTTTACTGTAACTTCAGCAGCTCAAGACAAGTGAACAAAAGCACCAATATCATTAGTCAGTCATTTAACATGGCGCATCAAACAAAAATTCGCTACATTTTTTCACCACAGCTCTATATTTAGACTATTAGCTTTACATGGCATTTTTTACAAATTGCCATTTTAAGCCTGTGTTTTGCGCATAGGTGTGCACACATTCATTAGAGCCTTCATTTAATATAAATGTTGGCAATAATCATGCGCAATAATCATCCCGGTGTGCATAAGCCTTAAAACTGAGCCTTGCAACAAGCTGAGAGAAAACTAAAGAAAAGAAATGAATGATGAAACAGACGGTTCCTGACAGGGAGAAGTATTAGTGCTGTCAGTGCTGGCGAAGGGATTATTATTTGTGTTTTTATTTAAGAGCCAGCGAGAGTTGAGACAATATCCCACCGTCCATTTCAATCAGGTCAACACTGTGGCTGATAAAGGCCCAAAGAGACACGCTTGGCAGGACTGTTTTATGAAGATAACTAGCCAATGAATTACATGAGTGTGGGGGTGAACAATGAAAAGAGGAGATGAGGAAAAAAATGAGTTGCTCCACTGGGCAGCCATGTTGGGTTACACAGAAAGGTATACATTTTTCTCCATTTGCTCTTTGTGTCTACCTTGAGATACCAGTTCTGAATAAAAAAGATGATGCCAGCTTCCAAAAATGTCAGGTGACCCCATGCTCTTGTGATATGATGACGGTACCTACGAGGACCTCATGATGTGCCAACTCTAAGGACCCTATCATACACCCAGCGCACTAAGGGCTTACTCACACTATGCTATCCGAACCGTGCCCAGGCCCCATTTCCCGGATCGTTTGAGAAGTGTGAGTGCTCTGAATCGGGCTTAGGCACGGTACACTTAGGTGGCCCTGGCCCGGTTGGAAGAGGTGGGCCAGAGCGCGGTTCACCTTGGGCTCAGGCGCGGTACGCTTAACTTATCCAGCATATGTTTTACGCAGCGGATGCCCTTCCAGCTGCAACCCATCACTGGGAAACATCCATACACACTCATTCACACACATACACTACGGACAATTTTAGCTTCCCTAATTCACCTATACCGCATGTCTTTGTAGTTGTGGGGGAAACCAGAGCACCCGGAGGAAACCCACACAAACATGGGGAGAACCTGCAAACTCCACACAGAAATGCCAACTGACCCAGCCGAGGCTCAAACCAGCGACCTTTTTGCTGTGAGGCGAACGTGCTACCCACTGCGCCACCATGTAGCCATTATTATTATTAGTATTATTTATTATATGCATATTTATATTTGTTTTAGCAAGCTTAGATTTGTCCACCTGGCGGGTTTTGGAGACGTATGCATCACCATATGGGGCATAAGAATAAGACGTGTGTTTGAATATAACTCAGTTTTTTGACCACACTTCGTTATTATTGATTATTTATTTGTTTGCTGGAAATTAGAACTGAATTTAGAAATAGTTTTGAAACGAATCTTTGCGCTTAAACAAAATTAAATATGTAGGCTGATGGATGTCTTCAGTGGACTGCAAACAACAGTTTCCTTATCCACAAATGTAAAAAGTAAAGTAAAGAGAAAGTAAAGAGGCCAAATGGAGGAGGCTTGTTCTTCATCCTCGCTGCAGACGGTCTGTTTAATAGTTTTCTCATAGTGAAGCGTTCAGTTTCTCCACCTACAAATTCAGCCATGTAAATAGCAAATGCGCAGCCATGGCGTGACGTAACTCTTAAAGGGAATGTGAGATGAGACTCTGATTGGTTTAATGCACGTTATGCTCAAAACACACCCATAACTCATTAAGAGAATAAGCACAACCCTGTTAGCTCACAGCGCAAACTGTATTTTTTCCATCCTTAAAATAGCAAAAGTGGATTCGGAAACTGCTTTTGCGCCATGCGCTTTAGACTTTGCGCCTAGATCGTTAAAATAGAGCCCTTGATCAACTTTTAAAGGTTCCGTGAAATTAAAATAATTTTTTTTAAAGATGTTAAGTATGTTATGTCTTGAGGATATCTATAATCTAGTGTGCTCAAAAGAGTGACCAAATAGATGTTTTGGACATCAGTTTCTCATTAAATCATCTGACCAATCAAATGCTCTCTAGTATCTGACATGCCCTGCCCCCTTCAAGACAATTCTCATTTGCTTTTCATTTGACACGCTTGAGCTCAACCACTCTCACTAAAATGTTGGCTGTTTTTAAAGGGGAGGAGCTACTATATGTCCCGCCCTGTCTTCACGTGTCAGTTGAGATTAAGTCAAACATCAAATAAAAAATGCTAATTTGTAAAGCACCTCACAGGACCTTTAAACTTAAAATTATCCTTACATTGTAATCATGCCCACATAACGTAATATTTGCTTTAATCATGCTCATATTGTTTTCGAAACCATCATTACCTGCATGTCTGTATTAATCCCAAAACTGCATTTCTGAAATGTGGACATTACATTGACACAATAACCACATTACTCTAAAAGAAGACTCGTGCTTTCTTTCTGTGAAGTCGAATGGATGTAATATGCATCATGGAAAGTGCTTTACAAATAAACCAGAATTGAATTGAGCAGACCAGTGCAGGCCTGTGAAGAGGCAGCAGTGAGCAATCAGGCCTCTCCCATATTGAGTATCACATAACCTGGTCCCAGGCCTCCAAATCACGCAGTCTAGACTCACTGGCACCTGCTTGCTCCTATTTACCAGCAATGGGAGGCCCCTGATTCGTACCCCTGAGTCATCAACCCCGTCTCTGAGCTCTCCATGGTTTCATAGCTCTGTATAACCCCTGCAAGCGTTTCCTCACACACACACACACCTCACAGCTTTGAGTAATTACTGCGAGACCTCTTTGTGGCAGAGAAATGGGTCCAATGCCGGGCCTCTGCTCACCAGTTCAAGACCCAGAGCTGGAGGACGTTTGATCTAAATCCTCACTTACAAAAGACGGTCCAGGCTCACTGCCAACACGGACCTGAGGGACACCAGATTCACCACCGACACACACACACTCGCACACACACTCACACACGCATGCACACGCGCACACACGCGCACACACACACACACACACACACACACACACACACACACACACACACTGGTACGGGTGGTTTATTGGGACTTTTTTCCCAAAAAAGTACCATCATGGGATATGGGGACCCACCTTTCCTTTTGTCTTACAGATTAGTGAGAAATATGAATCTTATCCATATTGCATGGGGAATAATTCTGTCTACTCAGAATTTAATTATTGTGAAAGAGTCTGGAAATATTAAGACCTGACATTCTACAACAATGTGAGGACAGGGCAAAAGTGGGCGTTTCTGATTTAATCATGCATTATGAGTACAGTCATGAGTGTTACACATACACAGTAATAACCCTGGATTATGAGGACAGTTTGTGTTTAACTGGACTACATTCATACACACCAACACACATCACTAACACCTGATTGTGAGGACAATCAGTGTTTAACTGGACTTTAGTCATACACACCAACACACATTACTAACACCTGACTGTGAGGACAGTTTGTGTTTACCTGGACTTTACTCATACACACCAACACACTTTACTAACACCTGATTGTGAGGACAATTAGTGTTTAACTGGACTTTAGTCATACACACCAACACACATTACTAACACTGGATTATGGGCACATTTAGTATTTAACTGGACTTCACTCATACACACCAACACACTTTACTAACACTGGATTATGAGGACAATCAGTGTTTAACTGGACTAGATAGATAGACAGATAGACAGACAGACAGACAGACAGACAGATAGACAGACAGACAGACAGACAGACAGACAGACAGACAGACAGACAGACAGACAGACAGATAGATCAGTAACATCAAATCACTGTCTCAAATGCATTTATTCAACAAGGCTTAAAAAAAAAAAAAAAACTACTTCATGACAACATTTTTAAGGGTTCTGCCCCTTATAATGTTAGTTCAACCAAAAATGAAAATTGATTTACTCACCTTAATGCCATCCTCTGTGTACATGACATTCTTCTTTCAGATGAATACATTAAGAGTTATTTTGTATTTTTCTGGGCATTTTTAAACATTATAATGGTAGTGAACTGTGACCCCTTTTTAAACCTTGAAAAAGCCCAAATGTCTGTCGTCAAACTATCCCATACATGTCCGGGAGGTAACGTGTCTTTTGAAGCAGATCAATGGGTTTTTGTATCTGCCAATGTCTGTATGCTTGTTTGCGAAATGAGTCAAGTTGGCCGAGTTTGGGACATCTTCGATTTGTTCTTGGATTCGGTTATGTTCATCTGACTTTGTCACCAACGTGCTAGTAGCAACTGGAGTTCATAATTCTTAAAAAAAAAATATATATTTTTGTTACAAACCTATCGATCCACTTCAAATGCCATGACATGTATTGGAACGGTTTGGCGATGGACAGTTTCAACGTTCCAAAAAGGCCCACACTTCACATCCATTATAGTATTTAAGTGCCCAGAGAAAATGTAAAATAACTCTTAATGTGTTCATCTGAACCAATAATGTCATATATAGCTAGGATGACATAAGGGTGAATAAATCATGAGTTAATTTCATTTTTGGATGAATTAAAAGAACAGTTTTTGCTTTTCTTTGTTGAAATGCACTCCAACATTTCTTTTACATCCGCAAACCTCTGTTCCTCACAAAGTCACTTCAATTTGTCTTCTTTCTTTAAGAACATGGTCTTCAGCTATCTTGAATTGATGACACTCTGCTTTTGTGGTGAGGTGTCCAATTGTTCATGACAGCATTCCCGTCAGTCTGCTCCATGTTTTTAATCAAAACTCTCCTTGATTTGGTGTCTGCAATAGATAAACACAAATATACAGAAATACATATTTTTACTGACATTGTAAAAAAAAAAATAACAATAAAGACATCTTCAGTTCATTATCAATCCATGGTGCCCTAATATTCTTCACTTTGTGTTTTTTTTTTATAGGTGCATGTTTATCCACCAAAGAATAAAATAATCTTTCAAAAGCTGCTAATGCATCATCAGGATGACCTTCCTTGTAAACATCAGCCCAACATATGTTATTTACATCATTGCAAAATAAGTCCTGACAAAATTTTCTATACGATCTTTAATAAATAACTTTTGTTCTTCCTTTAGGGACCTTTGTTTTTCTTGCAATCGCTATTATATTATGATCACTACACCCAATAGGAACAGATACACTCTTAGAACACATTTCCACAGCATTTGTATAAATATGGTTAATACAAGTAAAAGTTCTCTTACCAAGACTATTTACATGAATTCTTGTTGGTTGATCAATAACTTGTGTTAAATTACATGCATTAATTACATACAACACTTTAGTTTTTAGGGAACAGGTCTGAGACATCCAAATAATATTTAAATCACCCATCAAGTAAATTTCATTAGAGAACATATTTTAATTTCAAGATAAATTAAATTCAGTATTATAACATGCATTCATTTTATTAGGCAAAAAACAACACATTTAGCATAGTTGTATGTTGTGCTATGTAAAATAAAATATTTTACACCACAGCAAACACTATAGATTAGATAAAACATACGCACATTTACAGGTGCTGGTCATATAGTTAGAATATCTTCAAAAAGTTTATTTATTTTATTAATTCCATTTAAGAAGTGAAACTTGTATAATGTGTACATTCATTCCACACAAACTGACATATTTTAAGTGTTTATTTCTTTTAATTTTAATGACATATAATGAAACCTCAAATGCAGTCTCTCGGAAAATTAGGATATCACTTAAGACCAATACAAAGAAAGGACTTTTAGAAATCTTTTACAATTGAAAAGTATAAAGATGAAAAGTGTGAGCGTGCACAGCGATCAATACTTAGTGTGGGTTGCTTTAGCATGAATGACTGCAGCAATGTGGTGTGGCATGGAGTGGACATTCCTCTTCACAATAGCCTATATATTTCCTATTGGGTTAAGGTTAGGCAATTTACTGGCAAATTAAGAACAGGGATACCATGGTCCTTAAAGCAGGTACTAGCTTTGGGACTGTGTGCAGGTGCCAATGACAGGTACCTGTTGGAAAATGAAATCTGCATCTCCATAAAGTTGGTCAGCAGCAGGAAGCATGAAGTGCTCTAAAACGTCCTGGTATAGAGCTGCATTGACCTTGGACCTCAGCATCAGTCCAGTCTTTAGACTAGGCGAGATGCTTCTGATGCTGTCTGTTATTCAAGAGTGGCTTAACACAAGGAACAAACAGCTGAAAGCCATGTCTTGCATACATCTGAGCGTAGTGGTTCTTGAAGCACTGACTCCAGCTGCAGTCCACTCTTTGTGAATCTCACCTAAATGTTTGAATGGGTTTTGTTTCACAATTCTCTCCAGGTTGGGGTTATCCCTATTGCTTGCACACTCTTGTTCTACCACATCTTTTCCTTCCCTTCGCCTCACTATTAATGAGCTTGGACCAAGAGCTCTGTGAACAACCAGCCTCTTTCGCAACGACCTTTCGTGTCTTGCCCTCTTTGTGCATTGTTTCAACGGTCATCTTTTGGACAACTGTCAAATCAGCTGTCTTCCCCGTGATTGTGTAGCCTACAGAACTAGACTGAGAGACCATTTGAAGGCTTTTGCAGGTGTTTTTCATTAGCTGATTAGAGTGTGGCACCAGGTGTCTTCAATACTCAACCTTTTCACACACTTTTCATATTTCTCATTTTTAGTTGTCATCAAAATTAAAAGAAATAAACACTTGAAATATGTCAGTCTGTGTGGAATGAATGTACACATTATACAGTTTCACTTCTTGAATGGAATTAATAAAATAATTAAACTTTTTAAGAGATATTCTAATTATATGACCAGCACCTGTAAATGAGTGTATGTTTTATCTAATCTATAGTGTTTGCTGTGCTGGAAAATATTTTTATTTTACATAGCACAAAAAAAAAAAAAAAAAAAAAAATTGCAAAATGTGTTGTTTTTTGCCTTGCATAATAAAATGAAAATAATCCCAGTACTTTTAGGTTCAATTTTACACTAATTTATAATTATTTATTATAATCTTTTATTTACTTAAAAACAACAAATGTGAAAAAAAATGGATATGGTTTTTAAATAGTGAATTGATGGACGAAAAAAAACAGAATTATAAAATATAATAAACAAAACTAGGAGAAATCCATATTTGTACTGAAGAACACAGATTAAAAAAAATTATGAAACATACATTTCTACGCTAATTATTTGTGACATAGATACTTACATTTTCAAATTGAAGTCTGCCATTTTCTTCTTGATGTAGGACCACTACAATCATTGCAAGAATCCAAACTGGAAATAACAGCACGGTGTACTTCATGGTGACACTGGACAGAGGGAGAGTTTATTAAAAACCAATTCACATGCTAGACATACTTTTATATGCAAGCATCAATTTGGTGTAAAGTTAAAAAAAAAAATTCATAAAATTATATTCCTGTTTAATTAAAAACTAACTGAATACTTCCTTTTGACAGCCTAAAAGTGGCTGCAGTTATTATTGAATTGAAAGCATGTCCAGGCTAAAAAGTGTGCGCATCAGGTAAACCTTATTGACGCAAAAATGTCAAATCAATACCAAAACACTTTGGATATGATTGACAAAAATCTTAGTGCCAGATGTAAAACGAGCCAACACATAACCAACCAAACTCTATTCATCAATTGTGTAAAATATGGGGGTCCTCACGAGGCCAAACTGTCCTTACATTTCATGACCATGTCACGCCCATCCCCCAATACACTATAAAGTGAACACCTAACCGACCCAACTCTATTCATCAAATGTATTAAAATATGGGGGTCCTCACAAGGCCCAACTGTCCTAACAGTTCATGGCCATGTCATGCCCATCCCCCATTACACTAGTTATTATTCTTAATTAATAGAGAGTAGGAACGCTAACAGTTACTCAATGATCGATTGATTGTCAGTAACCCGTTTAATCGACAGACCTTATCGATGGCCGATTAAGCATGACATTAAAGGATAAGTCATGATTTGTGCTGTGAGACATGCATTCACGTCTTTACACTTAAAATAATCAGATGTATGCAGTTTGTTATGTGGGGGGATGCATAAAACCCTGTTTTGCGTGGAACTCCGTTATATCTGCAGATGCTGCCGTTAATTTGAGGGTCAGGTAATCAAAAAGTAGGCTATGTGATGTTTAATTATGAGTTGTTCACGGGTGGATAAGATCAATCATTGGTTATGCAAACTTTAACTAGTTTCTCTAAAACATTAAAGATGTTTTAAGCAATTTCATCTGACAGACTGGCACATCGTGCGTCACAGCCAGACATGCGGTGAACCTCTTCGTTCTCACAATGAGTTACTGAGTTCTCTCATCCTTCAGACCCAGTTTGTTCTTCCTAGGTAATCTGGGAACACATTCAGTGCTGCGAATAGCTTGTAAAGCCTGTCCTGCTCTTTCAGATTACTTAATTAAATGAATTAAAATGAAACTGGCCAGCGCAATGAATGATTTTGTCATTAACAGTGAAAACATTTAATATATGCTTCCCTGAAACTGTGAATGTTTTACTTTAATTTTATTTATATTATTATTTTATTTAACAAAACGTTTGTGTTTTGGCGCTGAATAGCAGTAGTTCTTTTGAAACACTTCACCACAAATGTAATTCATTCTTTATTTTGTAGATAACTGACCAACAAAAAATACATTCTTTTCTAAGAAAAATATATGAAGTGTACATTTATGTTCGTGCCTGTTGCACAACTGTGCAGTAGATGATTTGTTTCACTCCCTGAAAAATAAGGATTTAATTAATGCTCCACTGTAATTATTTTAATTATTTCAAACCACTGTCCTATATTTGCTACAAACTTTAAAAACTAACAAAGTTTAAAATAAGTCTTTATTTTACAGATTATGTCTTAAGCATCCGAATTTTCATCTATGCTGATGTACTTTCATTTTCTCCATCTTACTCGCAGTGAGTTCAGGTAAAAAAGTAACAAGTAAGATTGGCCAAAATTTAATTTGCCTGCATCAAACTGGCAGGAAAATCTATATTTAAAATACATGAAATACAAAGGCTGGTTATTTTACCGGCGATGAGGGATAATAGTAATATTACAGAGGAAATATCTTCATATTAAAAAGGAAACATAAGTTTGACATCAACAGATTCTATCAATGTCGTATCGAATGCCCTTAAATAATGTATCCTATTTGACATCAAGCACCAAGTGTTTATTGAGATTATATCACATATAGTCTGTTCTTCACAGAAGCTTTAAGGCACCTTTATTTAGCCTAGCCAACTACTGTATATAAATATATTATTTATTATATATAAAATAAGCACTTAGCTTATTTCGCTGTGATCATTATGCAAAGAGCATATTGCATATTGGTTTTATTCTTCAGTAACCCAAATTCATTAATTATGTATTTTATAAACCGGCTGTTCATAAAGACTACGCTATTAATTTCTGCAAGTCTCCAAATGGAAAAGGCTTGGGTGATTTGTTTGATATTTCAAATAATTCAAAACTTTATCTATTGTGTTTATAGAGTGGTGATTAATGATTAATTGATAATTTATCACAAATTTAAATGATCATGGATCACAGGATTTTGTGGAAATTGACATCCCTAATAGAAAGGGGTCTATTTTACTCAAAGAGAGTTATCACAACAATGTTTTTGAGATAACAGCCCAGGACAAATAGCCTAAAATGGCACTTAATCCTTCTACATCTAACGTTGTCATTGTCACAGAGAAAATTATTTTGTTTGCAATAAGTTATATTTACAGTTTTGGATGGAAACTCTGCTTATATCAAGAAGGAAATTAAATTGACTTACTGTATCTTACCCTTATGTGGAAGTTTTTGCACTGCATTTGATCACTGTCATTGATGACTCTTCACTTAATTCCTGTAAATGTAAAAAGGAAAGGCACAAGATTGGGTCAGAAAGTTTGTCAAGTAATTACTACACTTAACTAATGAACTAATATTACCCTGGCCAATTTCAGGTGTGAAAATTATTGGACAACAACTACAATGTCATTTAATTTGTTATCTAAGTTTTAATACAAGAGAGCAAATGGTAAGTATAAATTGAGCCTAAGGAGACAACACATAACTGACCAAACTCTATTCATCAAATGTGTTAAAATATGGGGGTCCTCACAAGGCCAAACTGTCTTTACATTTCATGACCATGTCATGCCCATCCCCCAATACACTAGTTATTAGTCTTAATTAATAGAAAGGGGTATATTTTACTTGAAGTGAGTCATCACAACAAAATTTTGGAGAAAACAGCCCAGGAAAAACAGCCTAAAATGAGGGTCAACACTCCTTCTACAACCACAAATCAGAAACAGCTGGGACAGTACGGAAAATGCTAAAATATAAAAAATTGTGATTTCTAAATTTATTTTGACTTGTATTTCATTGCAGACAATACAACAAAAATTTTTTAATGTGTTGCTCATGATTTTCCTCATGTATTACAGTTTTGTTCCTGCAACACATTACATAAAAAGTTGGAACAGCATCACTTTTACCACTTTGTAATGTTGTCATTCCTTTTTATAACACTTAAAAAGATGTTTAAGGACTGAAGACAGCAAGTGATGAAGTGTTTCAGGTGTAATTTTGTACCATTCTTCCTGCAAACAAGTCTTAAAGTGGGCAACAGTACCAGGTCTTCGTTGTTGTATTTTGTGCTTGGAAATGCACCACACATTCTCTATTGGAGACAGGTCAGGACTGCAGACAGGCCAGTCCAGTACCTGTATCCTCTTCCTCCACAGCAGGACTCTGTACTGTGTGCAGAATGTGGTTCTGCATTGTCTTGTTGAACTCTGCAGGGCGTCCCTGGAGAAGGCAGCAGCATTTTGTGCTCCAGAATCTCTATGTGGTTTTTAGCATTAATGGAGCATCACAGAAGGGCAAGTTACATTTGCCAAGGAAACTGACACAACCCCAGACCATGACAGACCCTGGCTTTTGGACTTGTTGCTGGAAAAGTCTGGATGATCCTTTTCTTCTTTGGTCTGGAGCACACAGCGTTCATTTCTCTCCAAAATACCTGAAACTGATTGGATGCTGCTTTTGTACCAAATCATAATCACAATCACCTGTTGACATAACCTGTTTCACATCACATCATTATTTAACCAATTTACCTGATGACAGGCCTAAACTGCTCCTGTCACAACCTTTTTTAAAATATGTTGCAAGAACCAAAATTGGAATATGTGTTTATTAACACATTAAATAATGTATGTTTGATTGTCTGTAATGCAATACAAGTCAAAGTAAATTTAGAAATCACTACTTTCTTTTTTTATTTGCATTTTCCATCATGTACCAATCTTTTTTGATTTGAGTTTCTAACATCGTCAGCATCAAGAAGGAAATTAAATTCACTTACTTTCTCTTTTCCTGACGTGGAAGTTTTCGCACTGCATTCGATCTTCATACAATTCCTGTAAAAGTGAGAAAGAGAAACACAAGACTGAGGCAAGTTTTATTATCTTTGACTCATTTGAAACATTTTAATGCATTATTTTAATTTTCCACATAAGTTACATTTGGCTGGTGGCTTTTTGTCAAGGAAACCAGTGTGATGCTGGTTTGCCTACAAAGTGACATCATAGTCCCACCACTCTATTCAACAAATGTGTTCAAATATGGGGGTCAGAAAGGAAACAAGAGATGTTCATATTAATCGTTAACCGTTAACTGAAAGGATCCATTATTAACCAATATATGGTATCAGTTAAACAATTCAAATTTATTATTATTTTATTTTGTATTTTTCAAGTTTTGAGTGCATAAATATGCAACAGATAGGGCTATTTGTAAACTCATATTTTAATATATTTTGATAAAAGAAGCTTAATGAAAAGAGTGAGAAGACTTATCAGAGTTTGACACAGACATGTTAAAGCCAAACCAACGCTAATGGCGATTGCCTCTGTCTTGGATCTGCATCATAAACACCTTAGTTTATTTGCACAAGTGGAGAAAAGCCCCAAATGCTAAACTTTCTGAAATGTGCTGTGCTCTGCTCTGAAAACAAGTCAGAGCGTTGGGGTTTCACTTGCTCCGAGTGCGCTCCACACGACACCAACATAAATACAATCAACAAATAACTCAACTTTTTTCATTTGGAGAATTATAGTTATTAATAGTCTTTACTAAAGATCCATTTCTAAAATAGCCTGCATAGCTTAATCTACAAATTAAACAAATCCTGATTAACTTAAATAATTTTGCATATGACAACTTCACACCAAACTGAGACTTTCATTTTATAGCTTTATAAACTATAAAAAAAAAAATGTATGCAATCCTAGGCTATATGTTAAAAACTAAATTATTATATGCTATAGTATTCTAGCCTATATTTTAAATAAAAGTCAACATGTGCCACAGCGCACGTATGTTTAAAGCTTCTGTAAAGAACAGAGCTTCATTTGACAGATGAAAGAATCTCAATAAAAAAATAAAAAAAAAACTTTGAGGTCAACTAGACTACAGGCTTCACTGTTTAAGGGCATTCTATATGTTATAAAAATAATAGAATCTGTTGTTGTTAAGTTTAGGCTATATTTCCTTCTTAATAAATTTCTAAGTTTCCTTTAAATCTCTAATAACATTATTTAGATTTATAAAGATTTCATTATGTTCTGTTGTTAATGTTCTATGCTGTTGTTCGCATTTTAAAATAAATCAATATTTTAAAATGCAATAGGCCTATTTGATGTGTCAGACACAAAATAGACACAAAAAATTATTAAATGATCATTTAATATTAATCTGATCGGTTATCGGTTAATATTCGGTTAATGAGGGGCGGTTGTCGGTTGGTAAAATTAACCGAAATAAGCATCCCTAAGCAGAAGCACATATATTGTTAAGTTATATTTATTTTATTTTACTACATAGTGGTCGCACTTTAAAATACTTTGATGTGTGAAACCATAAGTGTATATTTAGATTGAGTATAAGGTACTGTTGCACTTTGAAAAAAATATAAAATCTGAAGTGCCTTTTTATTTTTAAAAAAAGTTTCTGAATATTAAGATTCAAAGATGTTATTTTTCTATATTATTCATATTCTTTTTTTATATCTCTTTTTTGCACTGTTTTATACAGTTATATTGTAAAACTTTACTGTAGTTTACTGTTTGTATTTGTAATATTTTATTAATGGATAAGTCTGAAGCACACCATAAATTTAATCTGTCAATTTAAACAAGGCTAAAATTATACACAACTGTTTCTACAGATACCCACTCAGGTATTGATTCCCTGAGCTCAGGTATGAGAATCAGTATCGGGAAGGGAAAAAGGGTATTGGAACATCCCTACTTCTAACATGGTCAGCGTCAAGTAGGAATTAAATTCACTTACTGTCTTTTTCCCTGATGTGGAAGTTTTCGCACTGCATTTGATCTCAGTCATCAATCACTCTTCATGCAATTCCTGTAAAATGGAAAAAGAGAAACACAAGATTGAGGCAAGAAGGTTTGCAAAGTGACGATTTTATTGTCTTTAATTAGCTTGATGCAAATGATTATTGTTTGCAAATATTTTTGGAATATTTCAATTTTCCACATAAGTTACATTTGCAGCTTTGGGTGGAAACTTGGCTTTTATCAAGAAGGAAATTAAACTCACTTACTTTCTCCTTCCATGATGTGGAAGTTTTCGAACTACATTCAATCACTGCCATTGAGGACTCTTCACATAATTCCTGTAAACGTGAAAAGGAAAGGCACAAGATTGGGTCAGAAAGGCAGTGAATGCAGCTCTAAAATGAGCCTAAAAAGCCAATACATAACCAAACCAACCCTATAGAGTGGTGGAACTATGATGTCACTGTAGACAAAAACCCAGAAGCGAGTTTGTGTTTTAGCACTTCTGCTTCCAACTTTCTAATGTACATTTTTTGGAATGGGATATTTGTAAAATCCCTAAAATAAAGTGTATGGCTAACTCAAGCTTAAGATACATTCATGTTTTATTCTAAGGTATTAACCACACCAGTTACACCACATTTGAGATTTTTTTTTAAGCTGTTAGGCGTCTTTATAAAGCTGGTTGCTAAGAAGTTACTAACCTACAGCTGCTGTCGGACATGAAATATCTCACAGTGAACAGGTTGATGGTGTTGAGGTGACGATCGTGGTGTAGTTTGTTTATAGCCTAGTGTCAGACTTTTAGTTGTGTTGCTGGTATTCAGGCTTCTTAATTTAGAAAAGTTGTATTATATTAAAGAGTATTTTATATTAAAGATGATCTCAATGAACAAAAGGTGCAGGTTTAATGAACTATGGTTAAGCACAGAGCTCAGTTTTTGTGATAATCCTATTGGCTACATGAGTGACATTATAAATGAGTGATTATTTTAAATGCTTAGAGAGGGGTATATTTTATTTAAAGGGGGTCGTCACAACAATGTTTTTGAGACATCAGGCCAGGAATAACAGCCAAAAACGGTGGTCAGCCCTCCTACATCTAACATTGTCATTGTCAGTAAGTTTTACAGTTCATAGGGACCAATTTCTTCTTCCTCCAAATCACAACCTGTAGATGTGATTAAAATTATTGCCTCATTTTGTGTAGTTTGCAAAATATGTATTTAGTTACATGTTGTAACTTGTAATCACCCTGCGTGGCTTGTAATCACGTATCTATTATAGATCAGCGCTTGTACTGTATCTCTCAGGTTAAATCTGTATGGGGCTGTTCGCATATTGTGCCCAAAACCATGTTGAAAACGCGACACGTGCTTCATCCTTTACGGATTTAAATGCATTTCTGAACTGCCGATCCTCTGCTGTTTGTCATTGCTATGGCCACAATCAGCTGTTCATACACAGATGCTGCAGTCAATTTTCAAAATAGTTCAACTTTTGCCACTGTGTGGATTAATACTGAATGTGTGTCGCTGTTATTGCTTGGAGTTAGGTTTAAGAGTAGAGCAATATGCTGGTGTTTAACTGCAATGCTTTAATGCACTCCTGCATAGGGCTCACACATATACTCTGCACTGTGGCTCCTTCATAACTGTGGTGGGTGTTTCTCTCCGTCTCATGCTGAACGCAGTCGACCAACCCAAACAGACTGGGTCATCGGACCAATCACCGCTAGATTAGCTTCACACAAAGGAAGGGTTTGGAAACAAATGAATCGCTGAACAAATCATATGGGAGCCGTTGGGATAATTGGGTAAAAATAAATGCATATCATAAGATAATGAAAGTGTTTTTGACCTTGCACGCATATCAGACTGTTGCTGGAGACCACCAAAACCAAAGTGTGACCTTTAATAATGCATTATTTGTGCTCGTTAAATTCACTTACTTTCTCTTTCTCTGACGTGGAAGTTTTCACACTGCATTCGATCTCAGTCACCAATGATGCTTCACACAATTCCTGTAAATCTGAGAAAGAAAAACACAAGAATGAGGCAGGAAGGTTTGCAAATTGACGATTTTATTTTCTTTGACTCATTTGATGGAAACTGTGATAGTTTGCAAATGTTGAATTATTGAAAATTATTGAAAATGAATTATTGTAATTTTCAACATAAGTTACATTTGCAGTTTTGGATGAAAACTCAGATCATGTTAAGAAGTGTTAACTTTGTAAATCTTTTTGAAGAAGATTTACAAAGTGGCTACCACAGCCAATACAAGTAGAAACAATAATAGCCAAAGTGTAATTATCTACTGCCACATACGCAACTATTTTGTGTATATTGCAGGAATAGAACAGAAATATAAAAACATGCACAATTAAGTTAACATAACAATTAAGTTATTTCTTTAGAGTAATTTGAAACATCAAAAAGTAAACAAATAAATAAAACCCACAACACAATACAACAAAGGTGTCCTCTGATAATAGCAAACATACTTTAAGAGAGCACACACTCACCCTTAATTGCCATGGCCAAGAAGAATCACCATAGTAGTAGGTAATTTCCTCATCCATATCCCTTGTAGTAAACAGACACAGGTGTGGCCTTCCTTTAAGAACTACTGCCTTCATTTAGGATTTCTGTGATCATCATTAAGACATCCCAGCTATCCATCCTTTTGTAAAGCCTTGATGCTGTGGGAAAAATACTGCATAATTAAAACATTCCTGACTGAAACACAAAGTGCTAACCTAATATTGAATATTTTGTGATGTTAAGCTAACTTTGCCCTTTTAATATTTTGTCAAATATATGATACAGTTAACTTCCCTTCCTAAAAGTGTCCCTATTGACATCCTGACCACCTTGTTATTGTTATATTATTACTACTACTACTACTCCTTCTACTAATACCACTACTACTACTACTACTACTACTACTACTGCTACTACTAATAATAATAAATAATCTACAGTGGACAAGCTCAAGTTTAGACCTCATTCACACCCCTATTTTAGCATCATCCACATTTGACTGTATTGACAAAACTGTATTAAACTTAATGCCTTAATGACAGGTCTAAACTGAGATATTGGAAATACCAGATACAGTTTAACACACGTGTGTTTCTAGAATAACCTGCATCATTAAAAAGGTTTTAAAATGTTTAAAATGAAGCCAAAAAATGTCCAACTTACCAGTAACGTGTACCATTAAATATGAACTCTGTAGTGAACTGAGCTGTCATATTAGCACAATTATAGCAGCTGTCAGAATAGTACAATCGCTAAGAAATTAATATAAGCGTTATATTACTGTAATATAAACAAACTGGGTCACGGACACTATTTAATCTGCTAATGATGTCGCACCTGAAGTGATATGACCCTGACTAACTCGTCATGCACACAATGTTTAAAGTTAACTTAACACAAGCCACAAAAGTATACAGTAAATAAGCAGTTCATACCTTTAAGATGCACAAATGCTTCTCTTTCGTGTTTGTTGACGCTGTAGTTGGATTTAAAGTTCTCCTTCACGTTGCTGCGGCAGCCAATTGGAAACCAGAAGCGCGCTGACCTTGATTGACATCAAATCCAGCTAATCGCTGACGAGGGTTCCGCTGCTCGACCAATGAAACGCGATAAAATCCAGCCAATCGCTGACGAGGAGGTTCTGCTGCTAGACCAATGAAACGCGACTGAGACGAGCTGAAATGTGTATGGAACGGTAGTAGCAGGGAGGGGACGATAGTGGGAGATTATACACTCTGAGCACACACTGATACACACAGGAAAACGGGCTCACCGTAAATATTGGGACATAACGAGAAAACGCGGGAGGTGGTACGGCGCGCCATTTTGAACACGTCTACACTGCTCGACTTATGAGGACATCAGCGCTGTCCCAATAGTTACGGTGTGTGCCCATAGTGTCGGTATGTATTCAGGTGTTTTGTCCCTACAGTCCGGTTGCACCAACACACACACACACACACACACACACAGGATCATTATGAACTGATTACAAGGACTTTAAAACAGCACAGACACACACACCAGTTGCTGAGTCATGTTTACTGTTAAGCCTAGTTCACACTACAGTATTTTAAGCCTGATTTGAGCCCGATTTGGAAGTTAACGACAGATCGGGCTGTGATCGGGGAAAAATCTGCAGGTGCACGACGCTCTGCAGTCTTTATGTGTGAACTACTGAAAAACGTGTCAAAGAGGCTCGCTAAAGCGTCGCCGACACCTTGCAGATGGAAATCCAATATCTAGCATGCTGAATATTCCAGAGCAGTCGGCCGACTCGACCCCACGTGCTGTCAGATGTAGTAACAAGCTGGAGACCTTGTGTTCAGGAGCTGAACAGAAATGTCTGTGATTGGCCAGAATGGGCATCGATGCACTCACTTCATTCTGCATTAACACGGACACGAGAGTAGGCTATATTAACAGTGGAACTAGAATTCTGTAACTATTAGAATTACTATAATGGTCATTCTGACCTTACATCATATTTACATTCAAAACTTCTATTGAGATATTACATTTAGGCTTTGAATGTCGTCATCATATTTTAGGACAGCATTACCCTAAAATATTTCTTTTTGGTAAAACAGCCTATAAATATGTAGTTAAGGTACTAGAACATGCAAAGGTCTGAGCCTCGCTTTCATTTTCACTTTTAAACAGAAGCTATTTCGCAGCACAGAATATGCTGTTTTGAAAGATATATCTGAAGTAAATAAATATTTTGCTATCAGAAAGTTTTGTTTATTTAGCAGGAAGTTGCTAGGTAGAAAAATGCATGCATATATAAAGTCACAGCGAAAAGAAGCAGACATGCATGCAGTCGTTTTGACCAATATGGTGTAAAAGTCCATCTATTAGCCCAATGACGAAACTAACAGCATGGTCGAAGGTTAAATGCATGTAAGCCTTTTCCAGTGGTTCTGAAAAGAATTCTGTTATTTATTAGAGTTTATTATACTCATTTTCTAGCTCCGAATTTTATCTGACTCCATTTTTAAGTGATCGTAATGTTTAGACTGTATTTCTAATTATAGAAACGGATCACAATAATCATTTAAGACTTAATTTAGAGTTTTGATCTATCTGTTCCCATACTCTTCAATTTATACGTTCATTAGGGATCAAACGCCGCTCAGAGTTCCACGCCCCGGGTTGCGTCTCTTCTCACGGACAGAATGTCGACACTCTGAAATTAGTCAGAGGATACGGGATGAATTAATATTAATTAGGCTGGTTGCGAACTGCTAACTCATACTAAAAAACATCTCACTTAATCAAGCCCCGTAACTTGCTAGTTTCAGTGGTTAAAAAATTAAAAGATCTCCATGTTACCGTGTACAATACTACTATAATCTATGTGTCCAATAATTCCAAAATTATGCCGATCATAAAGGTAGCGCTGACTTCACGTAATCTACTGGATATAAAGACTTCAGGAGAATTCAGAATGAGTCAAAACTTAACATTTTATTCGTCAGGTAAATTGTATAATGCCAATTATATAATAAAACAATCATCAAGCCAATTCAGAGATGATACTGTAACAATATAACATCTATCACTCAAAGATAATTCAAAGAGTTAGAGATGCATACCCGACCAAAGAAATACACTGCAGCATAAGTCTCAGAGTTGCTGCAACGGGTCTTGGCTACAAGATTCCAATGAGCCTTATCACATCTTTAACTTATATACTAAACTTAGAACAAAGAGCCATAAATTAAAGACAATAGAAACGTCACAGAGACCCTTGCCTAGTTAATTTGAGATGTTAATCATCTCTAGAGGGGGGAGCATCTGGCAGAGATTTTATCAAAGTCAAAAACCAAATCAACATATACAAATGAAATACTATAGTGAAATTAAGACCACTTTACCAATCACACAGAGACATTTAAAATGATACCAAACATGAATACAGTGCTATAACATACATCATATTAAAACCTTGAGCATTTTATGTGGAATGTGCTCTAATGGAGAAAGGTAGCTTAAAGGTCAAGAAGGGGGCTTGAGGCGAAATGAGAAGGTGAATTTCTCGCACTCCCCCCTGGTGAGGTGTAGCCCTGTGTTTTCAGCCTACGTTTGGATTGTCAACAGTGATTTGAATAGAACATTTGAACAGCTGGTTTCCTTATCTTCTTCTGAGACCAAAATTTGTTGTTTTATTGCATCTCATCAAATTCCATATCAGCTCTCAGGATCTGACATTCTGGAGAGGTTTAGCCATCCTTACAGTTCCTCGCCTGGTCCCTTGGAGCAATTCTGAGCAGTCTCTAAGGGAACACAAGATAATTTGGATGGCTTAAGAGAGTGATGATGTCGGTTGTAGAAACAATGTTGTCACCTGAAATCAAACGTTATGCATATGGAGTTGAGCTTATGCTCAAGTTGCTGCTCAGGCATTTCTGCCATCAGCTTGTTGGATTTGTGTCCATTTGTGGTGGCATTCAGTCCATAAGATGACAAGTCCAGTGCATTGATCAAACAGGTTGCAAATCTCGTTGTACTTAGGGAAACATCCATGTGCATTAAATTCTTTCTAAGTCTTTTATCTGCTCCACTGAAAAGACCTCTGTCAGTTTCAGACATAAGGTGAGGTTCACAAGGCAGATCATATGTCAACAGCTTAGGGAATAATGTCACTGATGATGCTCCACTGCATGCAAGACACTTGAAAAACATTTGAATGACCATGCGATAATGGAATAAAATGAGCTTTTCATCACTGTAGAATGGGTAAACAAAAAAGATAATGACCATGTTTAAAGTGTGAGAGGTAAATAAGGTCTTAATAAGTCCTAAATTTAGTGGTAGTAAATTCCCAGATGCTTCACTCCAGAGGTGTGGACTCGAGTCATGTGACTTGGACTCGAGTCAGACTCGAGTCATGAATTTGATGACTTTAGACTCGACTTGACAAAATACAAAAAGACTTGCAACTCGACTTGGACTTGAACGTAAATGACTCGTGACTTTCACTTGGACTTGCGCCTATTGACTTGCGAAGACTTGCTACATTCCATAAAAAGCGCAATAATAAAAAGTATGTTGACACGGACCGATCGCTCTTATGTGTTGTGTCGTGTGCGTGTGTGTTTGTGTGTGACAGAGAGCAGGCACGACATCCAATCAAAGTACAGTAACTTTAGATTGTTTTGATTCGACAGCGTCTATGCGCGCTTTCGGCACGTCATCCAATCAAAGTAAAGTACCATAGATTGTTTTGATTCGACAGCGTCTAACGTGACAACACGTGAACGCGCCAGTTTGCAAAATAATACCGAAAATAGTTTCGTTTGGCTATAAAAATTACGAGGTGATCAACAAAAAGCGAATTGCAGTATGTAAAACATGCAGGTCGAAGATTACAGACAGAGATGCCACAACTTCCAACTTTGTTCGACACTTGAAGTTGCACAAAGAAGGTAAGTTCTGAATGAATGTCAAGACTAACGTTACATTATCAGCTTAGTAATTTACTAACTGCATGTTATATCAATGAGACTGTACATTTCCCCAACGTTACATTTCAAACACTATAATCTGCAAACCCTTGCTGGTTCACACTGACCGGGATTTTGAAAGCCGGTGTTTGGTTTACTGGTGTCCATGTTAACTGGTGTCCCTTTCCAGATGTAAACTTTTCACGTTTGCAGATTTGTCACTTTTTCACAGCAACAAAACATGCCACACACCAAATAAAGACTTATTACATGGTGTCAGTGTCCTTGTAAACATTGATTTTAATATTTGTGTAGCAAACAGTATATAACCAAATTAATCTAAAATTTATATTATAATTTATATGTCATCAACGGGATTTGTCCACAGGTGTCCACAGAAAACAATAAAACATTCACAAAAAAAAACACATTACTGTCTGATAGTTTAAACACTAAATCATGAAGCATGAGAGTATGTAGAAACATGTTAACGCGAGTAAGTTACATGTTTCCATGGACTCGTGTTAACTTGTAAAGAGTGGACTTGTAAGAGTCCACAACTACAGTAAAACATATGTTGACTGATAAAGATATTAACACAGACCCCTTCATATGTAGTCCTGAAAGACTCAGTTAGATACATGTGATTGATACGTGTGACCAACCTTTTGACTACATGAGTTTAAATTTCGTTGATGACATATAAATTATAATATAAATTTTTAGATTATTTTGGTTATATACTGTTCTGCTACACAAATATTAAAATCAATAATGGGTCCCACTTTATATTAAGTGTCGCTTATACCTGTGAACTTACATGGTAATTAGATGTGTAAGTAGTATGTAACTACAGTGTATGTACACACTGGTACATAGTATTTACTTGTGTAATACTAGTAACTACACACATGTAACAACCCACTGAATAGTATGTGTAAGTTCAAATGTGTAACAGGACATTTGTACAACACTAAGAAAGTACACATCTGTAACTAGAAATATGTAAGTGCATTGCGTAACAACAATATGTACTTGCAGGTGTTTTCCCACTTCCACACTGTTTGCATACCATGTACTTGTGAACATTGTATGGCAGAACTAACGCTGCATTAGAAGGTTTCACCTTGTGATACCAGTGTAATTACAGGGTAACTCCTCAGGAACTGTCCACTTAATATAAAGTGTAAAATGGTCACAATTACTGTGTAGCTTGTAAAAATATCTTCTATGCAACACTTTAATAGTGTACTTACATGGTAACTCCTCAGGAACTGTCCACTCAATATAAAGTGTAAAATGGTCACAAATTACTGTGTAACTTGTAAAAATATCTTCTATGAAACACTTTAATAACAGTGTACTTACATGGTAACTCCTCAGGAACTGTCCACTCAATATAAAGTGTAAAATGGTCACAAACTACTGTGTAACTTGTAAAAATATCTTCTATGCAACACTTTAATAACAGTGTAGTTACATGGTAACTCCTCAGGAACTGTCCACTCAATATAAAGTGTAAAATAGTCACAAACTACTGTGTAACTTGTAAAAATCTTCTATGCAACACTTTAATAACAGTGTACTTACATGGTAACTCATCAGGAACTGTCCACTCAATATAAAGTGTAAATGGTCACAAATTACTGTGTAACTTGTAGAAATATCTTCTATGCAACACTTTAATAACAGTGTAGTTACATGGTAACTCCACAGGAACGGTCCTCAATATAAAGTGTAAAATGGTCACAAATTACTGTGTAACTTGTAAAATATCTTCTATGCAACACTTTAATACAGTGTACTTACATGGTAACTCATCAGGAACTATGTTGCAGAGTACAAATCAAATATGAATTACAGTTTTCTTTGATAGATCCTGGGATATTATTCACAGCACTGATTGATTTATTGCTCTTTTTAATTTTTCTTTTGTGATTGCTGGCACTCTGTTGAACAATCTGACTTTACAGTGACAGTGTAAATTACAGTATTCTGTTACTTTGCTAGAACATTGAACTACACAAGTACTTTGAGTAAGCTATAAATTTATTAAAACAAGTTAATTGTTTGCATTATCATGAAATTTCAGAATGGCAAATATATTTTCAATGAAGCCGGTATGCTTTTCTAATGTCATGGATCAGCTGTGCTAAGGCACCTTTACTATTTCGCCTTCCCAGCCAGTAGTGCCACTGAATGAATTTCAGATGTTCTGTCAATAGTTTTGTAGTCTTGTTACCCCTTAATCTTGATACCTGTGCCTTGATGGCAAGCCAAGCCCTTTCATATGTTGTGTGTGACAGCCAGTTTGGGGATCAACAAAATTTTCACTGTGATTAACAGTTAGGTGTGTGTATCGTAGTGGTTGTAACGCATTCATATATGCCCTCCAATTGTCACTGTAAACAGTTGACCCCCTTCTGATGTGCCTTGTGATAATGGGCACCAGTGTGGTCCTGGAACGGTCCTTTACCATCTTTAAGACTGGTAGGCGGCGATCTCCTTTAACCTCCATCATCCCAAAAACCCATCCTTTTCTTCTCTGCCAAGTACAAAAGCGGCCACGATTAAACTGAAAATTAATGAACACAGGAAACAACAGAAATTGTAAGAGCAGTAAAAGCTCCCAATGACTGACCATAGTTATTTTTTTTACAATGCATCTATCCCAATTAACTTAAAAGCAGTTTAATAATCATCTAAATAATCTTTAAACCAATTGGTCTATACTTAGTTTTTACATTAGTCTGAGGACAGACAACACTTCTGCTAGATGGCTACTACTTGTGCGGTGCTGTTGTGTCAGCTTCAATCAATAAAATAGAATTTGAAAATGCAAGTGTTTGCAGGTATTTAGTACATCTTTTATTTCAAATTGATAAATTACTAGTCTATCCAAATTTGCTTAAATTTCAAATTGAAATTGTTTAAAAATAGTTTAAAGGTCCTAAAATATTATGTATAAGTGTAACTCTTTTCAGTTAAGTATAGTAAATAACATTTTGAAATTCATATTTGATGTTTGAGAAGTAATGTTTACAATATACACCTATATAATTACTTTATTACAAAAATGAATCTACTGTTTATTGCAAATTTTTTATCTATTATTAATTAATTTTATTTTTTATTTATTATTTTCGCTATGAAAAATTACAATTTCAATCTAATATTTCCTGCTATTTTTTTTTATAACAAATGATAACATCTAACTTTACAAAACATTTAGGTATACATTTCAGGTTATGTCTATTAAATATTAAATAAGACCATAAGAACAAATGATTTGCAGAGGGTAATAAAACATGGTGCACACTCAAAAGTGAAAGCATAAAATATGCATCCACACATTCAAATCAATGTCATTGTTTTGCACATTGACATCAGCTTCCTCATGTGTACATTGAAGGACTACACAAATATCATTATACTTCCCAGAGACACAAGAAAATATGAAATCTGTAATTATTGGGTACAATCACATGATGTCCTGAATGAAGCAATTTATATTAAAACTGCAAGGGTCACCCCACTAACGTCAAAACATACAGGAATTTGTATTTATATAGAAAAATCATATCCCTGCTTTTGATTACATGTGCTATTTTGATGTGATGTTAACTCTGGAAGTACAGTATTACTGATCCAGGTTAATGAACTTTAGTATTTCAACATGGCAAAAAATATTAAGTATCTAAACATTTTCACATCAATTTACCTTTCTCTTGTGAGCAAACTTGGACTCATCTATGGCCACAAACTTCTTTCTTGACTTTCCACCAACTCTAAGGCCTGTTCTTCTTTTCAAATTACTCAATGCCTTGATGCAAACCTGTAAAAAAATAGCCATAGGAAATTTGTACTAATGAACCTAATTCAGTTGAATTGGCTGAGTAATGTGCTGCTAAGTGTGAAAAAGCCTGCATTGTATATGTGTGCATCTGTCATTAATTAAGTTACCTTTCTGAGCAATTTGTTCATTCTGGACAATGTTGTTGAAGTTTTGGCAACCCCATCTTCCATCAAATCAATTTGTCTTAAATGAAGACCCTGTGAAAATCTTGTAAGAAAGTAGTTTTGGTTAATTAAACAATAACCAAAAATGATTATTTCTACATAACAATGTATATATATTATGTACTTGAGTTTGAATATGTTGATGACCACTGATTAAAATTATATTAGATTGTAATTATATTACACACACACACACACACACACACTGTGTGTGTGGTGTGTGTGTGTAATAAATTACAATGTAATATAATTTTAATCAGTGGTCATCAACATATTCAAACTCAAGTACCACTGACCTCAACATTAAAAAAAAATATAGAGATCTACCTGTTACAGGTCTAATTGAAAACAGCCCAGATTACAAGGTTACATGTATCTATATTTTGTAGTTTGCATCTCTCACGAGCAAGCTGTTCAAGATGCAATGTTATGAAACATTTCTAGCTTTTCAGATTTAATGCATTCAAACAGATATAACACAGATTCTGCACCTGTACAAACTCTATTCATAAACAATAAGGAGTGTGTTGTTGAAGTGCGCTGGGCAGATAGGATTAAACTTTGCTCTTGATAATCTTAATTTATATTATATGTTAAAAAAGACATAACGAGGTTAGCGATCGACCGCAATGACATTAAGTTATTTTTAATTTATTAATTTTTATATATACCTATATATGTATTCCATCCACACTTTACCAAAGGAATCCTGGAGTTATGAAACAGCGATCCTTTGCGATGGAGAGCGTAATTCTGCGATGCCTGTTTCTTCGGCATGTCCTGAAATAAAAGTGCAAATATTATGATGGTCTATAATAGTATACTATAGTCTTTAAGGAAACTTACTTAAATTATATTAAAGTTAGTAAACAAAATGAGTTAAGCTCTGTGCTTGACGTTACTTACCATATGTAACCATCGCGTCCACTGTGGGCTTTAATACTCATCCTTTTTCCACACTGGCGACAATGCGGTGCTTTGCAAAGCAAGCCTTTCCTCGTAGCCATTCGATCACTAATTTCCTATGTTTTCCGCCGCTGCAAAGCCGTATTATCTTGTTTAATTTCCCTGTATACATAGCGTTATAAACAGATACAGCTAATGTATAACTGAATGACGCTTGCCTTGCTTTCCTATTTGAAAATTTGGCGCCTTGGTGATAACTGGCTGTCTACAACGAAACGTGACAGTTGTCACGTCACGTCACGTTACGTAAGTTTTGATTGGACTACTGAATGAAGCGCCAACTCTACCCCTCAGAGCAGACAGTTGTCTTGCTCATGCATCTTTTTGCAAATTGCAATCTCTTTACTGTTTAGCGATTTTTTTTTTCTTCAGTATGCCACGAAAAAAAGTGATTTCTTTGAAGAGGAACTGCCCCCAACGCAGCGAAGATGAAGCTGACCTCCTGAGTGAAGGTAATTTAATCTACAGTTAGATCTGTAATGATTTAACGTTAAGTTAGTAGTTAACGTTTGATTCATTCAGCTAGTCAGTCTCAAGCAGCAACTTATCTAAATTGACTAGCAAAGGTTAGATATGTCCACTTTTATGCGTAATATGCTTAACTGTAATCAAGGCTTTACTAAAAAAACTTATGTTACTATACTTAAACCGCTACTGCAAATTATAGTTTAATGTACACACGTTTTGATACACCAATAACTACCATGCTATTTGTAAAACCATATACAAATAGTACTGAATATGCAAAAAAAACACAATAGCTCTATTTTTAATGGTGAATTTTTTTTTACATATGGGTTAATGCCCCAAAACAGAGATCAGTGATCCGCATATTTGACCACTAATCTATTTAAATTGAATTGTTAACCCTTATAAAGGCAACCAGAAATAATGTAGGATTTAACAATTTTCTATCATATTAGGACACAAATAATACATATTTGAATTTGTTTTAAAAACAGGACACACACACACACACACACACATGTTTTTAATTGTTTATTTAAGCTACATCAAGCTTTTTCTATATTAGGCCTATAGGAAAAAAAGAATGTGGGTAAATGTCTGAGAAAAAATTCATAATAACTGATCAATTCATTTGGAACTCTTGGCCAAGTTAAACCATTTTACATTAAATGTTTTAGAAGTTTTGTTGCTCCAGTAATGTTGCGGTAGTTTGTCAGACAAGAGCAGCAACCATTTCCTTTTTTGTTTTACAGAACAAGCTGAATCATCCCAGAAAATTCATAAAGTACACCATGATAAAGACGATGACAATGACCTTTCTGATGTTGCAGTGGAAACCATAACTCCAGAACCAGGTGAGTTGTATTTACTTTCAGATAAATTACTTTAAATTTGCAATCATGGTATAAGACCAAGCTAACGTATTTGAAATCATATGAAAATGAAGCACATCAATATATTTCTGTTTGCTGGAAGGTTTTAGCATTAACAAAAAACAAAACAGCCAATGCCAGTCTTGTTCTATTGTACTTTTATGGAAATATAAATACTTGATCTTGCACTGATGCCACCCTTATGCCATATTTGTAACATCCCCGGCTCGTCCTCACTCACCCAATCCAGTTTCACCATCTCACACCAGTCCCATCCAATCCCGAGAACCTTCCCCTGATTACTAATCATATGCACCTGTTCATCATTAGCCCGGACCATATAAACTCCCTCCTCCGTTCACTCATCGTCCGGTATTGAAGTCTTGTGGTTGTCTTCACCCAAGCTCCCTCGTCTTCTCTTCTTCCATGGATGTTCCTTCTGAGTCTTCGTAACCATCGCACTGATAAAGGGAAGTGTCTTTATTATCTTACCACATCCGAAGATCTATATTCACCTACATGCACTTTGTGCACACTGCCACCAACGGAGGTGTGAGGATTGTTAACCCAGTCTTGACTGTCGCCAGGTTTACCAGGCGAAGACGTATGAGGTGTTCCTCGGATGATCTTCCATTGCCCAGCACTGTGTGATAACCTATTGTGATTTACGTTGAATAAACTAAATGAAAAGATAACCATCTCTGACTTCTTTGTATACCAGCGTGACAGAATACCGGACCCGAAAACAACAACATGGAAGCTAACGCCACGCTAACCGGAAGTGAGTTGCCTTCCGCATCCATGAGCGCTAGCTCCAACCTGGTGGTGACACAGAGTACTCCACTAGCTCGGCCAATGAGTTACTCTGGGATCCGAGCACCTGCAATGGTTTCTACTACAATGTTCTTTATATATTGAAGCCAACCTTGTGCAATTCCCTAACGAACTTTCCAAAGTTGCATTTGGTATTTCCCTTCTCTCAGGTCGAGCCTTGCAATGGGCAGATGCATTGTGGAGTACTCGTAGCCCAGTGATAACCACCATCCAATCCTTCGTCACTCACTTTAAGGAGGTATTTTCAGTTCCACTTACCCCTTTATCAGTGCACGACGAACTCATGAATCTTTCCCAAGGCAGGATGTCAATTCACGAATATACGTTGCAGTTTCGGACACTTGCCGCCAGCAGCGGGTGGAACCCTGTGGCGCTTCTGGCTGCTTACCGTAAAGGGTTGAAACCCTCCCTCCGTAAACAGATGGTCATTTATGATGACAATGCGAACCTTGAATCCTTCATCAAAAAGACTATTAGTGTGTGTCAACACTTATCTGCTTGTTCTTCTCTCTTTGATGATTCTCCATCACCGCCCAAATCTCCCACGATTACGCAGGACCCTGAAGAACCAATGGTCACTGACTCCTACCGGCTCGATGCCACGGAACGCCAGCGGCGTATTCAACATCAGCTCTCTGCCTCTACTGTGGAGAATCAACTCACCGGATAGCCACCTGTCCCATCCGTCCACCTCGACTCGTGGTGAGTAAAGTCATCCTCACACCCACAGTATCCACCATACCTCATATTGTTGCAGAGTTGGTAATACACGATCAAACTTTTCCCGTACATGTTTTGTTGGACTCCGGAGCCGCTGGGAACTTCATATCCTCCACCTTTCTCCCGCTATAATATTCCATCAGTGAGGAATGAAGTCCAGTACCCCGCATCACCACCATCCAGAGCTCGCCGCTAGGAGAAGGAAAATCAATCTCCGTACCAAGCCTATCACCCTTCGTCTGGATCTGAATCATCAAGAGAAACTTACCCTTCTTATTCTTCCTCGTGCTAATGTGGACGTTATCCTGGGACGACCGTGGCTTATTCAGCACCAACCCAGTATTAACTGGGAAACTGGTGATATCCTCGAGTGGGGATCCAAGTGCAAAAGTAATGGTCATATTACCCCCTCTACTGGTCACTCCACTTCATTACCTCTGCAGAGTACGAGCATACAAGCCACTTCTCCTTCCAGCCATCCCATTCCCTCAGCATATCATGAGTACTTAGACGTCTTCAGCAAGAACGAGCCACCCAATTACCCCCTCATCGGTCCTGGGATTGCTGTATTGATCTGTTGCCCGATGCCAAGTTGCCACACGGAAGGATTTATCCATTATCCCGTCCTGAACATGAAGCTATGCACAACTACATCAGTGAAGCTCTCCAGCATGGGTTCATCCGACCATCTACATCTCCTGCCGCCTCCAGCTTCTTTTTGTCGCAAAGAAAGATGGAGGACTCAGACCATGCATCGATTACCGAGTATTACTCTAATGCTGCTACCGTCAAGTTTGCCTACCCTCTGCCTCTAGTCCCAGCTGCCTTGGAAGAACTGAGAGAAGCTAAGGTGTTCAGCAAACTAGACCTTCGGAGTGCATACAATCTCATCCGCATCCGCCAGGGGGACGAGTGGAAAACGGCCTTTGTTACACCTTCCGGCCACTATGAGTACCTCGTTATGCCCTACGGACTGGCAAATAGTCCCTCCATTTTCCAAAGTTTCATGAATGAGATCTTCAGAGACTTCCTTCATCGTTTCACTATTGTCTACATTGATGATATCCTTATTTACTCCCGTAATCTTGAAGAGCATCAAGACCATGTGACACAAGTACTCCAACGTTTACGACAAAACCATCTATTCCTCAAACCAGAAAAGTGTGAATTCCATCAGACCACGATATCCTTCCTCGGGTATGTCATCACCCCACAAGGAGTGAGTATGGAACAGTGCAAGGTAGATGCTGTATCGAAATGGGAATACCCGAAAACCATTAAAGAACTCCAGCGTTTTCTGGGATTCGCCAACTTCTATCGGCGGTTCATAAAGAACTACAGTGTCCTATCCGCTCCACTCACTTCCTTGCTCCAAGGAGGAAAGCGAGTACTCACCTGGACCCCTGAGACGTACCGAGCCTTCGATCACCTTAAATCGAAGTTTGCCACAGCACCCATCTTACGTCATCCTAATCCCAACCTCCTGAACCCAAAGCCCTCCATCCTTGTGCGTACTATTCTCGGAAATTGACTACTGCGGAACAAAATTATGGGATCGGTGACCGCGAGCTATTAGCCATCAAACTGGCACTAGAAGAGTGGCGTCACTGGCTTGAAGGAGCCCAGCACCCCTTCACCGTCATCACTGACCACAAAAATCTCCAATACATACGAGATGCCAAACGTCTGAATGCTCGCCAAGCTCGTTGGTCTCTCTTCTTCGCCCGATTCAACTTTAACATCACCTACCAACCTGGGCACAAGAACGTCAAAGCCGATGCCCTATCCAGACTTTACTCACCTGAGCCTCGTAACGATTCCCCCGAATCTATTCTTCCTCCTTCCATCTCTGTGGCCCCTATATTATGGCAAATTGATGAAGAGGTCCGACTAGCCACCTTAGAAGAACCAGTTCCCCCTGGTCCCCTCCAGGCTTGTGCTATGTACCCACGAGATTTCGCATACCACTCCTGAATAGCACACACACCTCCCTCGGCTCAGGACACCCAGGTAGCAGGCGAACCCTCTCGCTCCTCAGAGAAAGGTATTGGTGGCCTAAAATGGCCCATGATGTCACCCAGTACGTTAAGGGTTGCTCGGTCTGTGCCATCACTACCACTCCACGCCATCTACCTGAAGGAAAGCTGCTGCCGTTGCCCACTCCCCGCCGACCCTGGACACACCTTGGTGTTGATTTTGCCACCGATCTACCCCCCTCTCAAGGATACACCACTATCTTAGTGGTTGTAGATCGGTTTTCCAAATCCTGCAACTAATACCTCTCAAAGGTCTTCCCACAGCCCTTGAAACAGCTGAGGCCCTGTTCCATCACGTCTTCAGAAACTATGGTCTCCCCGAAGACATCGTGTCGGACAGAGGTCCGCAATTTATCTCCAGGGTCTGGCGGGCGTTCTTCCACCTTTTGGGGGTACCACCATCAGTCTGTCTTCTGGCTATCATCCGCAAACCAATGGTCAGACCGAGCGTAAAATCCAAGAGATTTCCCGGTTTTTACGCTCCTACTGCCATAACCATCAAAACACCTGGAGCCAGTATCTTCCGTGGGCTGAGTATGCACAAAATTCTCTTCGTCAATCCTCTACTGGACTAACCCCTTTTCAATGTGTCCTAGGCTACCAACCATCCTTGTTTCCCTGGAATGGGGAAGCATCAGAAGTGCCCGCAGTTGATCACTGGTTCCAGGAAAGCGAGAGGGTCTGGGACTCAGCTCACGTCCATCTTCAGCGGGCAGTCCGGAGGTATACCGAGCAAGCCAACCGTCACCGGCTACCTAATCCCATCTACCAACCAGGAGATAAGGTATGGCTCTCTACCCGAGACATTCGCCTCCGGCTGCCCTACAGAAAGCTGAGTCCCCGCTACCTGGGACCATTCACCATTCACTCCCAGATCAATCCTGTCACCTACCGTCTCAACCTTCCACCACAGTACCGTATTGCATCATCCTTTCACGTCTCCCTCCTTAAACCCTACACTAACCCTGTGTCTCCTCCCTCTACAGAACCTGAACCACCCCCCCCCTCCCGACCAAACGGAAGTCATCAGTGATAACATCTACCAGGTCAAGGAAATCCTCAACTCCCGGCGGCGGGACGGTCGGCTCCAGTACCTCGTAGACTGGGAGGGCTTTGGCCCTGAGGAGAGATCCTGGATCCCTCGTGATGACATCTTAGATCCATCTCTCCTCGAAGAATTCCATCAGAGACATCCCGATCGTCCAGCTCCGCGAGGACATGGCCGTCCCCGCCGTCGATCTAGGGTGCCAGGAGTCACCCGTGGAGGGGGGGGTACTGTAACATCCCCGGCTCGTCCTCACTCACCCAATCCAGTTTCACCATCTCACACCAGTCCCATCCAATCCCGAGAACCTTCCCCTGATTACTAATCATATGCACCGTTCATCATTAGCCCGGACACTATATAAACTCACCTCCTCCGTTCACTCATCGTCCGGTATTGAAGTCTTATGGTTGTCTTCACCCAAGCTCCCTCGTCTTCTCTTCTTCCATGGATGTTCCTTCTGAGTCTTCGTAACCATCGCACTGATAAAGGGAAGTGTCTTTATTATCTTACCACATCCGAAGATCTATATTCACCTACATGCACTTTGTGCACACTGCCACCAACGGAGGTGTGAGGATTGTTAACCCAGTCTTGACTGTCGCCAGGTTTACCAGGCGAAGACGTATGAGGTGTTCCTCGGATGATCTTCCATTGCCCAGCACTGTGTGATAACCTATTGTGATTTACGTTGAATAAACTAAATGAAAAGATAACCATCTCTGACTTCTTTGTATACCAGCGTGACATTATTACACAAGGTAAATCTTTAGTTATTTAGCAGGCACTTTATACAGATACAGATGTATGTACCACAACTGTATTGTGCTACATTTTTGTTTTTAAAGGACAAGATGATGGTCTTCCTCTATGGTGGAAAAAGACAAGCTGATGCTCATGGCCCGACAATAGAAGCACTTAAACAGGAACGAGATTTTCTCCGCCAAACTGTCCTAAAATTGTCAAGTAAGAAACCTGTTTTGTTGTATTAACGTGTTTAATTAGAAATTAATATTTACCAAGCAAGTTGATTTATTTAACTTTTTAAACTTTCACATCAATCCTGAACTGCTGAGTAGTATTAATAGATTACATTTTTAAGGCTGGCCACATACTACAGTTGCTGATTTTAAGTTTGATTTTAACTCCTGAATGGGGTTTGACCTATTATTAACTGCTTCTGATCAAGACGGAAGATCCTTGAACTAAAACAAAAAAACAAAAAACATATTTGATTCTAAACCTTGCACTTTGTTAAAATTTGGGAGCTGGGCAAAATTAGCAACCATATTCTTTTTACACTTAATTTCTAGCTGTAAGACTGTAAGAAACAGTATGTCTGTTTTGATCCATGATTTTAAAATTGGTTAAGATTTGTATAAAGTCTCATCTGTGGATAGCCTAAGCCTGCTTGCATTTTATGTAACTAAATGTGTTATTATTTCCATAGACAGAGGGGCAAAAAAAGTAAAGAAAGTCTTGGACACAAGCACTGAATGCAGCACCAGTGACACTGATGAGGAGTCCATGACTTCTTCCTCCTCTTCAGAGTCACCTGACATTGATATTCCTCGGAAGAAGAGAAAGAGTCATAAGAAGACAAAGAGGGCCAGCAGGTCAAAAGCTACCAAGCACACCTCACGTGGTAAGCATATATCCTGTTTTTGAATGTAATTTTTCTGTTGATGTGTACTTAGTCAATAGAACCCCACATGGAAATAACCTATATACTGTAACATATATGTTTTAATATAGGTTTTGATATAGGTTTTTAATATATGTGACATATATAAAATTGCCCGTTGTCCTATATATATGTTCATATATGTACACATATACTGTATGTACACATATATGTACCTATATAGGTACATGTATGCATGTATATATGTGTGCATATATGTACATATATGTTCATCTATATCAGGGATCACTAAACTTGTTCCTGGAGGTCCGGTGTCCTGCAGATTTTAGCTCCAACCCTAATCAAACACACCTGAACAAACTAATCAAGGTCTTACTATGTATACTTGAAACACACAGGCAGGTTTGTTGAGGCAAGTTGGAGCTAAACCCTGCAGGGCACCGGACCTCCAGGAACGAGATTGGTGAAGCCTGATCTATATGTTCACCTATATGTTTACCTATATATTAGTTAATTATTCAAATCTTTAGCTGCTAGACAACATTAAAAAAATAAATTAAATTTTTATTTACTTAAGAACAATCAAATAGTACAAGAAAAAATATAGTACAGAGCAAAATAAGGCAAAAAAACTGAACACAAAAAAAAAACTAAATAAAAAAAACTGAACTGCACAAAAGAACTGATCTTGTAAATGTTTCAGGAAACATGTACACATCATGGCTTTCCATCTCCTCTCTCTTATTGTCAGTTAAATTCCATAACATGCCAATTGTGATTCCAATTTTAAGCGTTCGCACATACATACGTTTTTTGCATTTCTTTTGTTAGAATATTTCGTGTACATATAGGGCTCATATGTGGATATAAGAAGCAATACAGGAGACCTATATGGCCTGTATATGCACATATATGCACTTCAATTTTGCCTATATGTGGCGTATATACTCATATATACAGCATATATATGTTCATATATGTGCATATACTGTATACTGTATACTCATATAGGTTCTTTCCATGTGGGACATTCCTGGAAAAACTAATTCACAGGTCACGCCAGGTTTGTGTGGTATGTGGATTTAACTATTTGACACACATTGTTTTTTTGAGTTTCTTCCTAAGCTTTCATCTTTCTACAGCAACAACCCCTGACGACGTACTAAGGCGGTACAACAAAGTTTTCAATGCCTATAAAAAAAGGGCATTAGTAAAGCATGTGCCAAAGTTGGGGTTGACCGTAATACACTCGCATTAACAGCTGTTGTGGCTGAAATTCAGCTTGTTGATGCTGAGTTTTACAGAAGCATGCCTAAATTCAGAACCAAGGAGGAGAAACTTTTCGACTTTGCCAAGAGGTGCCTGCAATCACTGACAACAGACCTAAAATCTGCCATTGAAAATGCCAAACAAGAGCGCAAACTTCTGCCAGTAAAGTATAAGTTCAGATAGAAATATACAAATCTCTTACATTTAGATGTTGTTTAAAGTTAAATTGTAGAATCACATCAGTAGTTATTAATTGTTACCTCTCATGTTGTTTTAACCCCTGTGCCCTGAAATGACACTGAAGAGAATAAATGTTAAATTATGTGTTTTTTGTCCACACAAAAGTATTATCATAGCTTCATAGCATAAAATTGAACCACTGAAGACAATGTACTCTTTTGATGTTATTGGTATCTTTCTAGACTTTAAATGCCCAAATGCAACTCAGATAATTCTAAAATATATATATAATATAATATTATTATGTAATATATTAATAATCAAAATAATAATAATAGATTATCAGCTAAAATATATTTAGAAATAAAAAAATTGAAAATTTGTGTCCCAAACATGAATGAAGGTCTCAGGGGTTTGGAATAACATCAGAGTAAATAATTAATCATTTCATATTTGGGTAAACTATCCCTTCAATGTAAATTGGTGTATGTGCAATGTGAACTGAGGTCACTTCCAAAATTTATCTTAAAGTTTAAATTTACTCCAAAATTTTGTTTCTTATGTGATTGTTTAATCTCTTTAATTTCATAGTGTCTGTAAGGTTGCAGCCATGTTTCTAAGGTTTTACTTTATTTGTTGCAGTGTTAAGTATAAATATGTTAATAAACATTGTTTACCTTTCCTGCATGTTTTCTTTTTTTTAGACCTCTATAGTCTACTTATTGAAAAACATTTGTGGATTATTACTTGGGAATTTAACACAATTACTTTTAGATGCAAACTTACTGTGGAATTAACATGGAACATTTCACAATGCAAGTGGGAAGTACCTATGGATTCATCATGTATTAACACTCAAGGCACACAACATCACAAATACATTTTATATTGAGTGGACATTTCCTAAGAAGTTACCATGTCAGTACACTGTTCATAATGTGTGGATAAGGATTTATATTACACAGTCATTTGTGACTATTTGGAAGTACACTTATTTAAAAATATTAGACTTTATTTACACACTGTATAAAAATATTAGACTTTATTTACACACAGTTCCTGATGAGTTACCATGTAAGTACACTGTTATTAAAGTGTTGCATAGAAGATATTTTTACAAGTTACACAGTAATTTGTGACCATTTTACACTTTATATTGAGTGGACAGTTCCTGTGGAGTTACCATGTAAGTACACTGTTAATAAAGTGTTGCATAGAAGATATTTTTACAAGTTACACAGTAGTTTGTGACCATTTTACACTTTATATTGAGTGGACAGTTCCTGAGGAGTTACCATGTAAGTACACTGTTATTAAAGTGTTTCATAGAAGATATTTTTACAAGTTACACAGTAATTTGTGACCATTTTACACTTTATATTGAGTGGACAGTTCCTGAGGAGTTACCATGTAAGTACACTGTTATAAAGTGTTTCATAGAAGATATTTTTACAAGTTACACAGTAATTTGTGACCATTTTACACTTTATATTGAGTGGACAGTTCCTGAGGAGTTACCATGTAAGTACACTTATTAAAGTGTTGCATAGAAGATATTTTTACAAGCTACACAGTAATTGTGACCATTTTACACTTTATATTAAGTGGACAGTTCCTGAGGAGTTACCCTGTAATTACACTGGTATCACAAGGTGAAACCTTCTAATGCAGCGTTAGTTCTGCCATACAATGTTCACAAGTACATGGTATGCAAACAGGTGTGGAAGTGGGAAAACACCTGCAATACATATTGTTGTTACGCAATGCACTTACATATTTCTAGTTACAGATGTGTACTTTCTTAGTGTTGTTACAAATGTCCTGTTACACATTTGAACTTACACATACTATTCAGTGGGTTGTTACATGTGTGTAGTTACACTAGTATTACACAAGTAAATACTATGTACCAGTGTGTACATACACTGTAGTTACATACTACTTACACATCTAATTACCATGTAAGTTCACAGGTATAAGCGACACTTAATATAAAGTGGGACCCAATAAGGTCTACAATGACACTGACACAATGTAATAAGAATATTTATTTGGTATGGGCATGTTTTGTTGCTGTGAAAAAAGGGACAAATCTGCAAACGTGAATAGTTTACATCTGGAAAGGGACACCAGTTAACACGGACACCAGTTAAACCGTAACACCTTATTGTTTGTATGAGGTAGCCTATGTGAGTGTATCACACAAGGTAGAGAGCAAAGCTCTTTAACGTTTATGTGAAGAAAACTACTTTATTGTTTGTATGAAGTAGCCTACTTCATTAAGAATATGTACTACCATTTTACATTGCTGCTAGCCGGATTTGCATCTCAATCTCTCCAGAACACAAGATATTCAACTGACAAAATACTAATTTCACTCAATTTTACTTTGCAGCATACAGGAGTTGTTGGTCTACTGCTGCCTCGTTGAGGTCGTTTATGTAATTTTGGTTAATCACAAGTTGATCACCGAAGACATAACATAGCACAACTAAACTTAATGAATTAGACAGCAGTAGACCTGCAATTTCTGTGTGATGTGAGGCAAAATGGAATCTATTGTGGTGGAGAGAGTGAACTAAAAAGCATTTGACTTCAGTTTCCTGAAGGGATGGCAAGTTAAAGCAGTGAAAATATTCTTAATAATGCACACACTGAAACTGAATGTATTATATAGTATACATGCATTGTACAATACTATTAATATTAACACAGTGACATTGATATGAGTAAAGAGTAGTTTCAAATACAACATGTGGCTATAAGGATTTTCTGACAGTTGTTCTATATGCTTACCTGTTACAGATATGAAGAATACCAGATGAACAGAAATCTTAAATCACCCACAACAGCCTTCAATCTCTCAATTTCTGGACACTGGTGTAAGGCATTACTGCATGAGTCACCCTCAGCAAAAAGCCATCACCAATGCCATATTGTCGGATTTGATTATTGATTGCAACATTCCCCTGTCCATTGTGAAAAAAAGAGCTTTCGTCACTTTTGTCAGTGCTGGTCAGCAAGTACAGCCCAGTGTGTCGCAGAACACTGACCGCAAAAACAGAAAGCCTCACTGAGGAGAGACGTTTAAAATTAAAAACTCAATTGAGCAACACTGACCATGTTTCAGTCACTGTGGACATCTGGTCTGACCGAAAAAGAGGGGATTCCTTGGCGTCACTGTGCACTGGGTAGAGAAAGACGCAGAGAGGGTACAGCTAAAGACTAATCTCCTGGCCTGCAACCGCTTCAAAGGCTCTCACACTGCCGAACGTATCTGTGATCAATTTGAGGCAATATGTGATGAATACGACATCAAAGCTAAATTGGACTATATTATTAGTGACAATGCTGCTAACATGCGAAAGGCATTCATTGTGTGCTTCCCCAGTGAACAAGAGGATGATGTTGATGACGGTGATCATCTTGATGACCCTGAGTGTGGTGTGACTTAACCCTGGAAGATCAGCAAACAGTAGATGCTGCTATGGCAAAGAAACAGCGCCTGCAGTGTTTTGCACACGCACTGCAGCTGGTTGTGGGAGATGGTTTAAAAGAAACAAAAGTAGTATGTCCTTGTGTTTCCAAATTATCAAAACTTAGCTCACTGCTGCACACAAGCACAACGTTCAAAGATCTTTTTGATGATGAATTTGGGGAGCAGAAAGGCATCCCTGCTGCAGTGAAAACAAGATGGAACTCAACACTGAGGCAAGTAAAAGCAGTCCTTCAGTGTGATCACCTAAAGCTCTGTGCTGTTCTTGAAAAGGCCGGGCATAAGGAGCTGTCATTCTCACCACGAGAGTGGAATCTGTTGAAGGAGTTGGTGGACATCTTGAAACCGTTTGGGGAAGCAACTGATTTGACGCAGGGGGAGAAGGTCATCACAATCAGTGCAGTTGTTCCATCTGTCTTGTCCCTAATCACCAACTCGAGAAGCTGAAGCCTAAGTTCGTTTCCTGAGTGGCCTGGTTAGAAGTCTCCAGACGTCCCTAAAAAAAAGATTTCTTGGGATTTTCATTAATGTGAAAATGGCCCAGTCTCAAGAAGGAATCACTGCCCCGTTTTCAGACACAATCTACCTGAAAGCAGCAGCCTTGGATCCAGCCTTTGCTCTGCTGTGGGTGGAGCCCCATGTGCTGGTCAGACGTGACATCAAGGCAGAGGTGGCACAACAAGTTAAAGGTAATATTATTGACTTTAATGCAACTTTTTAACAATTTGATCTCAATCTGATCTAACTGACTAACAATAATTACATCTTTCAGTCTAACACTGTCACCAACATCAGTGTAATAAGGGCTCTCTTGTTTCTGCTGTCATTGTTACATGTATTTCCAGAATTGATCTTGCAAGATGCTGCAGAGACTGAGCCACTTGCCTCTGCCTGATGAAGAAGAGGAAGAGGACATTGGAGAAGGAGAGGGACTGTTTGCAGCATACCATAAGAGGCAGAAAAGGGATGTAGGGACCACGCCAGGAGTACAGCTAAGTCACTACATTGACATTGCAGAAGGACAGAACGGCCTTTTGTTCTGGGCAATGAACATGAAAACTCTTCCTTCACTCTTCCGAGTGGCCATCAGAGTCTTGGCAGTGCCTGCATCTAGTGCTCCAGTGGAGCAAGTTTTCAGCCATGGTGGCATCATTCTGCGTCCCCATCGTGCACAAATGACTGACAGACTTTTGGCCAATCTGATCTTTTGCAAATGCAATGCAGTGTAGGGCCTTGACAGAAAAAGCATGTTATGTTCATGTATTTGCCTCCTCCACCCCCTCCTCAAATTTCTTTCTCTCTCACTCTCTCTCTCTCTCTCACCCTACCCACTCTGCCTTTCTAAGAAAGACCTGATATTTTTTGGAGCTCAGGCTTCTGTACGATCACACTGTACGACCCATATACACTGTATACCCATACACGAGCAGTCCTGCACACATACACAAACGGGACCACACACACAATCACTCATCTCTCTCTCACACACACACACACACACACACACACCACCACACACACACACACACACACCACACACACACCACACACACCACAGCAGTCTCTTAATGGATATGTGAAAACACTGTTAGAAAAATGTTTGAAAACTTAAAGTACTGTTTTGCAAAACTGTTTTTGAGTTTTGGAGAGTCAGGACACTGATTTATGGAGTGTGATTTTTCTTTTATAAAAGTGAAGACATGTTTGAAAAGGTTCTGGTTCCTCTCTTCATCCAAGTACATGTCTTGAGGGTGAAGGCATGGTTTTTAGTTTAGGGATATATTTTAGAAACAATCATTTCAGGTGAAGACAATTTCAGAAAGTTGGTTAAGTTTCTTAGATCTCTTTTGCAATACAAGGTCAACTCGTTCTTGTGCAATATGCTGTGGAGACGAGACGCAGCACTGTTCAGCACTTTCAGAAAATTACATTTGTTTTTTTGTATCTGAGCAATGATTTTTCATAAAAATGTTTGTTTAATAAATACAGATCTTACAACATAAATCTGTATGCATTTTATTTTTCTGTTAAAAAGACTCGAAAAGACTCGAAAGTCAAACCGTAGGACTTTGGACTTGACTTGGGACTTGTTGGCCTTTGACTTGGGACTTGACTCGGGACTTGCCTGTCTTGACTCGGGACTTGAGGGCAATGAATTGAGACTTACTTGTGACTTGCCAAACAATGACTTGATCCCACCTCTGCTTCACTCTCATATGATGGAATATTTGATATGAGTAATTTGAAGGAAAGGTGCACAAGCCAATATAACCAGTATTTTACCAGTGGTATGCATAATAAAATAGATAGAACATCAATAAGGAAAATACACAATTTCACAATTACAATCATAAAATTGTCTATATAAATGGTTCAATTGAAATAACATAAATGCAGATTTAAGGTTTAACTAAATCAACAAGAGAATGAAAATTCAAACAAAGATTTAAAACCTTCAGGATTTTTTTCTTCATTCTTTATGTAACTGATGTACAGGCTAAAGTCACATTCAATAATGCAGGTATAATTTAGAATTTGGTTAAATTGCTAGAGCCTGCATATTTAGTTTTAGTTGTTTTTTATCAATTTTGAGGTTTCAAAAGTCACTGTTGGAAAATAGTGGGCCCTACTATTTTGCAACAGGGCTAATGAATGAACATGAATGGATTAAACATCTAAAGAGACTAGTAGCCTCGTTTAGATTTTGCTAATTCACAAGTTGAAATAATTGATATGTGACTGTAGCCATGCACAAGTCTTCTGGACATTACTACATCAATACACAGCAATTTGAAAAACCATAAAGTTGCAAAATTGTTTACCACAATTGATATTTAAATAATGTCTCCACATTGTCCTATATGTATGAGCTGAATAATGCATGATGGATATGAATGAGGTAAATCATTTTTTAACCTGGATAGTCGACATATACCAGTTAAAAATACTGTGAGGTTGCAGTAATGAATGTGTGTGGTGTGTTTGTGTGCATGAGATGGGCGAGGTTTAATTACAATTTGTGTTGCAAAATTTTGATCCAGCGCTACACTGGGAGGCCATGTAGACAAACATGTGTTAGTGTATTTATGGGGTGTGATTGGCCTCCTTAAATACCTTTATCACCCATCTCATGTCAAGCTGTGTGTCCTGTCTGGATACAGGCAGGTTTAGGCAGTAGTCAACCTGAATGGTAAAATAAATGCAGAGAGTAAAACAGTTTTATCTGAGCCTTTACACAATTATATTAAAATAGATGGTACTATTTTGATTCTCCATGTATGGTCTTAGCCAAACAGGTTTTACAATTGGCATCAATAAATGCCATTAGAATTTGTGTTGGTTTACAAAGACCTCATTCTCTTGATCATGTTTTTGCAAAGCAAAGGGTCAGATAAACTGAGCATCGATGGTCAAATTTGAGCATGCATGTCCTTTCAAACTTCTTTTGCATTTGAACTTTCAGTCTGCCACAATGTTTTATAAAACTCAGATTTACTGAGATTTGTTTTGTTCTCACTGGTCAGATCTGTGTTTGAAGCATCATTCATCAATTTAGATGCTGTGCTTTTCATTTAGCAATGAAAATTTAGGAATGCTGATCAAATTCCTCATCATATATAGATCTCTGTATTTTATATATAAATTTCTGCCAAAGATTGTATTGCACACAACTTTGATTATTTGCCCGATTAAATGAATCTCCTGATTAAATTTAATACTAGGTATCGCTTTCCCAGGGAGGGATACTTTAGTTTAAAATAATTTTATCACAGAGTTCCAAGGAAAGGTACAGATATGTACCTCCCCTTCTTACTTAGTCACAGCTTTAAGTAAACTATGCAAAGTTTAGACCAATAGACTCCTTTAAAGAAGACATTTTCTTTGTTAATGTAATTATGAAATAAACTCTAGCCTCATGGCTAATACTGTACTCCTGTTAGTGGTTTAAACTTCAGCTATATTGAGAATAGCACAGTTTTCCCCTTTTAGGAGACAAACTCATTTACCATAAAAACACGTACCTTAAAATTTAATTAATTTAGCATACAGTTAATTCCATTCCTCACACGATATCAGGCCCAGAATGCATAGAGCATCTACAGCCACAACCCGTGTTTCTCACTTTATAAGACAATCATGTGCTTAAAGGGGGAACTAATTAGCCT